>NC_051169.1:98968729-99041235 GCF_013339725.1 Rhipicephalus microplus
CATAGAACGCTCATAACGCGCTCGCAGCCGTTTCGCTGGCTCCACATATACTAATTCTGGTATCACGTGACGTGAATAGATGACGAAGGTAAACGACACATTCAAGCATGATAATCATGACATGGAAGTCATGTACGGCATCATTTATTTACACCCCGTAACGTTGTGTTGATTTCACAGTGACATATCAACATTCCTCATTCGTGCTTCGCATACCAGCGATTCCCAATGCACGTGCAATTTGCCAATTTTTTGTCAATAATTTTGCAATAATCAATTTTGCGCTGGAATATTAGCTGTTTTCTATAATAGCTAAGTGCAGTCAGTCAGCGTATTGCTAGCCATTTTCTTGCTTACTTGCTTGCTTGCTTACAAGTGGCTCGTACCCATTACTGTTGATTCGCCATATACACCAGCGGTTAGCATAACGAAATTATTTAAAATTTTGATGAAAGAAAATGCACAAATCGGTCCTGTAATTGTTACATAGGTATAGTATATTTACATGCAATACCATGAAATTGGTGTGAAGAAGTGCATTTTTTATTGTAACAACATAACTAATTCTTGGTGTGCCTCTAAGAATGTCACAGACTGCAGTGCAGGCGTTCCTAGTGCCGTGGCCAAGTGAAGAAGCCCCAAGAAAAGGAATATTTTTAGAATTTGGAGTTGCTTAAAATTTTAGTAAAGTTTCCAGGTGCTTTTTTCTAAGGCTAGAGATAGGACTTCGGGTATTGAAATCTGATATTTTACCGAGCTTTCTTCACTGTTGTTCACTTCGATTCATCGAGTCATTTCATTTTTGCTCTTTTTTCTCACATCCAATAGTTTCATGCATGACTTCTTGCGGTTGCACGTAGCTTACAGGAGTGTTCCGCAGGAAAACACATAGCTGGAAGTGCAATATTCGGTATGTAGGAATAAAAAAGGGGGAGCCGTGCACAATGCGATATGCAAAACAAGTAAGAACGGAAACTATCAGGTTAATTATGCACACGCCAACCTTGTCTCGCCCCAACTTTTTCAATAGTAGAAGTACTCTTACTTTTCATAATCTGCGATGATAAAAATTACCTGTTTTCGTTTGTAGGACCAGGGCCTCATGATCTTTTACCCAACCCAAACGATAACATAACTGGATATACTGGTAAGTGATGTTGCGGACGAATGCGTTGCATTCGTAATAATTCATGCACTTTGTGACTACAGAGTGCTTCTTTGCCTAACCTTACAACGGACCTAACATGTTAGTTTGTTATTATTATTATAATGTTGTTGTTTTTGTTGTTGTTGTTTGGCCTCCCGAAACCATGATTTGAATTCGAGGGTCACCGTAAGACTTTAGGTTCACTCTAACAAGTGTAACACCTCATTCTACATACATTTTTGCTCTTACCAACGCGAACATGGTACTTCATAATTAGCTAATGTCCTTGTGAGAATAAGACTTCCGTAGCTTTTGTTTCTTAATTGGTGTTACAGTTTTGGTGCACTTGCTTAGTTAATTGCACCAGTAAAATGTAGCTCAGTGTCATGGCACTTCTAGGGACGGCTCACTTCCACGGTCATGCTTCTCAGCATACAATGTTTGTTAGATACTTCAGTGGACATGGTTACCAGCATTACTCGCCACAACTTCTCGTATGTTATGAAAGGATACGCCCCAAATGTCTCGATATATATTTATGCAATCATTTCGCCACCGCCGCACATGCTATTTTTTATATTTTTATTGTTATAGGCAAAAAAACACGCAACAGACACACAGAACAACAAACCACAAGCACTACTATGAACATCTTTGGAAAGTTGACTAGGCACAGAATGTATGTTCCAACGAGGCAGGCACGAGAGCTGCATCCGGCAGGCGGCAGGGGGTGCTTGGTAAACATTACTGACAACAGTACGACAAAAAAAAACGTATGTTTAAAGGTAAACAAGGCAACAGACGTACGGCTAACGCTATCGCTACCATATTTGTTGATGAAATACGGTTTTAAAACTTATCGTGCCTTTCTATTTTTACTCCTACCCAGGATATATGCATCATAAAGTTTCGGAGCACATACGTAAAATTTGAAAAGCGCAGATAGATGTGCATTCATGACCTCACTCAAATTAGTCACGTGCTCTTTCATTTTGTCATTGACGCATCGACCAGTTCACCCTACGCCGCACTTGCTGCCACACAAGATTCACCACTCCGGTGGCGCAAAGCACATGTGGCTTGGCATGTTTAAAATAACAGCCTTAGAAATGATTATTCATGATGCGGCGATGAGATTGGGCAATCATATTGGTAGCAGAAAAAGTAATGGGTACGCCGTACTTACTGGCCACTTTTTTACAGCGAAAGCTCTTATGACATCACAACACAGGCCACCTGTGGCTGTAACCACTATAAGAAACCCAGTAAGCAAAAATACCAAGGACACATTGATATTCGAAACTGGGTTTCCTACGTGCCAACCTCTGAGCCACGCCGGTGTTTGGAATTCTTTTGCAAACTGGCCTTAGGCAGGGCTTGTTGTCGGGAAATGAATCACGTTATTTTTATTAAGCGTTTTATACCAGCAAAGAAACAATCAGGTGTCACACAATGCGAATTGTGCAACGAGTGGGCTGTAAAATTCTCCATCCCTTTTCAAAATCTTGACTTTGTTCGCCTCTCTATTCTGGCTATACCCACTGTGAGGAATAGTGAGGATAACAGAAGCGTCTGGCATACTTTTTCATTGACGTCAGCCACAGCACAACAAAAAATGCACAAGGTTCCTTGCAAGTGTGCAGCGAGTACAAGGCTTTTCCGAAGAATGACGAAGGCCAGCCTAGTGAATGCCTCCTACTACACAATGATTTATGGCGTAGTGAATATTCTGCACTTGTGCTTGCAGCAGCCGCCCAAAGAGGCTTTGAAAGGCCCAAAAAGGTACCAAAAAAGCTATAAAAGGCCAATTTTCTAGCTTTCGCTGTGACAGTGCTGCGCGTTTCACACAGGCCTGGTGGTGTTTGTAATTGCGGCTCATTTTGTGCACATAACACACAACTTCATGGCTAGAGCTACTGAACTCAGCGACTTCAACCCCAATTACAAGAGTGCACACTTAAATTGTCTCTAATAACGTTTCAGCCACAGTCACAAGACAGAACCAAGGTGGCCGACTTTTGATAGCTTAACCAGCTGATTCTGAAAACTGGCCTGAATGTTGTGCTCACAAGGTCCCTTGAGTGGCGACCCCAGGAAAAGAGAAGCAACCGATGCTTTTATTAACCTATAGTGGCTGGAGTCACAATGAAAGGTATTTTTTTCTGACGTAGGATTACGAATGAATGCCTCTGTTTGCCTTGTGTGCCCCAGAAATCTGCCTATTCCCTTCAGTGGTCACGCAACACTGTTATTTCGCTGATAGAAGTGTTAGCACCATGCAATCACGAAAATAGCATACTCATTTGTGACAGTGCAGTATCATCGCGCTATTTTATTATAGTCGCATGCGAACACTTGTCACCCTAGTTCACTCATGAGCAATTAGAGGTTAGACTTTTCTGCGAGAAGATAACCTAAAGTAGCAACAAGTGCATAAACGCGCCGCGTTTACGACAGTCACCAATATTCAACCTCAATTTGACAGCAATGGGCATACGTAGCATGAAGTAGGCAGCAACGCTTTTTTTACTGCCTCGAAGCTCATAACGGAAAAATGGTATGACGTTTTAATACATATAACGATGCTGGAGTGGCACTCAACATTGAAATGTCACGTCATAGATTACTTTACCTAGTTTATATTGCTACCATTGATGAACGAGCCGCTGTGGCTCATACCCGTTTTGGGCTACGAAGAAGAAGAGAACGTTTTGGTTGCTCCGGTTCGGGTGAACTCCTGGCTGCAGATCTTGTTTTTGCTCGCGACATTACTGGTGGAGGTGCTGGGTACGTGTACTTCGGCTGTGTCGGCCATCGTGGAGACAGCTACATCTCCCAGAGCAAGGAGCAGCCGCCGCCTGCGTGGGTTACCTCCTGAATTTGGTCCCTTGACATCGACACTCAGAAAGATGGCAACTCCGATGACAAGCCAGGCGGTCCAAACCAGCGATGCCCATGGTTCTCTTCTCGACCATGTTTTTCATGCGCCACAGACACCAAAGCCGTTCCATGGAGATATCTTCGAGGATGTTGATGACTGGCTCGACCACTTTGATCGGGTTGCCTGTATAAACGAATGGGACGATGTTCGCAAGCTGCGCCGAGTTTACTTTTACTTGGAGGATTCTGCGAAGACGTGGTACGAGAACCACGAGGCCTCCTTTGCGACCTGGCAAGAGTTTAGCCGTCAGCTCTGTGACGCCTTTCGGAACACCGAGAGGAAGGAGAGGGCCGAACAAGCCATATCCAGCAGAAACCAACGGCCTAACGAACGTGTATCCATGTTTGACGAGGACATGCTTCGGCTCTTCAAGCGCGCGGACCCTGCCATGCCCGAGGAAAAGAAGGTGAGGCATTTGATGCGCGGAGTAAAAGAACAGCTTTTCGCTGGGCTCGTGCGCAATCCACCAACGACAGTCGCCCAGTTCATCAGTGAGGCGAACACAATGGAACGTACGCTGCAGCAGCGGTCATCACAATACGAACGCCAGATCCCGGCCACCGCATGCTCTATCGGCTCTGACAGCGAGAGACAGGCCCTTGCAGACTTCATTCGAAGTATTGTTCGGGACGAACTGCGACAGCTTCAGGCGGTGGGATCCCATCAACCTGTGTCTGCCCTCGCGGATGTAATCAGACAAGAAGTCCGGCACGCCGTCACACCCCTAACCCCAATCACACCACCGATCCTCGAGGCGCCAGTCCTGACATACGCAGCGGCATTGCGATCCCCTGCGCCACCGGCTACAGATCCTGCTGTGCGGCCCAGGTACCAGGCTATGCAGTCATTCCACGCCACTGCTTCGAGCCCGCCTCACGGCTCAAGGTTCCCGAGCACACCCACCTATCTGCAGTCTACCTCAAGACAAAGTGGTAGCAAGGCAAGCACGTGGCGCACCTCGGATAACCGTCCGCTCTGCTATCACTGCGGCGAAGCGGGTCACGTATACAGGAACTGTCAATACCGGCAACTAGGTCTCCGCGGCTTCCATCCTGATGCTCGATGCCCACGCTACGGTGAGCGCCCCGTGAAATCGAAGCCTATCTCACGGGCCAGCGAACACGTTCGACTGTTCAGCACCACCAGTCGAGATCACCGTCGCCTCGCCGGTCTACGTCACCCAGTTTGCCCTCATCGTCTTCCGCTCCTTTCAGGAGCCGGTCACCAAGTCCCCGCAAGGGAAACTAGGAACGGCGACTTCTGGGGGTGAAGTCGCAGCCCGGCGAAATGTAAAACACCCTCATTCGACGCAACGACCAGACGAGGACCATTCCGGTTTTGCAGTGTTCTCTGACAGCAGAAAGATCGTTTCTGCCGAAATCGCCGTCTTCGTCGACAATCATGCTGTCAACGCCCTCGTCGACACCGGCGCCGACTATTCCGTAATGAGCGCCGCACTGGCATCTGAACTGAGGAAGGTTACCACACCATGGCAAGGACCCCAGTTGCGCACGGCAGGGGGTATCTGGTGATGCCTACCGGTATGTGCACGGCACGCATTCGTATACGTACATCGACATTTGCAGGATCTTTCCTCGTATTGCGCGTGTGCTCTCGGCCAGTCATTCTAGGAATGGACTTCCTTCGTGAATACGGCGCCGTCATCGACCTCCGTGAATTACTTGTGTCGTTCGAGGATCCTTTTTGCGCTGCAACTGACAGTACACAATTCCGGAAAAGAGCACTTCGTGTTACCGACGATTCTCTGACTCTCCCACCTCGAAGCAGCCTCTTTGTCGAAGTAGAATTGGGACAGGACATGTCTGATGCGGTAATTGCAGAGGCCAATTAGTCTCTCCTTATTTCACGACAAATCTGTGTTGCCCGAGGAATCATTCAGCCTAGTAATAGGCATGTTCACCTGCTGGTCACGAACTTCAGCGACGAATATCGCCACCTAACGAGACACACTGCCATTGCATATTGTGAAGAACTTGCCGATGCCGATGGTTCGCCAACGTTAGCTTTATTTTCATCGAATGGCCACTCTGACGAGGCGTTTGCGAGCACTCTCGACGTAAACGAGAGACTACCTTCGTCTCAACGAGAAAGCCTTTTGCGTTTACTCGGCTCATTTCAAGACTGCTTTGCCACTACGTCAAAGGGTAAACAGACACCACTTGCTCAGCACCGTATCGTTACGGAACCCACCGAGAGACCCATCCGACAACACGCCTATAGGGTGTCGCAAAAAGAGCAAGACGCTATACGTGACCAAGTCCAGCAGATGCTTCAGGACGACGTCATCCAGCCATCAACCAGTCCCTGGGCTTCGCCAGTTGTGCTAGTAAAGAAGAAGGACGGTACGTTGCGTTTTTGCGTTGATTATCGTAAACTGAACAAGGTCACCAAAAAAGACGTTTATCCTCTACCCCAGATAGATGACTCGTTGGACCGTATACGCAACGCTAAATATTTTTCTTCCATGGATTTACGTAGCGGCTACTGGCAAATCGCAGTGGATGAGCGCGACCGCGAAAAGACGGCGTTTATTACTCCCGACGGCCTGTACGAGTTTAAAGTGTTGCCTTTCGGTCTATGCTCAGCGCCAGCTACTTTCCAAAGAATGATGGATACGGTTCTCACAGGGCTCAAATGGCAATCATGTCTTGTTTACCTTGATGACGTCGTGGTCTTTGCAGACACGTTTGAACAACACGTCCAACGCCTTCATGCAGTACTTCAGGCAATCAGAACAGCGGGGCTTTCTCTCAAACCGGAGAAATGTCATTTTCGATATGAAGAACTGAAGTTCCTTGGTCACGTTGTGAGCCATGCCAGCATCCGCCCAGATCCGGAGAAAACCTGTGCTGTTGCCGCCTTTCCCGTGCCCACAAATATTGCGACCTACGCCGATTTCTGGGGCTCTGTGCGTATTACAGGCGCTTTGTCAAAAACTTTTCGAAGATTGCTGAACCCCTCAACAAGCTTACAAAAGACGGTGTCTCGTTTGTTTGGGGTCCCGATCAGTGTCATGCGTTCGACACCCTCCGAAACCTCCTTCAGGCTCCACCTGTACTGGGTCATTTTGACGTAAGCGCTGACACGGAATTACACACTGACGCCAGCAACGTTGGACTAGGAGCGGTATTAGATCAGTGGCATAATGGCGTAGAGCGCGTGATCGCTTATGCGAGCAGAACGGTATCCGCAGCGAAGAAAGACTATTCTGCAACCGAGAAGGAATGCCTCGCTGTTGTCTGGGCCATAACAAAGTTCCGCCCATACTTGTATGGCCGCCCATTCAGGGTAGTTAGCGACCACCATTCCCTTCGTTGGCTCGCAAATCTCAAAGATCCCTCAGGTCGTCTAGCACGATGGAGCCTTCGGCTACAAGATTTCGATGTCACCATCGTCCACAAATCTGGGCGGAAACACACCGACGCCGACTGTCTCTCACGTGCACCGGTCGAAAATGCCAACACTGACCTTGAAGACGACGACACTTTCCTTTCTGCCGTATCAGCAACCCGCTTAGCTGAGCAACAGCGTCACGACTCGGAGCTCATTCCACTCATTGACTACCTGGAAGGACGCAATTCCCACCCTCCTCGAAGCTTTGCACGCTCGCTATCCTCCTTTTGTTTCAGCGATGGAGTGCTTTACAAGAAGAACTTTCCTCCTACACAAGCTATGTATCTGCTTGTTGTGCCAACTACGCTTCGTGGTGACATTTTACGTGCGTGTCATGATGAGCCATCGTCCGGACACCTCGGCTATACGCGCACGCTGCAACGGATTCAACGCTCCTACTACTGGCCACGTCTCGCAAAGACTGTGAAGCATTACGTTTGCACATGTCGCGACTGTCAGCGACGTAAGGTTCCACCTTTACGACCAGCGGGACTACTGCAACCAATAGACCCACCAAAGGCGCCCTTTCATCAAATTGGCATGGACTTGCTGGGGTCATTTTCCACGTCTTCGTCTGGAAACCGGTGGATTGTGGTCGCTACCGACTACTTAACACGCTACTGTGAATCGAAGGCGCTTCCAAAAGCGACCGCAGCAGATGTCGCCCAATTTTTCGTGAACAGCATCGTGTTACGTCACGGTGCTCCAGCTGTCGTCATAACTGATCGTGGGACAGCTTTCACCGCAGAGATGCTGCAGGAAGTCTTGCGATTAAGTGGCACGGAACATCGCAAAACAACGGCTTACCACCCGCAAGCAAACGGGCTGACTGAACGACTCAATAAGACAATTGCAGACATGCTGTCGATGTATGTGGACATCAATCACAAGAACTGGGACGCCATACTTCCCTACGTAACTTTTGCGTATAATACTGCTGTTCAAGAAAGTACTGGTTTCACACCTTTTCGCTTAGTCCACGGTCGCGAGGTCACGAGGTCGCGAGGTCTCCCTTACATTCTTTCCTATTTTTCTTATTTCTCATTTAACTCTTGACTCCACAACCAACTATGTTATTCCGCTTTACGCCATTCATTTTGCTTACATGGTAATTTTCATCCCATTTTCTTTTTTTTTTGCCTTCATGTACAGCATCGGGACGATGCTTCTTGGGAGAGGGGGTAATGCCACCATTGATGAACGAGCCGCTGTGGCTCATACCCGTTTTGGGCTACGAAGAAGAAGAGAACGTTTTGGTTGCTCCGGTTCGGGTGAACTCCTGGCTGCAGATCTTGTTTTTGCTCGCGACAATATTTTCTTTGCATGAGACACTGATTTACCATACTCATGGCTCTAGACATGTCAGAAGTCATCAGCACACAAGGACATGTCTTGAGGAAGACAGTGTTGATTTCATTTAATTCGAGACAAAATGTCTGCAACACCGAGGTATATTGACTAATGATCTCAACATATTTGTGTGCATTTAGACATATGAATATGTATGCCAAACCACGCCTAGGTCAAACAAATGAACATGGGGGAAACGTTGAAGCGTTATTGTGATTAAAGTAGTACAAAAATCAAGTGGCCTTTATAGCTGGCGAATGCTGTATTTCATTCACATGTATGAATAGTAACTCCCAGTATTACTATGACACGAGTATATGTAAACATGATGTTCTGTATTTACGGATTAAGAGCAGCCATTTAAAGTCATTATGCTCCCAAATTATACACTTTATATATTTTTGGTTGCGTGTGTCTTATTTCTCTTCCAGCAGTTCTTTTTTTTTGCTGTGCGTATTGCGTCATATGTTCTCTTAAGTGAACTAATCAAGATAGCTAGTTCTTGAATACCTACGTCGTCACAGATTAAAATAAATGTAGATTATCCACTATTCATTGAGCCGGCGAAACTATTTTCTCGAGTTAGAGCACGGGGCCTCTATGCTATAAAATCAGGTTGTTCAACTTACATTTTAGACATATTGCGGTATGAGGAACCAGTTGTAATATTTCAGAATAACGATTAGCTTTAGTTATGTGAGCGCAAACGCAAAGAAGCAATAACACTAATAGAGGCTTAAATATATTCGTAACCTAAACTATAGGGGACGCCTTTGTGCCATATAGACAATCATTTGACTTGTGTAAACATTATGAAAAGGAGTGTTAACTTTAATTTTGCTCGCTCCCAGTGTGTTGCCAAAACAAAAGGAGGGGGGGCAGAGATGTCGTCATGACGTTATGTGGGTTCATGTCTGTATTTCCGTTACCAGTGCCATGTATACATGCGAAATAAAGGTCAAAGTTCCACTACGTTGCACGCCCCTAGATAAACTTGGAACCTGAATCATAGCACCACTGGCTTATGCATCCACTTATTAAGAGCTGATAACATGGCAAACATGGTTTATGCAATTATTCTCGGTATGTTACAGCACAGAGCTCATAATTCATGCGTCTTTTTCTTTGTCTACTACGTGCTACCGCGTTTCCCTCACCTTGAGCATAAGATTGCTTTCAACCTTACGTTACATGGGATGAATATCCAAATATTTTATACCAGCACACAAGCAAAGCATATTGTTATGATGAGTATTGAGCACCCCCCCACTTCTTTACTGAGCCATATTGTCACCTGCTTCGCAATTTGTATCAGGTAATCATTATGGCACATTAAACAACGATGAATCGATCAACAGGTGATTCAAAGTTGATGAAGTCCACAAGATATTTTGGTACTTCTTTCAATCTACAATAAAATATAGGCGCATAAAGACAAGAATTAATGAAAGACCAGAGCTTGATATGCGTTATTAGAACTTGCGAAATGATTTCATAAATCGTGTTACATCCTGAGCTAACAGAAATGATGAATCCTATTGCATGACGTGAAGTGAACAAGTTATTTTAAAAAATTTCAGGAAATTCAGCCTTTAATAAATACCCGCTGCCGTTCTCATGTGGCTATTATGCTCGACTGCTGACCCACTGGTCACGGCCTTAAATCCAGACTTCCGCGACCGCATTTTCAATGGAGGTGAAATGCTTGAGGCCCATGCAGAGGCATGGTAACAAACTCGAGGTAGTCAAAATTTACAGAGCACTTGACCACGGCGTCTCCCTTAATCATATCGTTCTTTTGGGATGGTTAACCAAACAAATATCACCGATAGCATTTTATAAATATTTACCTAATTCAGTTTGACCTAACAATGTCTATTTATTTAGATATTCTAATATTACTACTTCTTTACTCTTACCAGCTTCCCTCTTACAGTAACCCAATATGTTTTTCCAAGAGTTGTCATCGGTACCCGAGTTCAATGTTATGCCAAGCATTTTATCAACACACAGTTTGCGTTTTCGCATATATGTTTTCTTCTCCCCAGGGCCCGGCATAAAAGGTGTTCCAGAGTTCTCAGCTAACAGCTCAACAAAAATTATCTGTGGTAAATCCCACTGCACCTTTCCCTGGAAGGCAAAGTTTTATGGCAAAAAAATTGGCTGCAAATCTGACGTTACTAAGTTCACCTGTACGTGCTTGAAGAAAAGCTGTCATTCAAAAAAGATCGTGAAATGCCTAAGAAACTTGGAAAAAGGAAAGTGCGTGGCAAATCCATATCACATTGACTGCCTACCATCAAATAAACAAACTTGTTGACCATGCAATAAATGTGTCGTTTTTTTTCAACAACGAGCCTCATGAACAGACAAATACGAAGATCTCGCTGATCATTAGCATTGATTGAACACTAACTATGGTGCTTAGCAACATGAGCCTATTTTGCCTACTCTGTCTAGGTTTATCTTAGTTGTGCTTGGATGTGCATGGTAAACATTTTGGCAGATTTTTCTGTTCTTTTTCTGTTTCTGACTATGAGCATAATAATGCTTCATTCAGACGTACACTAGACGGCCTGTAAAATAGTATAGAATGACTAGGCGATAATTTTTTTTATGTAAGTGAAAGCTATTTATACTGTAGTCGGAGGCGATAATTTTATTTTCTGTAAGTGAAAGCTATTTATACTGTAGCCGGTAAGCATTTCTTTTTTTAAATACATAAGGAGTGATAAATTCTGGCGACTAGTGTTTCTTCTGTCTCAAAACAACTTCTGCTCTAGTTTTCGAGACTTCGCGTAATGTACCAAAAGAAGACGGCAATTGAGCTGGAGTCAAATGAACAACTAAAGTCAAGGTAACGCAAAGAGCAATGCACAGCTTAGCCGAATCCTAGAAGAATGAAACTGGCTTTGAATTGAACCGTACATGTATTGTATTCTCTATAGAACGTGCAATGGCCTAGCCCACTGTGACCAAATTTGACGTTTAAGAAGTTGTGCTACGTTTAAATTAAGGCGCCATTACGCATTTGCTCGGTGTGCATGACCTATAGGTTAGGGTAGGTTGTTTTAAGTACTATCTTCGCTCTATCCCAGATAAACTCGGTCTATTGCAGAAAAATTGATAATTTCATTTTATCATGATGTCCTTCCAAAAATTACTACCTACCTGTTCGTACTTATTGGTGGAGAAGTACCTAAAACGTGTTCTTGAGTGATGCATTTTTTTTGTCGAGCCATTACGCCTCCCTACGATTTCTAAATGAAGATAGTTTTGCCGAAGATGTGCCCTTCAATACTTCGTGAAGTTGGATCTGGAACGTGTGCCACCGTTTCCCACTGTCATTTATCCTTCAGACATGTTTTCTGTGCATGAGTACACGCAGCATCAAGAGTGAAGGGCCGCAAATCGGCACCATTTTAACAACCCTCGCGCTGTCCCGAAGCTTTAACGTGTGACTTCACCATCGCAACAGCATACCAGTGGGACATATTCACCGTAAGAGACATATTTTCACTTAGACAATATCGTTTACTGTTCCGCCCCCTTCCCCGTATATGTAGGCACTAGATTGCGAGTTTGTATTAGAATTCGTAAGGCATATCAGAGTTGTCGAACAAAGTATGAGTACTAAAAGCAAGGATTTCCAAAAGCCATCTCACAGGGGTCAATTTCATAGGAATACGTATCAGAGGCACTGCTCGCTTCATCTTTCTTTTTTGGCAAATTATATTTGTATAGTTTCCGAAATAGCTTTTTCATTTTTTAAGTGAATGGAAAGTACTGAAGTGCAATTCGCGGGAAGAATTCTGCAACCACAGTTACTGCGTCTTTTAAGGAAGCATTTTTCATTATTTCCCAAGCCTAGCATTACCTCGCTGTATCCGAAACGGATGCGCAAAGTGAATTTCTTCAAAATTAGGATTACTTAGCAGGACCACTTGTTAGTTCTAATGAAAATTGAGTCTCTTCACATTTTTCTTCTTTTTTTCAATACAGTCAGAGAGAACTAATGTGACAATATATATAGGTATGCAATATTTTATTCAAAACATCAACTTGCATTGCAGTGTACTGTATTCCAAGTGATATCAAAATGCGCTTTAGGTAAAGTTTGTGAATACAAAATATCAGCAGATGGTCACAGAGGGTTATTGTTGCCGCAGTATGCTGCGACGCCTCACTATTGTTCTTCGGACATGTGTCAGCTGTTACTAAAAAGCTGACTTTTACTCTCTCCTGCTGTTGTTGCACTTGCTTTGAACCTGTGTTCTACCAAACGCAGTCTTTCCTCTCCAGCAAACAATTATGCTGGTGCAGGCATTCGCTGTCATACTCGTGTGTTCAATTGTGGGTGAGTACATTTCGCTTTCTCGATGTTTTTTCCGGCACTTTGTACATGTATTACAGGCACAAGTAAAAGTGTATTGGTGAACTTATTCTCTCGAAATATATCCCGTGTAATTTACCCAAGTGAAAGGGAAAGTACCTAAGTGATGAGCTCCGGCATGGTGCGTTAGATTCATAAGCGAATAATGATATGCACGGGGGCCCGAGCTGTTCGGATACACAAGTTTGCTCCAAACTCACACTACAGCGGTTATGACACAAAGACAAGTGCAGAGCGTGTGATGCTCTTGTTGAGGAAAATGCCTACACGATCGATCATGGCATTAGAAAGGAATGTGTGACATCTGCGGTGGCTTGCAAAAGAACACTGCGTGCAAACATGACAGCGCCGCCACTCAGTCAGCATTTCAACAGTGCAGCGACGTCACCATTATTCGCACGCTATATTTTTGCCCCCCCCCCTGCCATAATGCCTCACAGATGTCTTTGTGAGCGTTGGTCCTCTTTCTGGCAAGTACTTTTGTTCCACATACAGCCCCAAAATTTCCACTGTCGAAAGCAGCAAGGCGCACACGAAGCACTCTCGTGTAGCTCACTTCGCCTTTATCGAATATTGCAGCTAAATACACGGACAGGTTCAGCAGGGGCTCTCGGATTACGGCAGCAGCACGGCTGTGTCTGCTAGATCATGAGTACGAGGAAATAAAATGCGGGGACATCCAAACCACATGAATATACAGCTTTTACTACTCCGTGCATCTGTACATAGACTGTGATATTGAACTAATAGATGAATCCTCCCACTCGCTGGCATTGCTGCATGAGCACTTTTCCTCGGCAAGTGCAAACGTTGTGAGCGGACCCGCGGGCGTCAGTCAATCAAACGCGTGAAGTCGGGTACAAACTGACTGAGTCTCCGAAGGCCGCATTTCAACTCGCGGCTATCACAGTACCGGTGAAACACAGACATTTCACGTGGTGGGCACTAAGCAGCAGGTTCTTTGCATATAAAACAGTTTGGTAAGCTTGCAATACTTGTGCTATTCTGCAGCCATAGAAGAGCTTATGATCTTCCAGCTCTTTACTTGGCGCGCCAACTCAGTCCACTTGTTCTGCTTTGTAGTGAGTACCGTATCACTTTAGTCTCATTTGGATGGTAATAATTATCTAGGGCTTATTTCACAGTGTTTTATTGATTGGTAGTGTATGAATCATCTTGGTAATCCATCAGGCTTAGCTAGCAATGACTTGTTAGTTATAAAACTAATTAACGAAACGCTAATTAGCACAACCTAAATCACCAAGTGAGTAAGGCTCTTGCCAGTTTCGTCTTATTAGCGCAGTACTAATCAACGATGCATTAGTTGACAGGGTCTTCATTTTCTCGGTTTACAAATTTACAAGGCTTCATTATCTTGGTCCTCTTAAGACGTGGCATAATTCATCATTAGCCTGACTACGTCCACTGCAGGACAAAGGCCTCTCCCATGTTCCGCCAGTTAACCCGGTCCTGTGCTTGCTGCTGCCAATTTATACCTGCAAACTTCTTAATCTTATCTGCCCACCTAACCTTCTGTCTCCCGCTAACCCGCTTGCCTTCTCTTGGAATCCAGTTAGTTATTTATCGAGGTAGTTATCTCCCACATGCATACGTCAAATAACTCACGGCCCTCAGTCCCCAGCAGCTGCGAAGCAACTGACCACGGTGGCGGTCAGATCTGCAACGCAGCATAGGGTGCTAAGAATCTCTGGATCCGGACAGGCCGCCATTGGAACCTGAACTTGGCAACGTTTAACGCTAGAACCTTATCTAGTGGCTTAATTACCCCACTCTTATTATGGCTTGCTCTATGATCTTCGTCACGGCTTCTCTTGACCTAATTAGTTAGCTACGCCACCCCGAGAATTACCTAATCACCCCGATTCCCGTGCTCGAGGATCTGGCAGAGAATGAAGAGAATGACGAAGAGGGCACGCGCCAGCCTAGCAGAGCTCTGGAGGGCACAAGTTGGCCATGATTATTATACACGTGGCCTCAGTAATTAGCTATAGCAGTGACGCTGTAACGCATTCGTCTAGAACTAATCTAAGAGGCCGGGTGTACTGTTCTAAGTGTACTGGGTGCGAAAATTAAAAGGGCTCTTTTCGCAAACTGGGCCTGTGCAGCGAGTTGAGGGGGTTTTGTGAGCCCGGCAACAAACGCCATTGTTCCGGTGAAAGCCAAGACACACGATTTTCCCCACTGAAGAATAAGCGTGGGCGCCCAAGCATCTAATTCGTCCCCTGATCCGTGGGTCAAGGTTCATGTGGGAGATAAGCGCGTGTCCACACATCGCGACGAGCTGGGTGCCGAGAGCGGGCAACTTTTCTTCTTTCTTGAGTTTTCATATATATAGGTACGTGTACATATACGTTGCATGACGCCGACTCCAGAGGCAAAAAACAGCCGAGAGTGTGCATATGTTTGCTATCACATTAAAAAAATTGTGGCTCATACCCTTATATAAGAATTGGCATAGCACGAAAGTGAAACAAGTCTTCACAGAAGCGTTTGAGCGTTTATTGCACAACGTTTTAGTAACAGCAACAAATTTCAAAGTAACGCTGAGCACGGCAATCACCTCAAAATTTTCAGCGCACACCTGAATTAGAAAGCATGCTCGATATTAGCATACACAGGACGAGCGTAGACTAGCAACTGTCAACTCAACAGTGAAAGTGCGCTGTCAAACAGGAAGACAGACGCGCGAAATGAGTGCACACGTATACACAGGACAAGCGCGAATAACTGTCAGAATTCTTCTTTCGTGGCGTGTCAGCAGTGCGCTCCTTCTGTAAATGCGGCCGCGACAGCGAGCGAAGTGAACTTGGCCTTCTTCCGCATTATGAGTCTCATAAGCGTGTGCGCAGGACAGACCGCGCTCTCTTGAGGCGATGCTTTGTCGAGTGGGCGACCTTTAAAACGCGCACAAAGCGAGCGCGTCGCGCCATTTCGCCAGTGATAACAAAAACGCGCTAAATCTTCGGATCTCTGAGGACCGCCTAATGGTGTATAGTGTATATAAATAGCTTGCAGTTAGCTCTCTAGAGTATGGCATCATATGATATGATATGATATGATATGATATGATATGATATGAAGAACGTTTCTAGTAGAGGTTAGTACCACGCGCTGCAAACTGACATGTTGTTGGTGCGACTCCACCCAACAGACTCGTGCCTGTTTCTTTTTCTTTCTTTTTTTCTTTCTATTAAATTGTATATACTTTGAACGTCATATTATTGACGGAAATATGTCGGCAGAGCCGTGGTGAACACGGCATAAAATACTTTCGCGTTATAAGAGCTGTAAATATCTCTCCACTAGTCGGAAATGTCACCGAACTGCCATGAAGTGCTAGCTGGTTGGCTCGTCATAATGACGGCGAGAACAAGAGCAGACGCACCAGATTCGCTCTCTACAAAAAAAAAACCTCCAGTCGACGCTACTTTTTTTTCGTTCTGAATTGCCTTAGATGCAAAGGACTTCACTTTAACCTATTTCCTTAGCTTTCGCGAAGCACAACGACGAGAGCACTCGATACGGGGCGTTGCGAATGGGAAGCGTAGGTGAAGTATTCTCCACATACGGCAGCATGAAAAACTGTGATAATGTAGGTCTGCTGTTACTGTCTTTAGTAGCCTTGACGGAGAACCACAGTAACCTTGATTATGAAGCTTAACAAAGCATCTGACCATGGTGCACTCCGTGCAACAGTAGACATGCTGACGCACGCTATAAACATCGCACATGCCGTGACCACCGATAATCTGAAGTGGTCTCCAGCACAACGCATCAGCACGTAGACTTTGAAGCCTCTAAGTTGTAGCTTTAACTATCAAATTCGTACACGTGCGTCATACAGGTAAATCGCAAAATTGTGACAATAGCCACAATAAGATTTTTCTTGCCGTGTGCCTCCGCCAGTGAAGGCGTTATATTGGAGGCCTTGGTTTAGTCTTTTCTTGTACTCGGAGAAATTTGGCAAGCGTGTATCCTCATTTGCAGTATCTACTAACGAACGAAAACCATAGAAGAACACTATATGATTCATAAAAAAACAGTTCAACGCACAGGAAGCTAGACATGGATGGAGTTCGCAACTGCAAACGGAGAAATCGCCGCGGCCATTCGTGCCGGGTGTAGCGACCTTCGTATCACTGAACGTAACGATGCTTATGTATTCCCTATGTACAACCAAATTTATGCATTTATGCGTTATATAACCCACGTGGAAGAGATAGTCACGAATAAAGGTCACGCGATGCTCACTTGCACTTGCATCGCAAGCTGCAGCACGCCGAAATAACTGAAGCATTTTTTGCATTCTACGCGCAGTTTACATTGATGATCTTCCTACTTTTCTGAAGCGAGGTTTGATTGAGGGAAGCAGCTTGCAAGTTTGGTCCTTGATTTTCATGAAACCGCGCCTCAACACCAATGAAAGATTAGGGACTACGCGCGCATGTTCGCTTGCTTTGCACTACCCAGTAATGGCCGCTGCGGTGATAGAGGTGCTGGTGGCGGCATTTTTTTGCTGCACCGCCTGGGCAGAGTCTGACGACTATACAATGTTACTAAACAAATATAAAGAGAGCACTCTTAATCACATTTGATCCCCTAGTGTCAAATTTGGCCTTTGCAGCAAAATTATACACTTTCTTCGGAACGATATTAGGCCATCTTTGTTATCTTACAGAAGACGGTCACAGTGCGCCGGAAAACAAAAAATAGCAATGAGATAAAGTTCACCTTTCTTTCTTGTCACTTACTATGGCAGCTAACCAACAAACGGCATTGCTAACCGCTCATGAAGACTATTAGTCGTGACAAACGCAATTTGATAAATAAGGGAAAGTTTTTATGTTTTCGTGCCTCTATAGGTAAATAATATAGCGAGAAACTGGAAACTGCGTATGAATAGAAAAGGTTCTGCGATTCAATGATTTCGGGGCAAGAATAGGATGTCAGTAGTGGAGATACAAAATATAGCAAGCAAAATGTGTTGTTGTGGAAGCTAAATGCTAAATTTTGTCATCTCAATTCTTCGTTATTATTTTGTCGATTGCGTACCAAGCCCCTATGTTAGTTGTCACGACTTACTTATGGCAGAAACCATAGTCAGGACTGAAAAAAGCAGCCTATTCTTTCTTCCGTACTTTGACCACGCAGAAACGTTCTAGTGGGTTGCCTGGGCTTGTCAGAAAATGGCAGGTGTGGCGCGAGCTCAGTGCTTAACAGATGCATTGTTGTTTGGGAACAATTGTTGAGGTTTTATACGCAGCTTGACGCTGTGTGGGAGCTGACGGAACCAGTAAAAAACATTTGGATACTTTTTAATACGAGGTGGAATTACGTCACGACCAGCTGTGACGCAAATACAGCTAAACGCACGACTTTATTGTAGCTCATTGCTACGCAGCCAAAACGGTGTATAGCAGCAGCATCTGCCCGTACAGTAAACACATGTTTTCTTTGGGTGTAGGGGAAAATGGTTGTGCACTTATCTTGCTGTTCTACTTGTTTCGAAATTGTCACTTGTGCATCTGTCATGAAATTCCTGAGAGCTCTTACTTGTTCGGAATGCACAAAAGGAAGAACCATACAGTGAGTCCTAAGAGGGCATAGACCAGTAACGTTGGGTTATCTGACAGAAGGCCTCTAGATAAAGATAATGTGGAATCAGAGACGCCAGCTGCAGATGTCGTTTATTGACAATTGCACATTAGGTTATCTCTGTTCAACTCACTCGAGCTTCCCAATAAAGGTCAAGTGCCGCCTCGGAAACATCATGTCGTTAGACCTGGCGAGTAGAATGCCACACATTGTACTGTACTAAATTGATACTTGCGCTTCATGTGTCCCTAATTTTTGTTTCAATTGATAGCCTGTCGAAATTGTTCATGTTGGTGTGGTTTTGTATATATGGGTGTTCTAAAATAATGCGCCATTTGGTTTTGTCGTGTGATCGTAGCTTGTCCCCTCTCTTCTTCGCGGCCCCAGGCCGTGACACAACATTGGTGACGAGTTTTATTGAAGGCATTATCTCTCATGTGGCCACGCCATCCCGTCATGGGCTTCTCCAGCCTCGCCCCACCACCACTGTTTTTGCCCGCGCAGGACCACCCACCTGTTGCGTGGCCGCAATGCTATCACATGTGTGAAACCTTTCTTTTGGCCTCCGGAGCATTCGACTTTACGCCCAAACGACGCAAAGCCCTCCTGCTACATAAGCTAGGAATTGAAGGTCCACCGCACGTCTCCTCCACCCCCCCCCCGGCTTCTACTGTGTCAGCGATCGATGAGGTCTCAAAAAGTTGGCAGCTGTCCCAATTATGATACGACCAAGCCATCATTGCGTTGACGCAGCATTTCACCTCGGCAAGCAATGTTGTCGTAATCGGGGTTGCTTGCGTTGACGCAGCATTTCACCTCGGCAAGCAATGTTGTCGTAATCGGGGTTGCTTCCGCCACCGCATCCAGCAGCCAGGCGAGTTCATACAGAAGTACGTCATCGAATGACGGAAGCTTCTTGCATCATGTTCTTTCCTCGCCATGGACAACTCTCACCGTGACCAATTCATAGAAGAAACCGCGTCAAAGAAACCAGATGTATGCACTATGGGACAAGAAAGGCAAAGTCATTACCAATATGAATAGAATAGTAAATTTAGCGGAGGAGTTTTACAGAGATCTGTACAGTAGCCAGCAATACCACGACCATAATACAAGAACTAGCAGCAACCCAGATGACATCCCGCCAGTAATGGTAGAAGGAGTCAGAAAAGCTTTGGAGAGCATGCAAAGAGGCAAAGCTGCTGGTGAGGATTAGGTAACATCAGATCTGCTGAGAGATAGTGGACAGATTGTGTTTGAAAAACTAGCGACCCTGTTTATGAGGTGTCTCCTGACAGGAAGGGTACCAGAACCTTGGAAGAATGCTAGACAAGGTTCTAGCTAAGGTTCACTAGATAAGGTTCTAGCGTTAAACGTTGCCAAGTTCAGGTTCCTAAGGCGGCCTGTAGTCCAGAGATTCTTAGCACCCTCTGCTGCGTTGCAGATCTGACCGCCGCCATGGTCAGTTGCTTCGCAGCTGCTGGGAACTGAGGGCCCTGAGTTATTTGGCGTATGCATGTGGGAGGTAGTGGCCAGATACTGAACCAGGGTGGCCAATCCTTCTCTGGTGAGGGAGTGCGTTCCCGGCGGTGGTTACCGGTGAGGCCTCACCTCAGGCCTCTTAATGCAGTTCCATCAACACGCGGATTTTTTTTCCGGTTGGGAACTGCACGGCACCGGGATTTGAACCACGGACCTCTTGCATGCGAGGCGGATGCTCTAACCACTATGCCATCGCCGCACCCATAATATAGAAGCCATTTACTAAGGTAGTTGCTAACCGAATTAGGACAACATTAGAATTCAATCAACCAAAGGAACAAAAAGTATTTCGAACAGGCTACACAACAATCGACCACATTCATACTATCGATAAGGTAATATAGAAATGCTCAGAATATAGGCAACCACTATGCATAGCCTTCATAAATTACTAGAAGGCGTTTGATTCAGTAGAAATATCAGCAGTCATACAGACACTGCGGAATCAGGGCGTCGACAAAGCATATGTAAGCATCCTGGAATAAATCTACAGGGAATCATCTGCCACCATAGTTCTTCACAAAGAAAGCAACAGAGTACCACTTAAGAAGGGTGTGAGGCAGGGGGATACAATCTCCCCGATGCTATTTACCGAGTGCTTACAGAAGGTTAGAGGCATTGAAAGGGAACAGCTAGGTATTAAGTTAACGGATAGTACCTTAGTAACCTGCGCTTCGCCGATGACATTGCATTGCTGAGTAACTCAGGGGGCGAATTGCAACTCATGATTACATAGTCAGACAAAGAGAGCAGAAAATTGGGTCTTAAAATTAATCTTCAGAAAACGAAAGCAATGTACAACTTCGGAAGAGAACAGCGCTTCGAGATGGGTATTGGTGCACTTGAAGTTGTAAAATGCTATGTCTACTTGGGACAGGTAGTAACCGTGGAGCCGAACCACGAGACTGAAGTAACTAGAAGAATAAGAATGGGGTGGAGCACGCTTGGCAAGCACTCTCAAATCATGACAGGTTGATTGCCACTATCCCTCAAGAGGAAGGTATACAACAGCTGCATCTTGCCGGTATTCAGCTACGGAACAGAAACCTCGAGATTTACAAAGAGGGTTCCGCTTAAATTGAGGACGACGCAGCGAATAATGGAAAGGAAAACTGTAGGTGTAACCTTGATAGACAAGAAGAGAACAGGGTGCGTTAGGCAGCAAAGCGGGGTTAAGGATATCATAGTTGAAATCAAGAAGAGTAAAATGGACATGGGCTGGGCATCTAGCACGTAGACAGAATAACCACTGGTCATTAAAGGTAACTAACTGGATTCTTAGCGAAAGCAAGCGGGTTAGGGGGAGACAGAAGGTTAGGTGAGCAGATCAGATTAAGAAGTTTGAGGATATAAATTGGCAGCAGCAAGCACAGAACCGAGTTGACTGGTAGTACCTGAAAGAGGCCTTTGTCCTGCAGTGGACGTAGTCAGGCTGATGATGATGATATCTTATCATCTTTGCCACCTCACAAGTGCTTCTCGGGGGAACTACAGTCATTTTTCTGTGCGTGAAAAGCTGTCTGTGGTCGACAACTAGCTTTGCGCAAAGAATGCCTCGTAGTCTCTCATACCTTACCCCACAGTTTATTAAAGACGATAGTCTTTCTTGAAAACCTTCGACGCAAAAACTTTGATCTGTCTGTCTGTACATTTGTCTGTTTGCCCTTCGTTACCGCGAACCAGGTACTCGACACAGCACCAGCCTATACCCCGAATGGCCGAACTCATCCGCAGTGCCCCCCAATGTTGCTCAAGAATCAGCGTTCATATGAGTGCGATTGTCAATTAAAAAACACATATTGCGCCTATCTGAGGCACCATACCAACACGTACATATTCTGCATGTTCGTCTTTCACTTATAAAAGGCATACATAAGTAAATCTAAGGACCGTAGCACTTATCAAGATGCGCTGCCATGCAACGCTTGCACGAAGAAGCGAGTGTTTCAAACGCTTTGCTAAGCCGACATGGTGGTGGCACCTATCCCGTCGCCTTGCGTTCTACACCTTATCACCTCTGAGACCTCAAGCCCACGCGCTTTGTTTTCCAAATAAAACTGCCAGATGACGCTGATGTCTCACGTGTGACGGGACTTGATGCGTTTGTTAACTTCCGCTGCACGCTCGAGGCACTCTAACGAACACTTCCGGAATACCATTCACCAATTTTCTTGCGATGAACATCAAATAAATGTTCAGCTTACTCTCTCCACACGCAAGACTATCGTATTTCGGTGACATTTGCAGATTACATTCAGATACGGGGCCAATTTTTTCCGCTGCACACAAACCGCACCCTGGGATAGTACACACCAAGTCAGGACTTAAAGAGAGGTTTTGGTGGCCTAGTATGGACAGACAAGTGGAGCTTGCCATCCACTATTGTGTAGTTTGCCAGAATGCATACAAGAGATCCAAAACTGCGGAAACTTCTCTGCTAACTGTTTCCCTTTCAGAGCGGTCATGACAGAAGATCGCCATTAATATCGTCGGTCTCATGAAAAGAGCGCCATACTATTGCCGGTTTACCTCCCTCGTGGAATACTTCTCCAAATGGACAAAAGTGCAGTTCTGCAACGAGGCGTTGACGCACACAAGTAACAAGCTTTCCGATCTCAGTATTTTCTCGAGAGGGCTATCATGACAGGGTGGTGTGCGACAACGACCTTCGGTGTTGCTCCCGAACATTCAATGAGTTCCTGATAATTTGTGTCATTCGCCTCTCCCCCTTCGTCGTACTACTCTCAGGCAAATAGACTTGTAAAACGCTTCAACTGTATGTTCAAAAACTTTGTACAGACAGCTTTGCCAGTAACATTTGCCACTCCAACCAGATGTCGTCGAGTACCTTGGCATCTACCGGTGCACACCACATGAGACACTGGTCGTTGCTCCATAGAAGGCTGCCGAGAACACGTCTGGACGTCGTCGCATCACTGCCTTCTCCTTTTTCTTCAAAGACCCAGCCACCGAGCTCAGCTTGCTGCGTCGTAGGCTGACGCAAACTCAAGAGAGCAGCAGGAAGAAATCAGATTTTCGTTGAGCCACCAAGACGACCAACATCGATTTTTGAGACTTAGTTCAGGTGAGGAAACCATACATCACTTTCAAGGAAGACCTTTCGTTTGTCAGTCCCCGTAAAGTGGTAGAACAGTGCGGATAGTGTTATTTGCACCTCGATAACGGCAAGATATGAAATGCATCTAAATTTGCCAAAGTTTCTTCGTATTCTTATGCTTTGCGTTCACAAAAGTCTTGGAACGTAACAGAGGCTAGCACACCTAGCGTCACCGTCACTGGGCAATCCCGAGCTACTAGCTGCTTGCGAGGCACCTCAAGTGGTGGCTGCGACCCTGCCTGTTCCTGCGACCACCCATGCGGTTCACGACAATGGCACGCTTGGACCACAAGCAGGTGCACCTCTTACTGCTGGGTTGGCCAACCGAGCAGCTTCAGACCCGGACCTTTCTAAACCACAACCGTGTCTGGCTGCGGTGCGTGTTCAACGACCAAGGCGAAGACGCAGTCCAAACGTTACGATGACTATGTGCGATAGATACTAGTTTTTCTCTTGCGCAGTCTGTTTCTTTTTGCATTAGTAATTAGTGTTGCATATGAAGCGTTCTTTTGTAGTTATGCGAACTGTATCTTTCAACACACCTGCAGTGTACTAACACTGAAGGTTTTAAGGGTGCGAACATGTTGTGTCGCTAGTTTCTGTTTTACTTGATAGTCTGGCAGCATTGGTCATGCTACTGTTGTTATGTGTATATCAGTGTTCGGAAATAAAGCGACATTCGGTTTGTTGTGTAATGGTAAGCTTGTATGCTCTTTTTTTTGCGGACCCAGTCCACAGCAGCACAATGCATTGTAACTAGTACACTTCACTCTGATAACACAATTCAATGCAGACTTTAGCCTTGTGAGAATAATACGATTGTCATTGCTCGAGTTCTATAATACACAGGGTGTTTCAATAAATGTGTTCAAAACTATCGAAAATCTGGGAAATCGCGGAACGTTCTTCCGCGTTCTATTAGCGATATTTGTTTGATGCTTTCACATTCGCTTGTCCTGTAGCCACATGAATCTTAGGGTGACTAAAGATATTTTTGGAACAGTGAACCACAAAGGTAAATAAAGAACTTTGTCTTTAGTGCCGTCAAGTAGTTATGTGCAAAAATAAATTGAAGTTCTTCACTAGATGTACTCATTGCTGCTTCGAAATTCCAAAAAGCGGCCTCTAGTAACCGTTGTGAAGTAGTGATCTCCAGCCAATGTTAGCAGTAAACTGAAACCGAAGCGCGGTGGTTCACAACTGCCTCATTCTATACAGATGTTCAGCATTAGTGAACGTTACTGTAGCAACCATCGACCATCTTCCTTGTGTAGGTGTCTGTGCTACGCTTGCAATTGAAGATCTCATGGCACCCTTCGATAACGAACGCGGAACAACAGCACCTCTGTAGTCGTTGTCTCGAACAGTGACGTCTTTGTGGTAGTGTGCTTGTTGCGCTCTTCTACGTTCGACGGCGTTGTTTGCAGCAGTATTTTTCCAAGCAATCATCGAATGACCTTGCTGCAGATTTTTATTACCTTATGGGTTGCTGGTCACATCGTTTCTTATTTAGAATCAGGGAAGTGCGAGCAGAACAGGAAATCGCAGTGCTGGCAAATCGATTCTTTTCATCCCAGCAAACACGCTGAAAAGTGCAGAGGGATGGCGTGGATGGGGGATAAGAAATAGGTGGAAGGTGTGTCTGATGTCACCACACTTGCTGACCTTAACATTCTTTTCTCTACTTTATCGTCGAAATTGCAGCTCATTCTCAGTTTGGTTGTGAGCGCACTAATTATCACCGTCGTGGGCAATTCTAGGACTGTATAGCGTGATACAGCCATGTGTTTCTGACATACAAGTTCACCAAGTCCCGCTGGAGAAGTTTTGTTTCTGCGAATGTGAAACAGCTTGCGAGATGCTTATTTGCAAAACTGGTGAGACGCAAAACTTATGCCGTGTAAGGTCGATTGTGTTAACGTGTCGCATCCGCAAGGTCATGAAGCACATGGTTCTCAAATGGCTAAACAGGTACCACAAATACCATGACGTTTACACGTACAAAAATGATCGACTTCCACATTTGTCTCTTGATGCGAGGTGCTGTGAAATTTAACAGTCGTCAGAGCGTGGATGGCCCTTTAAGAGACTTGAATATTCAGCTAGGTGAGAACCCCAAGAAAGCTTTCAACGATTTGCTCCCCAATTTCATCTTGAGGAGCATATCTAACCTGGTTCTTAGGTTCAATTTAAACAGTGGCGTCAGCTTTTCTTCTAGTGCACAGGAATGTCAAGCTTCTCATTGGAGACTTGGACTCTTAAGAGCTGCCCCTCAAAAAACTGGGCATTCCTCAGGGTTCCGTCGTCTCCACCACGCTGTTTAGCATATTCACGATTGGCCTTTCTGAAAGGCTTGTACGCGTTGAGGACGCCAAGCATACCGCATTTTTCAAACCTTTTTGTATTTTATTATTTTAAATTTGTTTCTGGGTGGAAAGGGCTGGTCAAGCTCTGACATGCAGCTTTTTCTCTTGGCACCAAACCTTGTATACAGTGTGTTTTTATGTACTTGTCTTGTGGTTGAATAAACTCGAACTTAATAAAACTCGATCAACATCTACGCTAAAGATATCCCCAATGGTTACTCCGGTGGCTGCAAGAGTAAATTTGAAGACTTGCCGCAGGCGATCAGCATGATCGTGTAGTACCTCCGCGCCTCTGAAATTTGATGCTCCTCCACCTATTGAAATATTCTACTTTACAGAAAAGAGAAAGGAGGTAGACCCAAATGAGGGAAGGTAGTCTCTGGAGGCACCACAGATTTTGCATTGGTGACGGAGGGGGGGAGCAATAATAACCAGGGTGGGCATCATTTGTATTCCCGGCAGATTTGTCGAATTCAACTGCAGAAATAAAATGACTGTTCCCTAGATACTGGTAACAATATGTGCTAGGTGTGGTTCGCATAACAACATTACTCTTTTTTTAATCAAGGGCATAATAGGCACGCCATGTATATGGCATGGGTACAACCTAATGACATATATATGGGTATACAGTCGCGTGACAATATCCGTTCAAGTTTTCCGTTGACAGCACTGATAAATTTTAATGCGGAGCACTGCGTGTGAATAAATTGGAAAGGTAGCCTTTGCAATAGGTACGCTTCAAATTAGTGTTTTTACTGCGCAAGCTTCTTGACTAGTTTTCGAAACATTAATGCTATAGACCATTTATAAGCAGCGCAATAAAATGTGCGCCTATTAAATCAGGCTACGTTATGGGTTTACAAAAAATAAAGTAGTATGCGTGCTGATAACACTTGGTTAAACCTTAATAAAGACCGACTTGACAGTTAACCACTTTGCTAAGTGTTTCTAACCTTTGTTACTTTCAAATTGAGTTTTACTTTCCTGCCAGTTATGTCATTCAAGCCATGGTTCACAATATTCAGGTCATATAATCTCGTTATGAGTAGTACTGCCCTAACGTTATGGATTCGTAATGACCAGTAATTACATCGGCCATCCACCTACGTTTGCGTTAGCAATAATTTCATTTACCTACTCGAATTTATCTGTACTATCAACGTATAGATAGCCAATGCCTGGTAATTCATCTAATAACTGGGGTCATATTGGTGTGCTATGTTGATTTGTGTTTTTAGGAGGAGCAGCCGGTCGAGCTTGGGGTGACCTATATGACATAGCGATGAGACCTGGTAAGCATATACAGCTTCACTGCGAAGCACTGTTGTGTTTTCTACGGTCGCAAATGCAGAATATTTTATTTCAGCATATTGGTATAACTTCAACCAGCACTTGCTGGAAGAACCGAAACGGCACATTTAGAAGTATGATAGCTCACATTTATTGATGGCTTTCTTGGCGTCCAATATAAATAAGGTGTGCTTTGGCCCCTACCAAAAACTACCATTCGGCAGCTAGTCTGCCATAGCATCTGTTATTAAAAGCCGTTATCAGTTTTGTGAAGTAAAACTCAGTCAAGGCTGTGGAATGTTCAGTAGAAATTATTTCTTAATTGTGTGATTGTGATAGGGCAAGACATTCAGCAGACTGCGAAATACTAACTTCTCAATCGGCTAAGCTTACGCCCAAGAAAAGAAAAGTATAAGTTATTCATGCACACCGCTGATAGCTGCAAGAACAACCTCAGTCTTCGACTAATTTAATGAGCAGTAAAGTGCACCGCCATGTAAAAACGTGACATTGATGATTCCAGTGTTGTAGTTGCTGACAAAGTTAGTCTATAACAAAAACACCATTTGTTGGCGATTTGCGCAAAGTGTTATTGGAAGACTCGAATACATTCCGTAAAGTTATTCTTGATTGAGGCGTGGTTTGAGCAAGGTTGTTAGTGGTTACACGTGTAACATTCTTTTTGCATAAAAAAGCGTACGTGGCAATATTTATCAGTTTTCTCGAAATATTGCGATGAAGAAAATGTGAAACTTCTCACATATTTCTTGTAGTTATTCACCAAAGGTTGTCAACTCTCTTCCTCAAATATGGGTGCAGCCGTTTTTTTATGAACATTTGTTCCTTGGGGACCAAAATCACGAAAACATATTATTAGATTGACCTCAATAAACAAGCTCTATTAATAAGTTATTAGAGCGTAATGAAAAAAATTTCTACGCCGGAAACACAAATTAAAAAGCACCTGCTGTTATTATTTCTGTAAAAAAAGTTAACTGCTACGTGCCAGTTTACAGATCTCACTATCAAGCATGCTGATGAAGACTGTGACTTCATTTCAGCAACATTGTATTCCTTATTGAGCCCCTCCCCACGATAGGGCGGTTCGAACAAACAAGCCCTAAGAAAAATTGCTTTGTGGCGGTCGTTTTTGCGAAGTGGGAAACCGCATTTTAGAAACAGAAAGGGTCCGATGTAACAAAAGAGTCACGCAGATTTTCTGCACGCAGGCTGCCATCCTTTCAGGCAAAATAAAAAGTCTCACGTACGCTTGCACCACACCGATGCGCCCCTGTGGCCATCATTAACCACGGAGAGCAATTTAAGGTATACCTCAACGAGGACAGGTGAAAAATCATTGCGGCGCATAGCAAAAAACAATGTTCTTTTTCGCTGCCCGGGCGAAGTAATAAATGCGGAAGCATCAATATGAATTAAGAGTGGTAGCCAAATTATTTTGGATCCGATATCACGTAATTCAACAGTGTGATGGCTTGAGGAGTATGGCCACTGCTGGAACCTAAAGGGATTTCTTGCTAGCACCACAAAAACCACTTAAGCAAGTCAATGGAAGCAAGAAAAATCTTCAATTATGGCGGTTTAGAGGTTTATGTAAACGCAACCATCCACAAAACTTGAAGATTGAAGCGTGGTAACTCGGGCAAGTTAATAGGGCATAACTGAGTATACGAACAAAAAAATGGGAAGTAGATACGAAGCGCAAGTCGTAAGAAAGTAAAAGCCGAATTCTCCGCCTCTCATTTCCCATTAGCAGCCATTGGCATGCACATTGAGCACTATCTGACTGAAAAAGTTTGCTACGTTATACTCGCTAGGCGTAACCTCCTTTGTTTTCGAAAGGTTTAGCGAGCGTCCGGTCGCAGTGCCATGAATACAGTGAAATAGTATATACCATGAACTCGAGGTGGTTAAAGGTGGGAAGTGGACCCGAAGTGCAAGCCGTAAGAAAGTGTGTGTGTGCCACCTCTCGTTTAGTCCTTAGAATGTCCGCTGGATGGCGGTGCTTCTATATGGGGAATATATGATGAAAAGATGCGAGATGGTGGTACTTGGAATGTTGAATAGATGGACGAACGGACACATAGACAGATGCATGGATGGACGCATGAACGGACGCAGGGGCGGCTGCATGGACGAACGCAGGGACGGACGCACGAACATACGCACGCACGGACGGGCTGATGGACGCATGGACGGTCACACTGACGGACGCATGGGCGGACGGAAGCAAGAACGAATGGACGGACGAATTTTCGCCCCACTCTCCATCATTCACTCCGTGGATATGCTGCCATCTTTTTCATTCAGGTTGTAGCTCCCATTATGCTCTAGTAAATTTTAAACAATGCACTCAATGCAATGCATTTGTCTTCCAGGCCCAACAATTTTTCAATCTTCCCCGAATAGAGCGCATTCTGTTGACCATTACAATATGCATAATACTACTACAACTACTACTACTACTACTACTACTACTAATAATAATAATAATAATAATAATAATAATAATAAACAGAAGATGAAGAATCACGATAATATCTGTGTCCATAATACCTGAAGTTATTGAAATAAGGCATGACGAGCTTTCCTTCATTATTACACGGAGCTGCCAATATTCGATATGTTCAAGAGCAAGTTAATCGTTTCACCACTGATTTACTATAGATGCGCAGTCGCGCTAAACGCTTATTTTCTAATGGCTCTAAAAGAAATGAACAGCCCACTTATTGAAGTGTGTTGTGTAAATATGTCTACAGAGTTCGTCATGCTTACTGAAGACGTGCATTGTGCATTTTCCAGTGGTTGCCACCGACATTACTCGTCCTGACTTGATAAAGGGTGGATCATCATCGAAGAAATGCAACCAGTGCTCTTGCAAGCTCACCTGGGATTTGACGGAATATAAAAAGCATAGCTGTACAAGCCAGTTTCAATTCACTTGTACGTGCAACGCTTACACCTGCGAGAAGAGAGAAATTCAGCACTGCATGGCACTGGTTGCTAAATATTTTTAAAACAAAAAACAAACGCCGTGCCCAGCACTGTTCAGACTGATTATAAAATCTTTTTACATACTTCATTCGAACAGTGTGTCTATGGTGGTTTTGGGACGCTAAGCCACCGCACGTATGCATGTAGAGGGTTTTAATGCGACAGCATGAAAGACCTGGTTTCGCAAACAGTTTCTTGTCGGCTTTGGTGAGCGCATTGTTGGTTTCAAGCGAAGAATTATTATTTCATTTGTGACATAAAAATTGAGAAACATGAAATAAGATAACAAAACCTTCAGTGTCCAAGTTACGACCAAACCCAGGCCGTCTGTGTGGTTTTCTATCACAGAGCCACAATATTTGTTAAAACTTTTTTTCGAAAAAGCACTGTGCATATGCATTTAGCGAAAGGAGTCACCTGAACGCATCAGATATTGCGTGTTAGAAGCGTAGAATCATGCCAAGCATCACATGTGCATTAGGCAAAGAGTTCGTGTGTTACAGGGGTCATGCAACACTTCTTGAGCGTGGTTAGAAAACGCTGCCGATAGGTAGTGAGGATTCCGATAACACGCGAGCCAATTGCTATAACGCAGCACGTGGCCTGGGATTCACAATAAATTATTAAAGTCAGCTAAAACTTGCTTTCAATTCCCTCAACAAATGACGAAAGACACCCAAGAAGGAAACGTAGCAAGCCCAATTTTCAGCCATTGGCTAGTTAGAACATGACGTGCTCGGTCGTTACAGAGGCCACCACTTGTCTACGTGCGTGATCACACTGAAAAAGCCGCGTATTCGAATAAAATGAAAAAGTGCTCACCAACCTCTCCTTACATACATTTAAAAAAAAGTGCTCAAGGTCACCAAGCGTGTGTGACGTTTTTTGTTTGCCCCTCTCATCTCTCCCTGCTAAGCTTCCAGCGCTTTCATCCACGCGAGAGAAGAGAGAATGCGATTGCAGCGTGTGACAAATCTTTGACACTCTGCTCGTACACGACGGGTTCTTAAAATAAGCACTTCCAGCGAACTAACTTTATGGTTTCTCAAAAAAGTGTTTTAGGGCCCCTTTAAAGCCCCAGTGATTACAAAGCTCATAGGCATATTCAATCATCAGCACCAGCAAAACAATCAACACTGTCAACAGCTGCGTAAGCGCGCATGTTGACCTACGGTCTCGTAGTGGGCCCTTAGCTAATTCCAAAAAGTAATATTACTGGCTAGTGGGCATTTAACAGCTGTGCTTTCAGTAGCATTCAATTATACTTTGAAACGACCAATGTTACGCGCACAGTCATTCTTTTTCTTAGGACGTAGCTGAGGCCAGCACCGAGCACCGAAGCAGGCTAGCTGTTCAGAAGACGCTGCGCACGAGGCTCAATCACGCTACCACGATCCACACTTGAAGGCGAAACTAAAACCTCTGTAGTGACAAATACGGGCTCTAAGAACAACGAAAAAGACGTTTGTTGTGGCAGAGGCTCGTGCTGCTGCAGCTGCTGCTGAAACCGCTGGCTGCGCTCTCGGTGCTGTTCGGCCCATTAAACGGTTGCATCACTCCGGCGTGCGTCTAGCAGTATTCTTACATTTGGTCGAGAGTGCTGCTTGTCTCAAACTGGAACTCCGTTCCCGGACTCTACCTCAGCCCCTCGCCTCGTCAATGCCTGACAACAAGACCCAGCACCCTGCAGTGATAATTCCATCTGTCACCTGTTCCGGAATGCCACGACAGCGAGATCCAGTGATTTTCAACGCGACCGACGACCAAGACGCCGAAGACTGGCTGTCGCAGTATGAAGCGGTAAGCGCCCACAATAAGTGGGATGACACAGACAAGCTCGCTTACCTCAATTTCTATCTCGCGGGTGTGGCAGAACTGTCGTTTAACAACCACAAAGCGGAAATAGCCTGTTGGCCTACCTTCAAGGCGCGCTTCGCAAAAGTCTTTGGCCGACCCGCTGTTCGCAAGCTCCGCGCCGAACACCGCCTGCGCTGCCGCGCACAGCGCTCAGGCGAGACCTTTACCTCGTATATTGAGGATGTTTTGGACCTCTGCCGTCGTAGCGATTCAGAAATGTCTGACACTGACAAAATACGGCACATCATGAAAGGTATCGAGGACGATGCCTTTCACATGCTCGTTGCGAAAAACCCGCAAACCGTCGCCCAGCTTATTCAGCACTGTCAGAGTTTCGACGAGCTGCGGAGAGAGCGGATTTCTACTCGACGTCCAAACCTCGACATGACCTCTACATCTGGGTCACCCAGTGGTCTCGTTTCCTCCGAACAAACCACGTTAATGCAGCAAATCCAGCAGTTTGTCCGAGAAGAAGTTTCACGTCAATTTTCTCTTGTGCCGTACGTCCCGACCAGTGAGCACATGCTGACCCCAACGCTCCGCAAGGCAATCGAAGAGCAAGTTTCTGACGCCCTGTCTCCCACATACAATTCTCCGCCTATCTCCGCCCCTCTCACTTACGCTGAGGCCGCCAGACGATCGCCGCCGTCGCTACCAACCATCACGGATCTTGCTAGACAGCCCCGTCCCCTCAACGCAGCAAGTCCTCCTACCCGTCGCCACCCACCTCCTGTTCGCCACCCCACACCACCATCAACAAACCCTTGGCGCACTCCAGACAATAGGCCAATTTGCTATTTCTGCCAGCTTCCTGGTCATGTAGCACGCTACTGCCGTCGTCGCGATTACAACCCAACTGCCGGTGAGGCTACTTACGACCCCTACCGTCCAGAGCCACCACAGCCGTCTTCGTTCCACCCGACGTTGTATCAGTCGCCGCCACGTCGCCGCGGCTTTGACAGGAATCGGTCGCCCTCACCACGGCGCCGCTCTATTTCTCCGATGCTTCCTCGGTCACCACCCGCCCAAACGGAAATCTGACCATCGCAGTTCTCGCGGCAAGAGCTGCGCGTATATCGAAACCTTCAAGGCCTCCGTTTTTACCTGCTAATGAAATAACTGTGCATATTGATGGTGTACCTGCGTTAGCGCTCATTGATACTGGTGCTGCCGTGTATGTGTTAGGTGGTGAACTGTGCCGCAAGTTGAAGAAGCCTACGCTGCCGCTTTCCAATATCTCTCTCCGCACGACCACTGCGCATCACATCCAACCTTCTGCGGCGTGCACAGCTCGACTGGTCATCCAAAATGTTTTGTATGTAGTCGAATTCGTTGTGTTTTCCCCATGTTCACACGATATCATCTTAGGCTGGGACTTCCTCTGCGCTCATCATGCCATCGTTCACTGTGCGCGTGCCGAACTAGAGTTGTCGACGATGTGTGAACTGCCCCTGTGTGAAGCGCCAACGTCTGAAGGACCTTCTTTCAAGCCGCTATCTTCCCAAGTCACCGTATCCGCGGACACTCACATCCCTCTTCTATCCTGTGTTCATGCGCCACTCCTCTGTGACGACGCACCCTGCGTCACCGCCCTCTTTATCCCCTCCGACACCTTCGGTTGTCGCAAAAGCTTCCTTCTCCCGTTCGCAGGTGTCACCGTAGAAAACTCACGTGGCTCCATTTATATAACGAACTCGCTTCCTTCCCCGGCCGTATTATTCCGTGGCGTACTCCTCGGTCACCTTGAGAAAATCGATTCTGTGTCATCCAGTCACCTACCTGATGACTTGTCATCATCTCACTTAAACACCATTACCTCTGATACCACCCCTACTTCATCTTCGGAGGTTTTTTCCCCATTCATTGACCCTAAGCTTCCCGTTGCTCAGCGCACCCAACTGCTGGCTTTACTCGATCGCTTCAAGATGTCATTTGACTATAGCCAACCTTCTTTGGGTCGCACGTCTGCCATCGTTCACAAACTCGACACCGGTAGCCATGCACCTTTGCGCCAGCGCCCATATCAAGTTTCTCACGCTGAACGCCGAGACATTGATGATCAAGTGAACGATATGCTTCGACGTGGTGTGATAAAACCTTCAAACAGACCTTGGGCCTCTCCGGTTGTACTGGTGAAAAAAAAAAGGACGGTGGCATCAGATTTTGCGTTGATTACAGGTGTCTTAACAAGATCACCAGAAAAGATGTTTATCCGCTGCCCAGAATTGATGACGCCCTCGATTGCCTGCAAGGAGCAGAGTTCTTTTCTTCTTTAGATCTTCAATCCGGCTACTGGCAGGTCCCTATGAATGAAGCCGACCGCTCCAAGACTGCGTTTGTAACGCCTGACGGATTGTACGAGTTTAACGTCATGCCACTCAGCCTCTGTAATGCGCCTGCCACCTTCGAGCGTCTTATGGACAACATCCTTAGAGGCTTCAAATGGAACACATGCCTGTGCTATTTGGATGACGTCGTCGTTTTTTCGAAGGACTTCAACTCCCACCTCAGCCGTCTAGCAAGCGTCCTGACTTGTCTTTCGAACGCCGGACTGCAGCTGAATTTGAAGAAATGCCACTTCGCTGCCCGCCAGCTTACCATCTTAGGGCATGTTGTTAGCAAGCATGGTGTCCGTCCTGATCCAGCCAAGCTTCGCGCTGTCGCCGACTTTCCCAGACCAGCTACACTAAAAGAACTCCGCAGCTTCATCGGGCTCTGCTCATATTTTCACCGTTTTGTGCGCAATTTCGCCTCCATAATCGCACCCCTGACGCAGCTACTTGCCGACAACCAAGACCTCTCGGCGTGGTCCCCAGCATGCGACGAAGCATTCGCGTCCTTACGCCATCATCTGACATCACCACCTATCCTACGCCACATTGATCCAGACGCTCCAACCGAAATCCATACGGACGCTAGTGGAGTTGGCCTCGGCGCTACTCTTGCTCAGCGTAAATCTGGCTTCAATGAGTATGTTGTGTCCTACGCTAGTCGCACCCTCACCAAAGCGGAAAAGAACTATTCAGTCACTGAGAAGGAATGCCTTGCCTTTGTTTGGGCAATCACAAAATTCCCACCTTACGTATATGGCCGCTCATTAGACGTCGTGAATGATCACCACGCATTGTGTTGGTTGTCGTCCTTAAAAGACCCATATGGTCGACTAGCTCGCTGTGCACTACGTCACCAAGATTACGATATTCGTGTAATTTATCGGTCAGGCCGCAAGCTTCGGACGCCGACGCTCTTTCTCGCTCGCTACTTCCCCACAATTATGTTGCAGCATCTGTTTCCAGCTGCGAATGTTCTTCATTCGAACAGGCGGACATGTCCGCTGAGCAACGCCAGGATCCATGGATAGCGTCTCTCTTAGAGTACCTGTCTCAGACGTCTCCACGTACCGACAACCGTTTACTTCGACGAACTGCTCGCCATATTACCATCCGTGACAGTCTTCTGTACCAGCGAAACTACCAATCTGATGGCCGCAAATGGTTGCTGGTAATACCTCGCCACCTACGTTCTGACGTCTGTGCCTCCTTCCACGCGGATCCGCAATGCGCCCACGCAGGTGCAGTGAAGACGTATGCTCGCCTACGAATTCGATATTACTGGCGCGAAATGTACCACTTTGTTAGGCAGTACGTCCGCTCATGTTTCTTGTGCCAACGCCGGAAGAGCTCCCCTAGCACATCTACAGGGCCACTCCAGCCACTGCCTTGTCCTTCTCGGCCTTTCAGCCGCATCGGAATCGACTTGTACGGTCCCCTACCATACACACCAAATCGGAACCGCTGGGTCATCGTAGCCGTGGACCACCTTACGCGCTACGCCAAAACTTCGGCGCTTCCCGAGGCCACTGCGCGTGAAGTCGGTCTGTTCAGTCTGCACAACCTCGTCCTTCGGCAAGGTGCACCCCGCGAGCTTCTCAGTGACCGTGGGCGTTCTTTCTTGTCGGAAGCTGTAGAAGCCCTCCTACGCGAATGCAACATCGTGCATCGAACAATGACCGCATATCACTCCAAAACCAACGGAATGACCGGGCGATTTAATCGCACGCTGGGTGACATGCTCTCCACTTATGTTTCCAATGACCATACAAACTGGGACCGCGTACTGCCATTCGTTACGTACGCCTACAACAGCGCAATTCAATCTACAACTGGATTCTCCCCATTCTTCCTTCTTTATGGTCGGGAACCTTCATCGTTCTTGGACACTATTTTTCTGTACTGCCCAGACCCTTCAGAATCGACAACTTTGGCCGAAGCCGCCACATATGCCGAAGAATGTCGGCAGCTAGCACGTTCGCTAACAACGCATAATCAGGCTTGCCAGAAGCACTCGCATGACCGACGTTCATCCCCTTCGTCATACGCGCCTGGGGAAATCGTGTGGCTCCGCGTGCCATCGTCTGCCCCAGGCCTTTGCTCAAAGTTCATACCCAAGTATGACGGTCCGTACCGGATCCTGCGCCAGACTTCACCAGTCAACTACATAGTTGAACCTATTCAGCCACCTACAGATCAATGGCGCCGCGGGCGCGAGACTGTGCACGTCGAGCGTCTAAAACCTCACTATGACCCACCAGTCCTGTCTGTGCCATAGGTCGCCAGGATGGTTCCTTTCGCACCGGGGAGTCAATGTAGTGACAAATACGGGCTCTAAGAACGACTAAGAAGACGTTTGTTGTGGCAGCGGCTCGTGCTGCTGCAGCTGCTGCTGAAACCGCTGGCTGCTGTCTCGCTGCTGTGCGGCCCAATAAACGGTTGCATCACCCCGGCGTGCGTCTAGCAGTATCCTTACACCTCCTCCAATTTTACATGTTAGGCGAAACTAAAAACCGTTCGCCACTAGTAACTCTAAATGTTTTAGATGTCTATTTCCTCAGTTACGTCATTCTCTACGCCGCACCAAAGCTCGTGCGCCATTGTAAGGTCCTCCAGTAATGTCATTCATCTCCTCGCAGCCGTGCCTCTTAGTTCACGCGCAGCAGTTACAACGAAGTGGTTTTGCAAGAGAGAAAATCTAAGAAAAAAAATTGGCACATCCCACACAGTGGGAATCGATTATATGCCAAGCGCGAATGAGAAATGTTGATATGTTACTTTCGAATCAGCACTACGTTACGAGGTGGAGGTAAATGATGCCGTTCGTGGCTTCTGTGTCATGATTGTCATGTTTGGATGTGTCATTTACCTTTGTCATCTATTCAAGCCACGTTGTATCAAATTTAGTATATGTGGAGCTAGTGAAATGGTCGGGAGCACGCTATGAGCGTGGTACGTTGTCATGTGCTTACATGACACGCGTGTCAGGATTATCATGTTTGCACCAGTCGTATATTTCGTCATCCATTGACGTACCGTAATACCAAATTTGGTACATGCGACACTAGCGAAACGCCCGCGAGTGCATCATGAGCTTGGCATGTAGTCATGTTGTTACATGACACGCATCTCATGATTTTCAGTTAATAACATAAACTCGAGGTGGTTAAAGGTGGGAAGTAGACCCGAAGCGCAAGCCGTAAGAAAGTGTGCGTGTGCCACCTCTCGTTTATTCCTTGGAATGTCCGCTGGATGGCGGGGCTTTATATGGAAATATATGATGAAAAGATGCGAGATGGTGGTACTTGGAGTGTTGAATAGATTGACGAAGGGACACACAGACAGATGCATGGATGGACGAATGAACGCACGCAGGGGCGGATGCATGGACGAACACAGGGGTGGACGCACGAACAGACGCACGCACGGAAGGGCGGATGGACGGATGGAGGGTCACACAGACGGACGCATGAAGGGACGGAAGCAAGAACGAATGAACGGACGAATGCTTCGCCCCACTCTCCATCGTTCACTCCGTATTATGCCGCCAATATTTTTTTTGCGTAACGTTGCTTTGTGAGTGCAAAGTGATAAACGCTACAGTCTTTATAATTACTTATGTATGCACTTTCTAGTATAAAGGCACACATACTGAATACTAACGTGTTGTTATCTCGCCTCAGATATGCGCAATACTTGTTTTTTATTTGATAATCGCACGAGTATGAACGCTGTAACTTGAGGAATGTTGGTTGGCACGGCGTATGGGGTTAGATTTTTGCCGTTAGGGGCATCGTTTTGACAAACAAACACACAAACGTACAGACAGACAGAACAAAATTTTTGCGTTGAAGTACTCCAAGAAAACTATCGTCGCTGAAAGTTCAGCGCCGTCTCTCTGTGGAGGTCACCACAACAGCGCTGCACCAAGATGGGGTGGGGGCAGAAAATAATGTAGAGGAAAAATGGAGATCAGAAAGAAGTCGACTCACCTCGCCATGCCAGTGTGCGTGTGTCGCCTCTCACACAAGAAAAGCCGTCAAGCAGGTCAACAGGTAAAAGAGGGATGTAAACAAACATCACCAGACAAGCTCACGTACGCGTGAACAGCAGATAATTTTTCAATAATAGCACCAATAACAGACCTCTGATAGAACTCGTCTTCGTCGGGCTCATTCTATCATCCGGGCTTGAGCGCAGGCCCAGGAGAAAACGTGTAAACAGCAACGGCGTACCGAGGCTACGGCAGCCTCCCAGGCCGCGCTAAATCACTACACGCAACGCAAGTGCCAATGAAGGGTGAATGATGGTGATCGTGACGCCGAGCTAAATCGAGATAATCAATGCATGTGCCAACAGGAAGCCGAGGAGATGGTGTTGCGAGCAGAGTGGTGCCAAAGAGGCAACGACAGAAACATGATGGCCGGGGCCAACGCCCGCTTTTAGCGGGAGTTTCTCGAGTGACTATCATGGCGACATCTGCAAGCACCTTCGACCGTAAGTGTCAGCTTAGCTATTTGACCATTTGTACTGAGTACTTTGGCAGCGATGTTTTTTAGGTCTATTATCTGTCAGTAGGTATAGTCTCTGTGTCTAAGCAATGTATATGGCTCATGCTATGGCCTAGCGCATGCGATGGTGAAAGCATATTATATATGAAACAAGAAATGTGTAAGTTACACATCTGTACGAAATTAGGCTTTGTTTCATTGAATATTTCCTAGATTCGAAAGGTTTTTTTTCTTCATTCCAATAGCAACAGTATATTTGACGAGCTTGTAAGGCGATGGGAATCCCTAATGGTTACCATGGCTTGGTACCCTGGCTAACCTTAGCGAGACTAAAATTTGCCGACGAACTCTACTACAACACGATGAATTGCATCTTTGCATATTGATGGTTATTTATTATGAACCCTATTTACGCATTGTTCCTAATTTCTTAATAATGCAAGAAAAATGGGTCCCGTTGAAGCTTCGCCTTTAGGAGTTCAATGCAAGAGCGATATCTTGTCCCTTGGGCGTTCTTCCGCCATTTCGTGCATACGTTTTGTTGTATGATGTTACTCGAAAAGTTTGAATTGGGTTTCACTACAACGCAATTGAAAGCTGAATGTGACTTGCACCAGTAAAGTCCTCGTATGTGGCTGCACTCTGTACATTGGGCAGCATGCTTTCAACCATGAGCAATTGTGTGCGTGAAATCTTCGAACAGTGCTATTCACCCCACACGTAAGGGAATATTTTCACTGATTGATATGTGAGGTCTAACGTCCCAAAACCACCGTATGATTATGAGAGGCGCCGTGGTGGAGGGCTTCGGAAATTTCGACCACCTCGGGTTCTTTAACGTGCACCTAAATCTGAGCACACGGGTCTACAACATTCCCGCATACATCGGAAATGCAGCCGCCGCAGATGGGATCTTATCCCGTGACCTACGGGTCAGCAGCCGAGTACCTTAGCCACTAGACCACTGCGGCGAGGCGGGAATACTTTCACTAACATGTGTGCCTTTTGTAAGGGGTGGCCGACTTCAAACCACAAAGTCATGATTATATTGACGCACGATGGCAATTTGCACTTTTGCCACTCAATACTACACGTATTTTGAAGCCTCTACACCGGACGCGCGGGTTTCTAAACAAGAACGCTATTTTGCCTCTGTTTGCAAGCCGAGAAAAGTATTTCAACTACATTTCCTTGTGCACGCGCGGCTCTGCGTATCTGCGTACTTCGCGAACAAAGGTCATCGAAATACAATAGTCTTTTGTCTGGAAAGAAAGAATAAAACGTACTATTGACGTTCTGAGCGAAAAAATCGGTGAATGAACGCTTCATGTGGACGCCATCTGGCAGTAATTACAAGAAACGAAAGTTATTCTAGGATGAAGAGCCACTAGTAGGTGGCAGTGCCTTGTCATTTTAAGGAAGCTTAGAAAACACCCGCCTTTTTGTTCATAGCATCGCATAGTCAGAACAGCGTAATGAGTACTGTGGTCTTCATAATTACGTATCTATGCATTTTAGACATAAAGAAACCCAATACGTAATATTTACATGTTGATGTTTGCGTATTGTATTGAGCAAGCAGATCAAGATATCTGTGTGTTCATAAGGTGTCCTGGCTAAACCCTGTGATTGAAAGACAAACACAAAGTAAGATAGACCAATTGTTTTGCGTTGAAGTATCGGAAGAGAGACTGTCATCTTTTTTTAAACACATCTAGTAAAACTTTGACGAAAAATATTGCACTAAATTTCAGAACTGCGGCATAATATTATTATGTTCTAGTGTGTTGCGTTTCGCAAATCTATTTATATTATCAGGCCCGTCGTATATTGGGCACAGACGTTTTTGCATCCAATCTAAGAACACGGACGTTTTCGCATGTCTTTTTTGATCAGAATGCACCGTGGCTATGAATCAAACCCGCCTTATTGAACTTACCATTGCAAAGCCATATCCGCTGGTCTATACAATGGCACAGCCATTTAGCACATGGGATTCACCTTTTTAGTAGGTTTAGTTCCTTATATTTTTTGTGTGAATCACTCTCCATAGAATGCCGCCAGACCATAACGGTGCGTAAGATCCCAAAAAAAAAGAATTCTGATGTGCGAGGACATGTAAACAATGCATACAGGAAATTGATTTAAGTGTAGAAGCTTATAGGTTGGCAGGTACTTGTACTTATTTCTGCTTGACAGTGATGCAAGCCAAGGGATCTTCCACCATCATAAGCCCAGCAGCAGGAATCTACCTTGGCCGTGCAGAAGCCCACTATGTGGCGGTCAGGCTTAGCCTGCCCGTCCCAAAGTGGAAAAAGCTCACTGCATGCTGATCCCGTCTCTCTTAACTACTAATGAACTTTGAACAACCAACCTACCTTAATGAACACAGGCCTATAAATTTCGCTTCAGCATAGTTAACAATGCTAGCCCTCCTTGTTAGTGCTAACTAACTTAGCGCTAACAAGGAGGGCTAGCATTGTTAAAGGAGGGCTAGCATTGTTAATAAATGTATGAAGATGTTACGCCAAGAAATTCGTGGCAATAAATACAATGAAATACACAATGAAGACATAGACATCGAAACTGATAACCTTATCAAATACCTACAAAACGCTATAGAAAGGAGTAATCGCAAGGTAAAGAAAAACCCGTCGGAAGGAAGAAAAGGAAGACAGGAAGAAAAGCTCTTCCTGTCTGTTTTTTGTGCGCTTTAACTGATAGTTACACCAAAGAAAAGCCGCCAGATAAACCTATGTGCCCTTGGATCACTGAAAAGATACTTCAAACACTCAAGGCCAAAAAATACTGGCACGACAATTTGCGCCATAACAAAGACAATTCCTACTACTTACAGCAATTTAAAGCTCAGCGGAATAAGTCTGTCGCTATGATTCGATTGCGCAAAAGGCAGTATTATACTCAACTAATTAGACAGACCGCTGGCAACATCAAACAACTGTGGGAAATTATAAACGAAATCATAGGTAAACAACGTAAGCAAACTGCACTTCCCGAAACCATTGATAAAGACGTTGTAGAAAATTTCAACGCATATTTCACAGGTATTGGTCCATCACTGACCAAAAATTTTTATGACTCGGACAACATTTCTATATCGCAGAGCCCTCTGCCCAACACTTTCGTTAGGCATAACATTGAGCCTGAAGACGTGATATCAGCAATTAATAAAATGTCTACCTTTAAAGCTTCTGGACTAGACGGCATTCATAGGAATTCGTATGATCAAAGAAAATAGAGATGTATTATAAGCAGTACTATGCCACTTGTTCAATCACTCCGTCAGCTGCTCCAGATATCCATCTCAGCTGAAGATTGTTAAGGTTGTCTGTATCTACAAAGATGGAGACCACAGTAACCCTTCTGACTACAGGCCGAAATCTTTGCTCAGTACCATTAATATTATGTTTGAAAAAATTCTGATCAGCCGGTTCCACAAATTCATTAAAAATATCAGGTTATGTGCCCGCAGCAACATGGTTTCCGCCCAAATCACTCTAGTTCATCAGCAGTGTTAACGCTAACTCAAAAAAATTAATGTATCTTTGCAAAGTAGTATACTTGTGTGTGTGATATTTTTGGACCTGAAAAAAGCCTTCGATACGGTTGATCACAACATACTTTTACATAAACTAAAGCATTATGGTTATCGCGGTAGCCCATTAGATTTTCTCAATAGCTACTTTTATGAGTTGATCACAACATACTTTCACATAAACTAAAGCATTATGGTTATCGCGGTAGCCCATTAGATCTTCTGACTAGCTACTTTCATGAGCGAGTGCAGGTAGCTAGAATGAACGATATTACGTCATTACTAAAGTATATGCGCACTGGTGTCCCTCAAGGATCCGTCCTAGGGCCACTTTTATTTTCATTATATAATAATGACCTCCCACAAATTTTAGACACTAGTGAAGTTATTATGTACGCTGATGACACTTGTATTGTTATAACAGCAGACAACATTCAAGATCTGCAAACTAAAGCAAAAAGTTGAAGAAAGCAAGTCAATGGTTCGTGAAGAACAAACTTACTACAAACGTCAAAAAACTAAATATGTAGTGTTTCGACCATGCAACAATCAATATTGCCGCGAAGCGTACTGCGGATAGTGTTGCGCATGCCGATACCGCCAGCACGCGGCCTTATCGTGGTCCAGAACGCACCGCGATTCATCTGCGAAGATCGTGGCCCGCACGTCGACCATTCGTTGATAACGAGATAGCGCCAGATGCTACGGCAACTGTATCCCGGACGGTGAACGTGCCTTGCAATCCAGTGGGACATTATGTTCCCCGACGGCCGTCGAAGACGCTGTTCGCCACCCGCTAAGCCGATGTGTCTGCTTTCTTTAGTGGGCACAAGTCCGCCAAATAAACGGATCTCCTTCTATTTCTACAAGCCTCCCGGTCTCCTGTCCTCGGGCTACCCTCACTCTTACGTGACATCTGGTGGAGGTGCGGGGTATGCACAAGAACGACCTTAAAACAGCCACTGCAGAGAACGAGGACACTGAAGACACAGATACTCGAAGCAGCCGCCACCTCCGAAACCTGCCACCTGACCTGGGATTGCTACCGGACCCCACGCGACTACGAAAGGACGCTTCCACAGCAACCATGAGCACCCCGCAATCCCCTACCCCTGTCATGCTGCAGCAGCCGCGGGTGCCCCCAACTTTCCATGGTTATGCCGCTGAAGACCCAGAAGAATGGCTCGACCAATTCGAGCGCGTGGCTACCATAAACAGGTGGGATGAAGAAATGAAGCTGCAATGCGTTTACTTTTCCCTGGACGGCCCCGCCAAAACGTGGTATGAAAACCATGAGACCACACTCACCACCTGGTAATTTCTGAAGAATGAGTTGCTCAGGACCTTCACCTCCATCATGCGAAAAGAAAGGGCCCAGCTGCTGCTAAAATCGAGGATCCAACAGCCCAATGAGACCCTAAACGTGTACGTCGAAGAAATGAAACGTCTTTTTAGGCGAGCGGACCAAGACATGACCGAAGACAAAAAGGTCGGACACCTAATGCGAGGGGTGAAGGAGTCGCTTTTTGCCGGCCTCATAAGGAACCCTCCTAAAACAGTCACCGAATTTACTGAAGAAGCGCACACCGTAGAAAGGACCCTGGACGCCAGGACTCGGCAATACAACTGCCCGCTTCAGCTCAGCTCGCTCTACTTGGAACCAATTCGAGGTGGGCTAAGCACCGACGATCTGCGGGAAGCTATTCGAGAAGTCGTTAATGAACTACGTCGATTGCTACCTCCTGCCCCCCCAGCCCCCCCGAGCAGCATCTCTCTTTGACATAGTGCGTGATGAAGTCCAGCAGGCGCTTGGCTCTTCATCAGCGACGACTGGAACAGAGGTCGAAGCAATGACTTACGCCGCTGCAGTGAACACTAGGCCACCCCGACGAAACGAGCCCAGTCCTCGACGGTACGCTGCAGCCCCAAGTAGCCGTCCGCCCTTCCCCGCCCACCCTACATACGAGAGACGCCCGAGACAAAGAAACTGCGACACCAGGAGAACTCCCGACGACCGTCCCCTATGCTTTCACTGCGGTCAGGCCGGCCACATTCTTCGACACTGCCCCTACAGGCGTATGGGACTGCATGGCTTCTCATCTCGGGCACCACGGCCAGCCCTGGACAACGACCTCCGGCCATCGAAGACTACTTGCGCCATACAGAGTACTTGTCCAGCCGTTCTCCATCACCGCCATCCCCACGCTTCACGTCACCGAACCGCAGCAACAACGAACGAAGAAGGTCCCCAAGCCCCCGTAGGGGAAAGTAAAACCCTCCGCCGACGACCATATATGACGACAACACATCATCTACGACGACGACAAAGCACAACAACCCAAGCCGCGAGACGAAGCAAAATTAAGCAACAAGACGAAGCCGTGACCCGAACCCAAAACCAACGCGCTACTCCAGCCCACGTGCCACCGATTTTGAAGTATCTATCGACGGCCACCCGGTAACTGCCTTGATTGACACAGGGGCTGACTACTCAGTCATAAGCGGGCCATCGACAGCACAACTGAAGAAGGTTAAGACGGCTTGGGACGGCCCGCAGATCCGCACAGCGGGAGGCCACCTCCTCACCCCATCGGGGCGATGTACTGCAAGGGTGACATTCGATGGTCACACATACCTTGCGACTTTCTTGGTCCTCCCACAGTGCTCCCGTGACGTCATTCTTGGCGTGGACTTCATGACTCAACATCACGCGGTTATTGACCTGGTGTCCTGATTCATCAAACTTTCCTCGAATGAAGCCATAAATTCATACTCGGCACCACATCATCGCGCAGCCCTCCGTGTGCTCGAGAATTACGTGAGCATCCCACCCCGATCAACGACCCTAATCCCCGTAACCACTGGTACTGCCGAAAATGCCCATGGCGTCATCAAAGGTAACATACAGCTTTTGCTTGGCTGTGATATCGCAATCGCAAGAGGCATTGCGGACTTCCAGAATGGACAGGGCCCAGTGCTGCTAACAAATTTCAGCCAAGAACACCGTCACCTGGCCAAAGGCACGACCATTGCCTTTCTCGATGAAATCGCGGAAGTCAGCGACACCCTCGCCCTTTCGAATCCAGCGACCATCACTCCACAGACCCACAACTCGCAGCTGTCATTCGACATTAACCCTTCCTTGCCTCAATGCAAGCAGCAACTGCTCCAGAACCTTCTTCGACGTTATGACGACTGTTTCGCCACTTCTTCACAGATCCGACCAACTTCTCTGGCAAAGCATCGAATCATAACACAAGAAGACATCCACCCTCTCCATCAAAGCCCTTATCGTGTGTCGGCACGTGAACGTCAGGCCATCCGAGAGCAAGTTCAGGAAATGTTACACGACGATGTAATTCAGCCATGGAATGGGCAGCATCAGTTGTCCTTGTCAAAAAGAAAGACAAACGTCTTCGGTTTTGCGTTGATTACCGACGGTTGAATATAGGAACCAAGAAGGACGTGTACCCTTTACCAAGGATCGACGATACCCTAGATCGTCTTAGTGATGCAAGGTACTTCTCGTCCATTGATGTGAAGACAGGGTATTGCAAATTCAGGTTGATGAAAGAGACCGAGAAAAGACCGCCTTCATCACGCCGGATGGATTGTATGAGTTCAAAGTGATGCCATTTGGACTTTGTTCCGCTCCAGCAACCTTCCAGCGTTTAATGGACACAGTACTGGCAGGCCTCAAGTGGCAAATATGTCTCGTATACCTGGACGATGTGGTCGTCTTCGCCTCCAACTTTAGCGACCACCTGAAAAGGTTCCGGACGGTACTGGACGCAATTAAGTCATCAGGGCTGACACTGAAGCAAGAAAAATGCAATTTTGCCTATGAAGAACTACAGTTCCTTGGCCACATTATAAGCAAAGATGGCATAAGACGAAATCCCGAGAAGACAGCCGCTATCGCACAGTTTCCTCAGTCGCAAGATAAGAGAGCAGTGCGCCGATTCTCAGGACTGTGCGCCTAGTACCGGCGGTTCGTCAAGAACTTCTCACACATTGCTGACCCTTTGACGCAGATCATCAAGTCGGACACCCCTTTGAAATGGAAAACTGCGCAACGTGAGGCATTCAAAGAACTTCAACAACGTTTACAGTCGCCGCCGGTGCTGGGTCACTTTGATGAAAATGCCGAAACTGAGATACATACAGACGTCAGCAGCATCGGCTTAGGTGCCATTCTCGTTCAGAAGCACAAGGGCTGCGAGCGCGTCATCGCGTATGCTAGCCGCTCACTGTCGAAAGCGGAAGTGAACTATTCCACGTCTGAGAAGGAGTGTCTTGCGATAGTATGGGCCACCTCGAAATTCCGCCCATACTTGTATGGCAGGCCCTTCAAGGTCGTAACGGACCATCATGCGTTGTGCTGGTTGGCCAGTTTGAAAGACCCTTCTGGCCCCCTCGCTCGATGGAGCCTACGGCTTCAGGAGTTTGACGTGAAAGTGGTCTACACGTCTGGTTGTAAGCACTCCGACGCAGACTTCCTCTAAATAGCCCCTGTCGGCGCACCACCAAGCCATGAAGACGACGATGCCTTTCTTGGGCCTATCAGCAGCAGCACCTTTGCATTACAGCAGCGCTCAGACCCGATCCTACAACAGTTAATCAACTACATCGAAGGAAAGGCCTCCATACCGCCTGCACTGTTCAAGCGTGGGATATCCTTCTTCTGTGTGCAAAATGGAGCGGTCGTTAAAAAAAACTTCTCACCGAATAAGGCAGCTTACCTTCTTGTCATCCCAAGCAGCCTCAGAGATGAAATTTTACAAGCGTTACATGACGAACCCACTGCTGGCCACCTCGGTTTTACACGCACACTCGACAGAATTCAAGAGCGATACTACTGGCCCCGCCTCTCCTCAGATGTTGCGCGGTACGTCAAGAGTTGCCGTGAATGTCAGCGCCGGAAGAGACCTCCAACAAAACCAGCTGGATTTCTCAAGCCAATTGAACCCCCGTCGAGACCATTCCAACAGATTGGTATGGACCTGCTTGGACCTTTCCCCACGTCAACATCCGGTAACAAGTGTATCATAGTGGCCACTGATTACCTTACCCGATACGGTGAAGCTAAGGCCCCTCCGAACGTCACAGCCGTAGAAGTTGCCAATTTTTTTGTGGAATCCATTCTCCTCCGTCATGGCGCACCTGAGGTACTAATAACAGACAGGGAAACGTCGTTTACGGCAGATCTTACTCAGGCAATCTTACATTACAGTCATACAGATCACCGAAGAACAACTGCGTACCACCCGCAGACAAACGGTCTCACGGAACGCTTGAACAAGACCATTGCCGATATGCTCGCTATGTACGTGGACACAGAACACAAGACCTGGGACTTAATTCTGCCTTACGTGGTCTTCGCCTACAACACCGCGGTGCAGGAGACCACTAAAATGACACCATCCATCCCGTCCACGGAGGGATGCCGTTACTACCTTGGACGCCATGCTGCCTAATGTCACCGATGAAAACAACCTAGACGTGGCCGCCTACCTTCAGCGCGCAGAAGAAGCCCGGCAGCTTGCTCGTCTGCGCATAAAAGACCAACAGCGAAACGACGCAAGACGCTACAACCTGCGGAGACGCGATTTACCATACAGGCCAGGTGACAGAGTCTGGGTTTGGACGCCCGTTCGCCTTCGCGGATTAAGCGAAAACCTCGTGCGCCGTTATTTCGGCCCATACAAAGTCATCCGTCAAGTGGATGAAGTGGACTATGAAGTGGTCCCTGATGAGGCTATCTCATCCCAACGACGCCGCGCACGACAAGAAGTGGTACACGTCGCCCGTTTGAAGCCCTATCATGCGCGCTAAAGGACACTCCCTGTTTGCATCTCTTGCTTTGTTTATGTGTGCGTGATTTGTGCTTGTTTGACGTTTACCTTCGCACAGGCTGTCCTTTTGTTTTGGTTTCATTTTGAACAAAGCATCGGGTTGATGCTTATGTTGAGGAGGGGAGCAATGCAGCGAAGCGTATTGCGGATAGTGTTGCGCATTGTAAGAGATGGGAAAGAAGGTCGCTGATGATGGCATCCCACCACTGCCACCAGTTGTTAAGGTTGAAAGGAAGTTCGCTGGAGGATACGAAAAACAAACAGGTTTATGGCACTATTTACACATACTTACAGCAAAGAAAGGTCAGTGGTTTCACAAACCACGATCGTGGTGGTTGAACGTTACATAGTTCAGAGCGACGTCCAGCACTCTGCGGCGTCGTTTTAAGCCCTGTTGGGCTCCTCCTCTCCGAGTGGAACACCAATCACACACACACAGGTGAGGGGGACGAGCATGCACGGTCCACGTGAACACTGCACTGCAAGGTGGCGCCAGCGGGGCTTTTCCTCGTCGTGTGTGTGCCGCTATTCGAGAGTTCCCACGATCCTGACAACGTACATCAAAGGGTCTGCCACACAGCTCGCCTAATTGACGGGGTGATTTGCGGTGGCCGCCGCGGTCTCTTCCAGGAAGATGCTGTCTTTGTTGTCCTCCCTCATTGTGGTGTCGTGGCGACACGAGGTCTCATCCTCCGGCTAGCAGGGACAATGCCTGGCGGGCACAGGCAGACGGCCGGTCGTCTACCTAATTGGGGATTAAAAGGAGCGCCACTCTCCTGTCAGCTCTGGCGCCGGTCACGCCAGCTTCCCCGTCACCCGATGAGTCGCCGAGGGCATCAGTCACTGCTTCTGCTCGCAGAGACGACAAAAGGGTCCACATTTGAAAGACGGGAACTCGCCTTTGCTTGCCGCATGGTCTGGATAATTGCTCAAATCTTCGACAGCGTCTGTCAGACTGGGCGCCGAAGGGATTGAGAGCCTTCCCAGTGGACCAGCTTACGCACAATGGCGTCTGCCCAGACGAATTTCCAGGCCAAGTCTAACAGCTCCTCCGCCGCCCGGCAAATCTCGGCTGGCCGGCGCTCCCAACCGCTGGGCACGAAGAGAGTGGTTGGTGACGAGGACGATGGCCTGGCCTTCTCCCTCCAGCTGCGAACTCGAAACCAACTCCCAAACCAGCTCACAATGATTGACAACAGCAAGGCGAACCACACAACACAATACCATGCTGAATTCAAGCACATTGAACCCGCTTAAAACCCTCCAGGCTTCTCAACACAAAAAGGAAAACCTGTAGGCTAAAATTTTGAGACAATTTGGTGCCGCCAAAGTTACAACAACCATAGATGTGGAGATGCTTACCAAAGATGGAACAAATTGCCGTGCGAGGAAAGCTCAAAAGGCAACTACAATTTGGCCCCATATAACCATAATTGCACTCTTTTAAAACTAGCTTCCTGCCATCCGCACTATGTTGTAACTTACTCTGCTAATTTTATGACTAACTTCATGAAACAACTAACTACAGTGGTCTTCGCACAAATGCAGCCTGAACCCAACGCAAGGTAACTGTGCGCATTCTTCATTCTCTCGCGACATACTTTTAAGGCGTAGTCGAGAGTACCTACTTTTAGGACACCCTCACGCCAACGAAATTTTTCATAACAGATCAAACTGTGTTTTTACAAATCTGTGAAAGGTATTTCTAGCTTGAAAATTTGGTGAACGCAATGCTCTGAGCTCAAGTGATCATATATATGATCCCTAAGCAATCTCAAAAACCACAAAATGAAATTGTCCTCACATACTAGCATTCTCGTTAACTGAATGTAGCCTCATGTCAGCCCCTGTCTTTAAAGAACGCACAGGACTTTGCTGTGCGCCCTAGCACGACATCATACTCTCATTCAAAGAACACTAGCATACCAACACAAACCTAATCATAGGTCATATCGCTATAACCTACAGCCACCACTCTTTCAAATTTAGCGGGTCGAACAAAACTTCATCCACAACTAACGTGCTTTTATAAAAAGAAATACTCATTGCACGCAGTTGGCTGACCGAGGTGGCTTACTGCTTCCGCATAACGCTTACCAACTTAACTCGAAGCCCTCACAAAGTTTACAAAAGAACATTGAAGTGAAAAACTAACTAAACAAACTAGCCGGGGAAATGACAAAGGAATATTACTTTAAAACCAAAAATAAGCAAGCAAACATGCTTCCCAGTAAATTCCTGTGTCACCTTCTCCAGCTTACAGCTGTCCCTCACCTCAATTGCACACGCGGCGGTCGTGGTCTTGCCGGATTTCGAGAACTCCCGAGGCAACGTCGCGTGTGTACTACGAGCTGAACGGCACAGCCACGCATCACTCGCGATTTCAGCCTGCCTTTATCATTATGGCGGAGGGGACCCGATCGATGCGTGGGACAGAGTGGCCATGCCTTCTTTGGGCTAGCTCCCATGTGGTGTTTAGCTATTGTCGCTTTTCTTGTAGGACCCCTTCGACACTCCTGTCCCCGCAAAGCTCTTAATCTCCTGCTTACATTCCTTCGCGAGGATGCGCGCTGTGGCCTACCCTTTCGCCGCTGGCGCCTTACTTCATGCCACAAAGGCCTTTTCGTCGAACTGGCCGATGAGCTACCGTTCTTTCTTTTGTCCGGCTGTTTGCTACCTCCTTCATCCCTTCGCTTTGTCACTCCTGTACGCTTCTTCCTTTCACGGCGGCGTTTGCAACCAAACTTTCCCTCCTTGGTCTGAAATTGGTCGCGGGTTGAGTCATCGGCAGTGTTACAGTTCAAAGGCAACCCATAAGACTTGCTCTTTCCACGTAATTGCATTCCCGCTTTCTTTTTACTTTTCGCCCGGCGGCTCGGACGCCTGAAAACTGAATTTGAAGTCAGTGCTGAACTCATTAGCTCGCTAGCTAGGCTCAAAGGTTTTGCACCTTCTTTTACCCGCGTAGTACCTTCTGTCTCTCTCGCGGCCCTCCGACGTCTCTTGCGTCTGTGCCGCCTTTTGCGTCTGGTTTCCGAGCCTCTTGGTCGCATCTCACACTCGTGAACCCTCTCACAGCTTTCGTCAGCTGTCTCAGTCACACGGTCTAAATGATTTTCGACCAAATCATTTTTATTCTCACCATTTGAACCGGCGGACTGGTCAACACAATTAGTAACAATGCAGCTGTTTCCCTTCGAAAAATTTTGCTCACATTCCTGAGAGCTGTCTGCGACTGCACAGATACCATTCTCTACTGTCGCTGCTTCGCCTGAGCTTTCTCCGGTGTCCTTGACTACTTCCACATTGTCTGCAAGATCCAGCATCGCGACAAACACAGTTGAGGTCTGTACCAGCTTGCCTACCGCTATTCTAGCTGTCTCGCTAGTATTAAACTGGCACAGCACCTCGTCGCATTCGCTCTGGCCTTCGTCGGCCTCTCTACGCAGCGCAGCATCTTTAGAAGCACTCAAATTTGGTTCTTAATTGAACCTTCTGCTGTCCTTGAACGTTCTATCCTTCTCTAAAGCTCTGGGCTGCACCTCACTCATTTGATTATCGCACTTCACGTGCGCTACAGTTGCGGATGGCTGAATTTTCCATCTCATTGCCTCGTTTTTTTTGTTCTAGAGAGAGAGAGATAAAGATGCAAGGAAAGACAGGTAGGTTAACCAGATGCCCATTCGGTTTCCTACCCTGCACTGGGGAAAGGATAAAGGGGAGAAAAGAGGTTGCAGAGAGATGAGAAGGTACACACAATCACGAGCACACTTGGGGAGCACACACAGTCTACAGGCGGTCGCTCAGGTTTGTTGACTTTAGGTAAATTAGCAGTGCTTTAGTTGCTTTCTGCGCAACTGAGGCAGATGCCCAAGGTCCTAGTATCTTCTGCACACAAAATGGTCCGGGGTCAAGTTGATTCAAAACCATCCGGAGCTGGCATCGCTGTGTGTCGTAGCAAGCGCAGCTGCACAGGACGTGTTCGATGGTCTCTTCAGCTCCGCAGTAGTCGCATGTAGGAGTGTCTGCCATACCAATGCGGAAGGAGTACACCTTTGTAAATGCAACACCCAACCAAAGGCGGCATAACAGTGTCGCATCGGAGAGGGAAAGTTGTGATGGTAGTTTGAGCTTGAGCGAAGGATCCAGTTCATAAAAGTGACACCTTTGGAAGCTGGTAGACGACCAGAACGTGCGTGTGAGATGTCGAGCCAGCAGGTAAAGTTGTCTTGCTGCATCATTCCTTGATAGAGGAATCGGGACTACACGGGTTCCTTCATGGGCTGAGCGGGCTGCATCATCGGCTCATTGATTTCCGGTAATACCGATATGTCCAGGCAGCCATTGATATATAATATCATGCCCTCGTGCTAGAGCTTCATGAAGGCAATGTCTTATTTCTTGTACCAATTGGTGATGACTCCTCCTACGTATGGCAGACTGCAAACTCTGAAGCACTGCCTTCGAATCACAGAATATGACCCATTTTCCTGGACGTTCTTAAACGATATATTGTAAAGCAGCCCTTATAGCAGCAAGCGCTGATGCCGTAGATGTAGTCATATGCGACAACTTAAACTTGATTGTCATTGCTGCAGCCGCAATTACAGCGGCACCTGATGAGCTGCTGGACGAGACGGACCCATCAGTGTATATCTGCGTTCACTCTAAGTACAACTCGTGTAATAATAGCAGTGTTGCTTGCTTCAATGCTACCCTGGAGTGATTGCTTTTCTTTTTGATTCCCGGAATTTCTAGACGTACTTGCGGCTGGTCGAGGCACCACAAAGGACAGGCCATTCTCGCAGCTGGCGTATATCCAGATGGAATGCTGTTTAGGTACTTGGCTATGACGTCTGAAAACGTAGCACGTGGTCTTCTGGAGGGTAGAAGGGCCAAGTGGTGGTCGGGGACACGGCTAGAATGTCGAATGTGCGCTCTGAGGCAATGCACAACTCTATATGTCCTGACCGGATGGTCTTTGGCAAGCATGATTGTGGCATAAGTAGAAGCGCATCGGGGCAGTCCTAGGCAGATACGCAGTGCCTGACCCTGCCAACTCGCCAATGACTGAGTATTGGATTTGCAAGTGTTAGTCAGTACCGGCAAGCTGTAGCGCAATAGACCCAGAAATATGGCCCCGTACAGCTGTAGCATGGAGGCCACAGAAGTTCCCCATGCTTTCCCGCACATGAATTTCATTATATGCACAATAGATAGCAGTCTCTTCTTCAAGTACGCACAATGCGGACTCCACGGAAGACTTCTGTCGATTATTATGCCCAGGAAACGATGCGTCCGTGCATATTTGACACTCTGTCCATTGATGTAAACAGGGTATGGCGTCATTGGTTTGCGTGTAACCGCCATCAACGCGCACTTCACAGTTGATATAGTTAGGCCTTGTTTCTGAAGGTAGGCTGTTGTGAGGGTTGCTGCCCGCTGTATTCGTGCACGCACCTGAGGGCGAGTAACTAACTGCAGCACTCCAGAGGCAAACATCATCGGCGTATATGGATAGGCACACCGACTTTGGCAGAACCTTCACCAGACCAATGAGGGCAACAATGAACAATGTGGGGCTTAAAACACCTCCCTGAGGTACTCCGCAGTAGGTGTAATGTTGAGCAGTTGTACCCTCATATGTTTGCACAAAGAAACACCTGCCAGTTATATAATCTTTTATCCAATGAAACATTCGTCCACCAATGCCCATTGCTTCGAGAGAAGTGAGGATGGCATCGTGAGCTACATTATCATATGCACCCTTCACGTCAAGAAAGAGTGACACTGATATGCGCTTGCGACTTTTTTCTTGTTGTACAAATGTCGATAAGTAAAACACACAGGCGATAAAGGAACGGCCCCGACAAAAGCCTGCCATGCAAGAAGGGTATTTGGTGTATCGTTCTGAGTACCACTCGAAACGAAATAGAACCATTCTTTCCATCACTTTTCCGAGGCAGCTTGCGAGGGCAATAGGGCGATACGCTGTCAAGTCCAATGGTGATTTTCCCGATTTCAAAAGTGGTATTAATCGACTTATTTTCCGTTCTCGGGGAGCACTGCCGCTGAGCCAGGAGTTGTTGAAGCATGTTAAAAGTTCTTTCCTGGCTTTTTGTCCAAGGTGTCCCAACGCACTATAAGTAATACCATCAGGACCTGGCGATGACATGCGCTTAGAAGTGACTAAAGCACCTTCCAGTTCTTCCATGGTGATCGGAATGTCCATTTCTGTTAATCGCGTCTCAGGAACGGTCACGGCGTCGATGCTCTCGTTCATAATATTCCCGGCAACTCTCGTGCAAAATTCTTCAGCCACCTCGAGTTCTGTTTTTCCATGATGAAGTGCCAAAGCTTTAAAAGGGTGCCGTTGTTGCGGAGAGGAGCGAAGACCACGAACTGTTCTCCAGATATATGACAGCGGTTTATGAGGGTCTAGAGATTCACAGAATGTTTTCCAGCGTTCGCTCTCCAGCTTGTAAATGCGTCGTTGAATCTTTTTCTAGAGCCGCCTTGCTTCACTCAGATCGTAAATTGATTTTGTGCGTCTGTATCGTCGTTCAGCACGCCTTCGTATAGCTCGTAATATTACCAGTTCGATGTCAAACTGTGTTATTTTAGATGAAAATGGTAATTTACATTTGGACGCTTGCATAGCTTCCGCTATGGTATTTTCCAGGCTGCAGGCGAGGCCTTCTTGGCAAGCGTCTTCAACACACGATGTAAACATCGACCAGTCAGTGCCAATTACAACACCGGAAGAGAAATTTTTCATGATACCATCGATCGTCACGTAGGTGGGTATGTGATCACTCCCATGAGTCTCAATATCGCAAAACCATTTAACTCTGTGAGAGAAGCACCGTGACACCAATGTCACGTCAAGGCAACTGTCATACGTCAGACCCCGCAGATACGTGGGGGTACCATCGTTCATGATGGAAAGGTCGTAATCGGAAGCGAATGTAACAATGTTCCGGCCCCTGGCATTCATCCTAGTGCTCCCCCAAAGCATGTGATGGGCGTTGAAGTCACCGGTTATGATCCAAGGCCCATCGGTCTTCATTAGGATGTCTTTTAATCTGTCGCAGTCAAATCGCGATGACGGAGATATATATCCACCAATAAGCGTGAACGAAACTGCATTCTTCTTTACACGAAGACACACGTACTGATTGTTGTCATTTGAACTTATTGGGTGCGAAAGATAAGTCAAGTCCGTGCGAATGTAAACAATTACTTTGCTTCGTTCTTCGCAAGCGGCTGAACAAAAAGCTTCATAACCGAACAATCTATAAGGCGTTGATACGTTTGGTTCACATATGACAAGTATAGGGAATCGATTGGCCCGGACAAATTGGCGAAAGTCCTAGATACGGGACTTCATGCCTCTGGCATTCCACTGAAAAATCGACGCACTTTTAACTTCAGTGCGGAAGATGAGATTTTGTTGAGCCATTGTGCTTATACGAAGTTAGCAAGAACTGGATTCAATGCATCCAGTATTTGCAGTGCACTCTTAGCAGATGGAGATTGTATGCTGCTCAGTAGCGTGCGAATCGTGGCAATTAACGATTGCACGATTGCAGTCACTTGCCTGTCTTGGTTGGAAAGATCTCGAACCGGGATCGCGGACTGGCCGTCATGAAACTCCTTCGGTTCGCTTGATGCTGCTTCCCTTTGAAGTGCAGGCCACTCTGTCGCAGTTAGGGTATGCTGGCTGGCTTTGTCCTTTACAGCCTTTCCCACGGCATGTGGTCTGGGAGGCAAAGAAGGTGGTACTTATGAGGGATCTGGCAAACGTGTCGAGGAGGTAGCGGGCGTCCTTGAAGACCGACGTCGACGTTAACGACGCCTTCTGACTTAAGCTGCGGCTTCTCGATGAGATGAGTGATCGCGCACCATCTCCTTCAATATGGCTATTTCCTTTTGAATCCGCGGGCAGTTCTTCGATGTGGCTTCATGGGATCCATTGCAATTAGAGCATTTCTTGACAGTTGCGACGCACTTATCCGCTTTATGGGGCTCGGCGCAGCGGTGGCATACCACCGAATTCTCACAGACGCTGCTCACAAGTTTCATGCATTTATGGCACTGGGGAGGCTTTGGAATGAAAGGCCGCACAGCATGTCTGAAGTACCACACCTTCACATGAGAGGGGAGTGATGTGCTCTTAAACGCAATCTTCACACAGCGAGACTTGCCTAGCCGGGTGACATCAACAATTGGAGTATCAGTTGTTGACTTGAGAAGAAATTGTAAGTCATTATTGGAAATAGCCACATCTATGTCGTAGATCACGCCGGTTACTACATCACATCCCAAGGGAACATGAGAGCGCACCTGGTTGCCGTCCAAGTCAGTTACACTGCGCAGAACGCCCAACGCACTTGCGTGCAAAACGTCCACAGCCAGTATAATCTTTCTGGCGTTCACTCTTATGTCCGTGATCTCATTTGGCACGAGCGTTTCCAGAGACCTCGACACAGACTGTCTGTTAAGGCGTTTCATGCTGACGGTAGGAAGTGCAGGCAGAAACAGGAGGGTATAAGTGTTCGATTTTGGCGCTTCACTTACAGTTTGAATAGTTGAGGATGAGGATGTCCTCATGTTCCTCCTCTTCGCTTTGCGGCTCAGCACAGGTTGGAAACCGTCATCTGAAAAGTCCTCACTGCTGAGATAGTAAGCATGAGTATCTTCACTGTCGCTGTCACTCGCTTGTCTCATCCGCTTCCTGGAGGCGGCCGCCGCTGATGCCGGCAGGCGCCCGGGGTGGTCTACATCCATATCTCCAAGGGAGCAGCGAAAACTGTTCTAATCGTTCGAGCCCCAAGGCGCGTGCTCGATCACGCTCTTTTCTATCCCTTATTTTCTTTTCTTGTTTCTCAATTTCCTGTTTTTCTACAATCTAGCGTTTTTAATATCCTCCTCACTGGCTTTTTGCGAGATCAGCCTCACAATTGCTGTCCTGCCCATTCCTTCCTCTACTTCAGAAATGCCTAGACCCTTATTCACAGCCAAAAGTTCATCTCTTAGCATTGCCCTCCACGCCATGAATGCCGTTGTACATTGGTCCTGCATTTGACACATAATTAGGGGATCCCTACAACTCAAAACTCACAAACGGTAATCTCCCTAATTCACACACAATCCAGCTTCTAATATACTCACACAATTGAAGCCTGGAAAGTCAAAGCAAAGACCAAGCACTCACCACAGCACAGCACCACGTCGTGAAGTTCATCCCACCGCTGCCAACCAGTTGTAAGAGATGGGAGGAAGTTCGCTGATGGCATCCCACCGCTGCCACCAGTTGTAAGAGATGGGAAGGAGGGTCGCTGATGATGGCATCCCACCACTGCCACCAGTTGTTAAGGTTGAAAGGAAGTTCGCTGGAGGATACGAAAAACAAACAGGTTTGTGGCACTATTTACACATATTTACAGCAAAGAAAGGTCAGTGGTTTCACAAACCACGAGCGTGGTGGTTGAACGTTACATAGTTCATAGCGACGTCCAGCACTCTGCGGCGTCGTTTTAAGCCCTGTTGGGCTCCTCCTCTCCGAGTGGAACACCAATCACACAAACACAGGTGAGGGGGACGAGCATGCACGGTTCACGTGAACACTGCACCGCAAGATGGCGCCAGCATGGCTCTTCCTCGTCGTGTGTGTGCCGCTAGTCGAGAGTTCCCACGATCCTGACAACGTACATCAAAGGGTCTGCCGCACAGCTCGCCTAATTGGTGGGGTGATTTGCGGTGGCCGCCGCGGTCTCTTCCAGAAAGATGCTGTCTTTGTTGTCCTTCTCGTCGTGGCGTCGTGGCGACACGACGTCTCATACTCCCGCTAGCAGGGACAATGCCTGGCGGGCACAGGCAGCCGGCCGGTCGTCTACTTGATTGGGGATTAAGAGGAGCGCCACTCTCCTGTCAGCTCTGGCGCCGGTCATGCCAGCTTCCCCGTCGCCCGATGAGTTGCCGAGGACATCAGTCACCGCTTCTGCTCGCAGAGACGACAAAAGGGTCCACATTTGAAAGACGGCAACTCGCCTTTGCTTGCCGCATGGTCTAGATAATTGCTCAAATCTTCGACAGCGTCTGTCAGACTGGGCGCCGAAGGGATTAAGAGCCTTCCCAGTGCACCGGCTTACGCACAATGGCGTCTGCCCAGACGAATTTCAGGGCCAAACTTAACAGCATACCAATACCGCCGGCACGCGGCCTTATCGTGGTCCAGGATGCACCGCGATTCATCTGCGAAGATTGTGGCCCGCACGTCGACCATTCGTTGGTACACTCTAAGCCAAAAACGGCCGAAATGGGAGCAACGGCTGTTTTTAGTCCTTCAGACCGACTGTTACTCTCCAAAAAGACCAAGCGGAAATAGTTGGCCGACTTGTTCGAGAATGGGGGAGCAACTGTATTCATCTTAAGCTTGTAAGGGAGCAACGGAAGGAGGAACCGCTGTAAATGCTCTCGTCGCGCAACGGTTACTCCCCGGCAGGACACCGCACACAAATATGCATGCCGCCCACATATATATTCATGGGCCACATTATTGTTTGTTCTGTGTGCCAAACTTCACCAAACCAAAACAGTGATTTATTTTAGCATCCGCAGATAATAAGATAGCAGCGCTGGCTGAACACAGAAGGCCTGAGAATACAGCTACGGCAAGTAGCTAACTCACGCAGCTGCAGAATGGAGAGTTGGCGCGTCAAAGCGAACAGAATGTCGAAACACGTGCAAAACAACGATAAAAAAAAAGCCTAGACACGCCGTTCGTCCGCGAAGTAAGGGCGTCAAAGTCGATCAAGCACCGAAACACGTGCATAAGGAGCCCCCCCCCCCCTCCCCCCAGATATATCGGAGAAGAAAAAAAAAGCGGACCCAGACGCGCTTTTCATCCGCCGTACACTTAGTAGCACGCTTCACCGTGTAGTTTGAGGGCAGAATGACAAATCTGCGCCATCTGCACCCGCACGACAAGTGTGGCGCTAGTGTTGCAAGCGATGTAATTTACAAAATAATTTTTATTCAGTGTTCATGTTTACTAGCACTAAATAAAAAGTACACTCAATTTTTTATATTTAAGTATGAGTTTTAGTGTACCTACGTTTTTTTTTATAAGTGTATTAGGAGAACACACTGAAAGCATTGCGCTGACGCCTGGGCTGCCACTGCTCGACGTTTTTTTTTTTTTTTCGGCGCAACTAGGTTCGCGTTCGCACTACTCACATTTATATGGTCTGTGGTCGGCGAGCAAATGGACATGCGAGCTTGTGAGCTATGTTTTGATCGTGTGTGTGTGTCGCAGATTTGCCTTTCTACTTATTCGTAATGAAGGTTAGTGTATATTTATCTTTATGGAGCGCGAAGTTGTTGTGGAGTTTGCTGCTGGGTGGAACAAACACATTGTAAACACGTCTTCAGCTATCTGCAAGCCTGTTTGCTCGTCGGACAAAGGAGTGTGCATGCATCAGCGTGCAGGTGAGTGGCATTTCCAGCAACATTTAATGCTCTTACAATGCATTGTTGAGTGGTTGCGCTGTTAAAAGAGAACTGATTTGCTCTTTGTTATTTACTGTATCCACTGCTAGCCGTATCGGTCCTAAATTACCTCTATTATTACCGCCTGCATACCCTCTTGCTTCCCCTGTCACCACTGCAGTGCCATTGTACTTTTAGAAGTTCACTTCCGCAACACTACCTCCCTCGAAAAAACATTGGGGCGGGGTTGTAGCTGCCTTCATACTGGCACTTTTCTACCATTGGCTTTATGTAACGTTAACGGCTGAGTGTTGGGGCCTTGGGCCGCATTTTTGAGAGCTGTAAAGGGTATGTAAATCAGTAAGTTAACAAATAATTGTCGCATCACTTCACTGGCATAGCCAGGCGTTTGGGCACAGAATTTTTTTAGGCTGGGCGTAGGGAGCCCATAATGACGACCATATTCGCTTGCCCGGCTTCCAATTCAGATAAGCGGACCCACCCCCCCCCCTCCCCGCACGCCTCAAAAAAAACAAATCTGCCCACATCACTGCGTCACTTGCTTCACCTCTGCGCTGAACGTACTATTTTATAAGCGCACCATCAATCGAGCAATTTAAATATGCACAGAACAATTGGAGGAGGAATGACCCAAATCTTTCAGATTTCTTTAGTGATGCGAAACCTTCGCAAAACTGAATATTGTAAAAGACAATCATAAATGCTGTATGTTCTCGTTAGCGTTGTTATTATTCTGCATCATGAAATCTTTATGCGCTGGGAAAACTTGGCATGCCGTTGAGGTCACATATCGACGTTAATACCAATCGACGAAAATTTCGACAACCTCAATAACACCGTTTGGGACTTGCCGCATGCACATAAATAGGCTGATTCCCACTTGGCTGTTCTTAACCTGACTTCACTGCTACCAAATGAAACAATATTTGATGCATGTCTTTTACTACTTTTTTTTTCAGGAATATGACACAAATTTGGTTACACTGCAGATAAAGACGCTCCCAACGATGCTAAAGTACAGAAAGCAAGTGAATTTTGGTAAGTGCAGACTTTTTGTACTACTTATATGAAAGCATCGCCTTTGAGGGGCAAACAGTGCATGTGTTGGCCAGAGAATAGTTTATCATGCCACATGGTTACACTGGCACTGACAATTTGACATGGCTCCGCTGGCCCGTGTGTGTGCTCACACTGTAACCGTTAAGATAAAATGTTTATGTTTTCATTGCAGGGATTGCTGTTTGTACTAGAAAGCCAACTGCCTAGATTTGTTTACGCTGGTGCTCCTAAAAGTACGATTTCCCTATTTACATAGATTTTGGCTTGCACAAAGCACAACACTTGGGCGTAGATTCACAAAGCTGTCCATGCGCAGGCCTTCATAACAGCGTTTCTTGACTTGCCTTTACCCTGTTTTCTGCAGATGTTTCATGGGTTTAAAAGTTCCACAGCATGTTGACCTCCCCCACTCTGAAAAATTCGCGTTCAAAGTTCTGCAAGAGTGGGCTTAACTTTCTTGTGCACCTCCTTGCTGTTCCAAGATCCTGAAGTGTTATGCTCTTAGAGGTGGCAGTGTTTCTAATGTTTGTATTTCCATCACATTGACCAAGTATGCGATCTTGGCTTGACTGGTAGCACATCCTCAACAAATGTCTTTGTGGCACATGTAGAAGGCAGTACAAAATAAATTTGCAGACATTCACACCAGGCGCTAACTTCTAATAATGCTTTTTTATAAACCACCGTGCGCTTATTCCAATTTGTCTAACACAGCAGTAACCTGTTCGGCTGTGAACTAACAAGACGTTGAACTAATAAAAGCTTCACATCTTGTTGCTCTCAGATTTATATGTATTGTCAAGCTACCAGTGACACTGTCAAACAAAGAATCAGAATATCTGTGCATGACTTAAGATATATTGCTTCGTTCACCTATCTCGTGGCTGTGACTCGTCAACCGAGTGAACAAATGCACCCTAGTTTAATAAATTTAAGGCATTTTTTGAAGGTAGCACGGTCTACATTTATTTGTCTATAGTTTTGTCCAGCCGCTTGCGTCAGATACAAAGAAATATACTGAAGATTATCATGTAGCCTCTGCAAATGGTTCCTTTCAAGCAGGCTTTGCATGCTTGGCTTGTGCCTACAGGTATTGCACAATTCAACACGCAGCAGCGTATGATAGAACAGTAGAATCGAGAGCAACTATGTGCACGAGCTAAATAAGTTTTTTAACATGAGCGGACGGTACGTGTTATTTGTCACACACATGATCTCACTTAGAATGCCCATTGGTGAATGGGCTCATGGAAATGTCACTCAGCTGTGTATAGGAAACAAGTTAACTGAACCTAAGGATATCTTTAACTGCTAAAAATATGCCTTGTTGAGGTGCTGCACATTTTCTTCCAGAATATTGCTGTCTGAGACATCATGTGAAGAGCGTCTACCACATCAGCATTTATATGGCTTGCCAAGTAACGTTTGGCCGAACCTTACTTTTTTTTCTTCACTTATCGTTTTGCAGTAGACATCCTAGAATGTAAGCGCTGCTGCAGTGTGTGACTCATTGTTATGTATTGATTCTGGCATGTTTAACCTCACACGTCTATTTTTTTTCTTGCAGCAATGAGATGCTTCACATATGCCTGTGTCGACATTCCGCTGCGCTAGCCTGATGGAAACACCAGCAGCGAAACTTGAGTCCTTCAGCATTGAAGAAGTTGCCCTTCTCTCACCAATGATGACACAGACTGCCCTATGCTAGAAATTCAAGATTGTTTTTCCACGGATGACGCAGAAAACCTTTGATGTATTATGGTGCTTGTTTAGTGCTGGCTGTGGTGTGGCAAAGTCTACTTTTACGTGTGCTCACACGTCGCCTCATAAAAAGAACAATAAAGCATTTATTTTCCTTTCAATATTGTCCACTTTTTGTGTTAGAAGCACCCAAGCAGTGCTCTTCCAAGGAGCTCTCGCCATGTGTTAAGCGTGTGACAAGCATACTCGAGATAAATAGTCATTTCCCCAAGGAGTAACTGGAAGCATGTGCAGTTGGTTTTCAGAGAGTAACTGCGAACACGTGGGAGGAACGGTAAAGAGTAACTGTTGCTCTTAGAAGAGCAACTGATGGGAGTAATGGTTGGTCCGCAGGGAGCAACTGGTGGGAGTAACTGTTGGTCTGCAGGGAGGAACTGGAGGGAGTAACTGTTCATTCTCCGAAGGAGGAACTGGAAGGAGAGCAACGGTTCATCCTTCTGCAGTTACTCCTTTTAGGAGAGTAGTGGGAGTGGCAATGCAGTTGCTCCCTGAAAAGAGCAACCCTTATACCCCTGTTGCTCCCTTTTAGCTTAGAGTGTAACGAGATAGCGCCAGATGCTCGGATGGCGAACGTGCCTTTCAATCCAGTGGAACATTCTGTTCCCCGACGGCCGTCGAAGACGCTGTTCGCCACCCGCTAAGCCGATGTGTCTGCTTTCCTTTAGTGGGCGCAAGTTCGCCAAATAAACGGATCTCCTTCTATTTCTACGAGCCTCCCGGTCTCTTGTCTTCGGGCTACCCTCACTCCTACGTGTCAATATCATGCCTCCTATATCACTATATTTGCGAATAAACGAATTTCAACTTGACGAAGCCAGCTCATTTAAATACCTTGGCATGATATTTGATAAAAATCTTCACTGGCAAGAGCAAATAAACGCAGTTTGTACAAAGCTTTCCTCGGGTTGCTACGCACTTTCACAAGCATGTCATCATCTTGATACCAATGCTATGCGTACTTTATATTTTTAACTCATTCACAGCCACATATCATACTGCAATTAATCGTGGGGTATGGCATATAAAACTTTTCTTGAACCTGTTCGCAAACTTCAAAAACGAGCCTTGAGAATAATCACCCAATCTTGCTACAATGAGCCGAGTCTGCCTTTGTTTATGAATATGAATATTTTGCCTTATGATAAGGTGTCACAAACGAGCGCTCCGAAAAAGCGCGCGCCGCCGAATCATAGCAACAGTAACTATACCAAGCCCAGAGAGGCGCCTCTAGGCCAACGATAATGAAGAAAACAAACATCCAAAGAATCCCTGGGCGCGCCGTTTCTCCTCCCCTCAGAAGCGTAGTTCGCCGACTAACCTCCTCACCTCGACGGCCGAGCAAGCCCTGAAAGGTTCTCGAGGGAAAGGGGCGTGGTGATGCACAGTTGCGTCGTGTGTCACGGACGGCCCTCGAAACGTCTCGCGCTTTCCCCAGCCTTCGCTGCGCATCGCGCCGACGGAAACGATGAGAATTTTCTGGAATCCAGCGCGAAGGGTATTTAAGCGAGCAGCGGAGAAGGGAGACGAGGAGAAGTAAGTTAGCGCCAGTGTGCGTAGGGTGTTTCCGCCGTGTCTGTCGGCGGAGCCTTTTGTCCTCAGTGACAGAGGAGAAAAAGGAATGTCGCGCTAAAGTGCGTAGGGTCTTTCCGTCGTGTGGGCGAAGCCTTTTGTCCTCAGTGACAAAGGAGGAGGAGAAGAAGAGGATTTCCACCTGAGGGGTGAAGACTCGTGCTACAGGCAGGAGTGTGTGTCTACCTTCAGCGAGCGAAGACGCGTGGCAACAGCTGCACGTGGGAAGCCGACGTGTTACCGGCGAACAAGTTCGGTGCTTGGAGAGCGGCCAATTGAAGACGCGAGGTTTCCTGGAAGAGAAACTTCGGGGGCAGCGGAAGGACAACAGCGCTGGACTTTGAGTGAGTGATTCTCGGAAGAGTATCATTCAGACTTTTGTTCCAAGGACTTTGGACTGAATAAGTTTTCGAACTCTTTAGTCTTTAAGTGTCTTGGTTGTTCGATGCATGCGACTGCATTGTAGTGCGTATTGTTGTTTGCGTCCGTTGTTTTGAGTGTGGCTGATTGTACTGTGTAGTACGTTGTTTGATTGGTGGCATATCGTATTCAACTATTGTCGAGTGTGCATATTTTGGTACCGATTGGATCTGTCATAATTGAGAATATAATTTTGTTTTGTTTATGAACTCTCGGCTCTGACTTGTTCTTTGGGCCACAGCCGGCGTGCGCTGGCGCGCCAAATAGGACCACTTTTAAATTGTCCACGCTTTCGTTGGGCAGTTTGGGGGGCCGATATTTCGGTCCTTGTAATTACCAGGCGATTGGGTCCCTAATTAACGGGACCTGTGACATAAGGTACACGAATTAAAAATTACCACGTGTGTTTTCAATGTTGTCAAAAACAACCTGCCTTTTCATGTTTCTTTATTTTGCACATCCATCGTGTAAACAGAAATCAAATATATGGAAATTTCAATCTTCTTCCAACTAAGAATACTTACGGACAACGTTTGCTGCACTTTTCAGGCCAAAAAAATTTTGACTAAACTACCAGAAGAAATAAAACAGTCGTATAATTTTCCATCAGTGCTCAAGAAATACTTACTTACGCAGAACAATGTTTATCAATCAAAACAATTATGATGTCATTTGTATGTGTGTGTATGCATGTGTGTCTGCCAGAAACTTGTGAAATTGTTTAAAAATACCATTGTCACCCAGTGATTCGGTTTTTGTTTTCGATATTAGCCATGCATATTTTAACTTTCATAATAATGCAGCAATCTGCTTTGTCTACTTGTGTTTTCGTAAGTTAGAACTGTTAAAAACAATCGTGCATTTACCGACACTTTCACTCTCCCTTTGTTTCGCTCGTGCAAATTAAGGATGCACGATAACTATTTGTATGCGTGTGATATATCTTTTACATGTAACTCTTAGTTATTTATTTTTTCGAACCCCCAACTAGCCTTCGGCTGTGGGTCCAACCAGTCGTCATGTTTCTGTATGTTTCACAGTTTGTAAATAAGGAATTGAATTGAATTGAATTGAACTATAAGCTTAACATAGCAATAGGATGGATAACCGAAAAGTATGCCAAAAAAATATACATATCGATTTAGAGGGCTTGGCCACGCGGAGTACTTGCGAATATTTTACCACTGCTTGCTAAAACTTGCAAGTTCTCAAACGCTAGGATTAGCAGGTGGACCAAGCAAAGAACTGTTTCAACTGTAGTGAAGAAGATGAGTGCTACTCAGAAAGGCGGGGGTATGACTCAGTCGGTGAAGAAGACGACGTTTGGTTGGCTGGGTACTCAGACTGGTTCCGCCATTACCACTTGACGTGTCGTGACCACTCTCCTGTTTTATAAAAGAGTGCCACTCTAAAACGCCCCATTTTTTAATTTTTTATTTATTTATTTTTTTATTTATTCATACTGTCAGCCCAAGGGCCAAGACAGGGGTTACATATCTGGCACGTACAAAGAACATAGCCCCGCCGCGGTGGTCTAGTGGCTAAGGTACTCGGCTGCTGACCCGCAGGGCGCGGGTTCGAATCCCGGCTGCGTCGGCTGCATTTCCGGTGGAGGCGGAAATGTCGTAGGCCCGTGTGCTCATATTTGGGTGCACGTTAAAGAACCCCAGGTGGTCTAAACTTTCGGAGCCCTCCACTACGGCGTCTCTCATAATCATATAGTGGTTTTGGGACGTTAAACCCCAGATATCAATCAAAGAACATATTCAGAAACAAGTTTCACACTGTACGCTCAAGACTCATACTATATGGAAATAACAAAAACAAAAACGCAAAACTATATCAGAACACATCCCGCATAGGTCACGGATAAAAGAAACATGTTGGAGTACATCTCGTACACGTCACCAAAAAGAGACAAAAATTTGAAGTGATATAATACATATTCAACATATTGATATAGTACATTGAACATATTCAACCGACAAGCAATTTGGTTACAAATATTCTGACAAAGCCCTTTCGCACCTTTGTAAATCGCAATGTTCGGCTATGTAGTGAGGTAATTGATTCCGGTCATCAATGCTCCGAACCGAAAACGAATACTTGAATAAATCTGTTCTGTAGCTAAGTGGTGTGATATGTTTCGAGTCTTTTGTTCTGGATGTGGTAAATGGCTGTAGTGCGATGTGTTCCTTTAGGTGAACTTTGTAGTCTCCATTGAGTATCTGAAAAAAGAATATCAGTCGATTATGTTGCATTTTTCGTTTCACCGTCATTAAACCGGCTCTGTCTCTAAGCCCACTTCAGACTGAACTCAGACTGAGTTCTGGAATAGAAGATGAATCGTAAGGCTTTGTTTTGTAATCGCTCACATTTTAGTGCATTTGTTTTGGTGTATGGTTCCCATAGATGACTTGCGTAGGTCAGTACTGGAAGAATAGTCATTTTATACGCCATTGTTTTAGCTTCCGGGGTGGCATCGTGAAGTTTTCGTCGTAATGACCAAAGTTTACGCATGGCTTTATTGCAAACACTGTCAACATGCATGGACCAGTTCAAATCATGTGTAAGATGAACACCTAGATACTTAACATTCTTTACTTCAGTCAGCACTGTGCCTTTAATGCTGTAAGAAAAGTATAACGGATCTTTTTTACGTGTTATGCGCATGAAGAGAGTTTCTGATGCATTCAGTTCCATTTGCCATTCGTCGCACCAAAGACTATTTTTTTGTAAATGGTTATCAAGCTCCAGCTGATTGTCAGTGGAGCTTATCTTCGCATACACAATGCTGTCATATGCATAATGTTTTATAGCTATTTGCTGTGAAAAATCGGCACCCATGTCATTGATATTTACGGACCCTTGCGGCACGCCTGATCTGACTGGTTTATTGGTGCTGGAGACATTATTTAATTCAACAAATTGTTGTCTATTAGACAAATATGCCTCTATCCATTTTAAGAGCTGACTGTCACCAGTCAAACAAGACAACTTTTTAAGCAACTTTCTGTGAGATATTTTATCAAATGCTTTTCGGAAATCAATAAATATGATGTCTACTTGACCTTTTCTATCTAAACACTGACCAATTTTATGCGTAACCTCAGTAAGAATTGAAATTGTGGAATACCCTTTGCGACACCCGCGCTGATTATTACCTAAAATACCATTTTCTTCTACAAACTTCAATAGGTGAGTAGTAAAAATGTGTTCCAGTGTTTTAAAAGTACCTGTGTCAAGGAAATTGGTCGACAATTCGTGACGTCATATTTGAAACCCTGTTTATAGATCTGTATTACCTTGGCATGCCTCCAATCTATCGGAACATCACCGGATTGAAGTGATTTTGTGAAAATGTCCAACAGAGAAAATGAACACCACTCGACATAACACCTTAAAGAGGCGTTGGGAATTTGATCAGGTCCGGGGCATTTTTTCACATCTACTTTAAGTAGGAGTCCCTGAATGCCTTCTTGGGTTATATTTAGCTCAGGTAGACATTGCTCATTAGAAATTCGCACTTGAGGAGTTGAACCATCGTTCTTAATGAAAACCGATTCAAAATATTCATTAAATTGGCAAGCCATCTTATAGTTATCCGTGATAGGTACATTATCGTTCTTCAAAAATTGGATGCCAAGTTTTGGTCCTGAAAGGTACCTCCGAAATTTTCCCGGTGATGTTTTAATGAAATTGGTAAGTGTTTCATTCATGTACCTGTGTTTCGCTTGAATAATTTTCATTTTGAGTTCTTGAGAAAGGGAACTGACGTAATGACGTCTTTTTGTTGACAATGGTTGTTTAGCCCCCGTTCTTTTCAAGAGTCGTTTTTTCTTAATTATTTTTCGCGTAATCCATGGGTTTCTTCTGTTAACTTTCTTGGTGCGTCTTGGAACAAGTAGTTCTATTGCTTTCAAAACAATGCATTTAAACATGTTCCATGCATCATTTACTGATGTATTCAAAGAGATATATTGAGTGAAATTATCATATCCCTGCTCTAAATGATCTATTGCTCCACTATCATCTGCTTTAGAAAAATCGAGAACTGTCGTAGTTTTATTCTTCTTTACCCGCGTGCGCGTGGTATCAATATGCGTGATCACCATTTTGTGATCAGATATTCTTTCTAATACTTCACATTGATATGTGGATTGCGCGGCAGATCTGCTCAAGAAGACCAAGTCGAGCAGTGATTCTCCTGATTGGTGGATTCGCGTAGGTGTAGTCAGAATTTGTGTTAGGTCGAGGGAGAAAGCCAGATTCAAAAGAACTCGTGACACAGCTTGTTCACTTTGACCTTCCTGATAATTCACCCAGTCGATATGCGGTAAATTGAAGTCTCCAGCCAGTATGATCTTATGATTAGAATGGCTAAACTTATCAGTTAAGAAATTATTAAGAAGTATCATACATTCTTCAGGGTGCCAGGTGGGCGATACACTGCGATGACTACAAAATACTGCCCATTCATTTGTATCGTGCACGCAACGCATTCTAATTCCGGTGGGGTGAAAATTTCAGTGCAATGAATTGAAGTTCTGTGAATAATTACAACACCTCCTCCCCTGGATCCTCGGTCTTTGCGACAGGCAGTATAATTGGGGGCAGGAACTCTGTAATTTCAACTGATTCGCTTAACCAGGTTTCTGTCATGATTACAAGATCCGGTCCATGCTCAAAGAGCGTAGCCTTGAGTGATGACTTATTACAGATACTACGTGCATTAACATTCATAACTGTTAACTTGTCAGGAAAAATTTCCACTGCCGTCCAAGCTGGTGTCTTTCTCGTAATGGCGAGCGTTTCGGCACTCTTTACGCGAATCAGTGGAATCGTCCCAGTAATACACCTTGCCGTCTACGTAGAGCTTATTGTAAGCTAGGCGCACCCGCTTTCCACTATACTTCTCGTCTTTAGCGCTTTCCCAAAGGCACTTTCTGCTGTGTAGCACGCGTTTTGAAAAGTCATCACTGATTGAGACGTGCAAACCCTTTAGCTTGTAACAGTTACGCATAATTTCCTGCTTTTCCTTGAAGTCGTATAGTCGGAGAATGACAGGTCGCGCCTTTGTCTGTCTTTTTCCAATGCGGTGCATACGCTCCACTGTTTTAGGTGATAAACCGATGACAGAAAAAATTTTGTCCTGTACCACTTTCGTCAGGTCTTCCTGTGTTTCCCTGTCCTGGTCATGCAAACAAAAAATAACAAGATTATTGCGGCACTGGCGATTTTCAATCTCATCAGCCTTCCTAGATAACACTTCGACTACTTCTTTTCTCCTTCTTTTAGTCGGGTTGCTGTTTGTTGTGCGTCATCCAGTTTAGACAGAGAGGACTCAAGTTTAACTAGGCGGTCTTCAATATTTTTATGGCAGTACCATTTTCTTTTACTTCCTTTTGGACTGCTCTCTGATCACGTTTAATGTCGGCTAATATTTTTGACTGCTCCTTCAAAGTTTGGAAATCTGCTCAAGTTTGTCCTCTGAGTTTGAACTCGGGCCCGGATTCAACTCGACATCACCACTTGTGACAAGCTTAAGAAATATAGACCAAAAGTCGCACACTATCAACGCCAGTGTTCGGGGGCACGGCACGACTATTAGTGACAAATGATTGCTTTTAAATGATGAAGTATCATGCCTCACCTGCAAACAAGCAAATACGAACACGTTGGACACCATGCTTGCATTCGTGCCGTGCGCGGAACTGAGTAGGTGGGCGTCCGGTGGGCTATTTAGGTCAGCGGCAGTCCATGGCGTGGTTGTCTTTGATTGGTAGATGCTTCCGATACAGGCGTATTTGCTGCACGTGGATAGAAGCGGCACCGGCGACCGATCCAGATAGCTTGAGAATGGTGGCTCGTGCTCCGTCTTGGTGAAAGCAGCCATTGCACTTGAATTCGCAGCGGTGACAAGAAGCGGAACCTGCAAACAAGCAAATACGAACACGTTGGACACCATGCTTGCATTCGTGCCGTGCCCGCAACTCTTGAATTGGTGGAGAGGGCTAGGTAACGCCTAATCCTGGAATTGCGAAACCGTACGTTGCTTCCAGTTGCTGCAATGTCCACAGACGACGATCAGCAGGCGGCCGCCTCGGCTCCAACTACTGCAGCTCCTGTCTGTCTCGGCTCCTTTCGGCAACGCGATCCGCCTACCTTCAGTGGAACCGATGACAAAGACGTGAAAGACTGGCTCGACGAATACGACCGGGTGAGCAAGCACAAGTGGGACGATGCTCACAAGCTTACTGTCGTCCAATTTTATTTGACTGACGTAGCCAGCCTGTGGTACCGTATTTACGAGAGAGACCTCCCCACCTGGTCGGCCTTCCGAACGGCGTTCGCGGACTTGTTTGGCCGTCCAGCGCTTCGCAAACTACGGGCCAAACAGCGCTTGCGTACTAAGGCTCAGCAGAAGGGTGAGAATTACACCAGTTATATCGAAGATGTGGTCGACCTTTGCCGGCGTGTCAACTCGGCCATGACAGAAGCCGAGAAGATCAAACACATCTTGAAAGGCGTGACTGACGACGCATTTCAGATGCTTGTTGCCAAAAGCCCGCAAACGGTAGCGGTAGTGATCCAACATTGTCAGAGCTATGATGAGCTCTGGAAACAGCGTGACACCACTCCTCGTGCCAACGCGCCATGTGCAAAAATCTCCGCTTTAACGTCCCCTCGCACTACTATAGACCACAACATTTTGCTTCTCGAGATCAAGCAATTTATACGAGAGGAGGTCGCACGCCAGTTGTCCCTCGTGCCTTATACCTCCGAAGGTGCCCCATTACTTTAGCGCCATCAATACAGCGAGTAGTCCAGGAGCAAGTGTCCGAGGCGCTACCAGCAGCTCACGCACCACCTGTGGCTGCTCTATTGACCTATGCCGAAGCACTGAACGGAACCCGACGTCCACCTGTCGCGAACGGCCACGTTTCCTTGTCACGAACGCTTACGTCCACGCGCCCCTTTGTCGTACCGACTGAGCCTAAGTACCGCCCCGCCGCGGTGGTCTAGTGGCTAAGGTACTCGGCTGCTGACCCGCAGGTCGCGGGTTCGATTCCCGGCTGCGGTGGCTGCATTTCCGATGGAGGCGGAAATGTTTAGGCCCGTGTACTCAGATTTGGGTGCACGTTAAAGAACCCCAGGTAGTCAAAATTTCCGGAGCCCTCCACTACGGCGTCTCTCATAATCAAATAGTGGTTTTGGGACGTTAAACCCCACATATCAATCAATCAATCAATCATGAGCCTAAGTACCGTCCTTTTTCCCGACCACCACCTCCGCGCTTTCAGAACCCTTGGAGCACTCAAGACAACCGCCCCAATATGCTTCGCCTGTGGAATTGCCGGGCACGTGGCACGATTTTGTCGACGGCGTGAGTTTTTCCTGCGTGACGACGTCAGGCCCAACAATTATGATTTCCCACAACGACCAGAGCCTTCTGTATCTGGCGAAACTGCGACCATGGACACACTTTCACCTCGCCGGAGCTTCAACCTCAACGCCATACCCTTTCCTCGATGCTACGTCGACCTCGCCCTATCCCTGAGGAAAACTAGGAGCCGCAGTTCCGGGGGCAAGAACTGCGAATCTTTCGAACTCCACAAGACCTTGTTTTTCGCCGTCCAACGTCGTTGCTGTCTCCGTTGAAGGTATACCTGTTTTTGCATTGGTCGATATTGGCGCCGCAGTGTCTGTAATGACTGAAAAACTTTGCCATCGACGAAAAAAAGTCACAATGCCTCTTCACGACTTCGTTTTGAGCACTGGGAGCGAGCAACGAATTCGCCCTTTTGCTGCATGCACAGCACGTGTCGCTATTGCTGACGATATTTATGTCGTCGAGTTTGTAGTGCTCCCGCAGTGTTCC
>NC_051169.1:99041335-99478730 GCF_013339725.1 Rhipicephalus microplus
CGTTTCGTTGTCTGTGGACTCTGCTTGTGTTGCTGGAGTACTGGGGAGGGGTGCGAGTTCAGGCGACTCTCTTCGAAGGCGGCGGCTTGAACGCTGGTGTACCGGAGTCAGTTCGCCAGGTTCCAATCGTTGAGGATGGGGGCTTCGATCTCTTGTGCCAAGGGGACTTCCGATCATACCCAGCACCTCCACCAGAATGTAACGGGTACAAGCAAAGAAACGTCAAAAACTAGTTTATTATGGGTGAACTTGTGCTCTGAAAATTATGTGCGAAAAGAAGGAGGCGTCTGCTAGAGCGTTCCAAAACAAAAACTGTTCATCCGCCAACGCACCTTCTTCTTCTTCGCAGCTTTAACCCACACTGACTCGTGCCCGTGAACAAGAGGTATGAGTCGTGCGGCCACAAGCAGGAGTGCACACAAGACTGTGGACGCTCATTTTTCATAATGTCGGATGGTGTAAACAGTCTCTGTGGCAATATCACTGCTTGCGACCTAAAGCATGCTCCCCATTACGAAGAATGCAGCCAATTCTAAAGCTTCACTAACACATGTCCTTTTCAACTTTTATCAAATACATTACAGTATTCCGCACTATAAACTTCTCGTGCATCATCATACAATAAAAATAATTTACTAAGTGGTTCAACTACGCACTAGGGACAGCATATTGCTATCGCGTTCAACTCCTAATAGCGATACATAAAGATCCCCAAGCTTTTCCCTAAAAATAAATGCATAGAAGTTTGTGGCGTGTGTTTTATTCCGGATACGTAGGCTTACAATAGCGTATTTTTCTAACTGTGGTTTCTTTGTGATAATCATGTGCACATTTGTCAACACTGAAAAACAATTATGATTGTGTTGTGAAAATTTTTATTTCGTGCCTTGTTTTGTAGGGATCAGAAACAGTGGTTATGCAACTCGACAGGATAATTAAAATCTTTTATAACCAGAACGATTAAAGCCGAAAAGATCATTGCCGTTGTATACCATCGTTTGATCGACACTTACTAATACAACGTGATATATATATATATATATATATATATATATATATATATATATATATATATATATATATATATATATATATATATATATATATATACGGTAGAAAAAGAGGTCGACAAACGTGCGAAAAAACACTAGTAAGTAAAACTAGTGTTTTTTCGCACGTTTGTCGACCTCTTTTTCTACCGCATTTTCCACCGGATCCATTGAATTTCACCCCACCATATATATATATATATATATATATATATATATATATATATATATATATATATATATATATATATATACCAAAAAAACTAGTATCCCTTACCTTACAGTCAGGCCTCACGCTTTAAAAGAATCTGCTCAGAACAATCCGAGTTTCAAAAAAAATTGCAGAACACTAAAGAGTGCTCTAGTCAAACAAAAATATCCGCCGCAATTAATTTATGACGCAATAAAACGTGCCGACATGCATAATCGTAGAACGCTGTTGTGCGCTGCTAAAAACTCAACTCCCTCACCGCAGACAAACTTAGTCCTTACCCATTCTGCGTCAGTTCCGCGTGTTTCGAATGTGCTGACAAAGCACCACAATATTCTAATGCAAAGTGAACGCTTAAGAAACATTTTCACCGAACCACCTAAAGCAGTGTATCGTAAAGCTAAAACCTATTCAAGACATACTCTCATTGCCATCATCGTCGAAAGCAGACAGTCCTGACACGATCGGGTGCCATCCTTGCCAAAAACCGCGATGCAAAGTATGCCCTTACATGCTCACATGCCAACAGGTCACCAGTACTGGTTCCAACTTTTCCTTAAAAATCAAAGGCAATCTTGACTGCGATTCTAAGAACGTGATATACATAATAGAATGTGCGCTATGTGAAATACAGTACATCAAACAGGAGGGCCTTTCAGACTCCGTTTTACCAACCATAAATCTCATGCTAACACCTTGCCTCACTTGCCCATTTCAAGACACGTGCACCTCCCTGGCCACTCTTTTGAAAATCTGCAGGTCACATTACTAGAATCTGGTTTCTGCACAAATTATGATAGAGAAGCCCGTGAATCATTCCTCATCTATAAGTTCAACGCCGTCGCATCTGGTCTGAATGAAAACGTAGGAAAGCTTAGTTGCCTATCTGCGTAACCTGCATCACCCTGTCCATCTTTTTTTCAACCTTGCTCAGCAAGTCGCACCACATTGTCTGTATCCGTTGATTACGTAGCAACTTTTAACGTCTTTGTCATTTTTATTAGTATTTTATAGTTTTTTCCCTTGCTTTCACCGGTCGGACTACTCTTCGTGTTATGTGCTTTATCTTTTATGCGTTTTATCTTTTATTTGTAAACAACGAGCTCGCCACGTGCTCGCGCATGGAAGCAATATCTTTTTACTCGTAGATTAGGTGCCCTTCATATTGTGTGACTTGCATATATATATATATATATATATGCCCATATATCGCCTTTCGTGCCGGTTTTCATATTTGTATCTTATTGATATGCACAAGTATATAAACAGCACTCGTGCCATAAACTGTATTCTGATGAAGGCCAGACCCACGGCCAAAACGTCAATAAAATCACTTCGTACGTGCGTCTTCTTCCCTATACGAATCTATATATATATATATATATATATATATATATATATATATATATATATATATATATATATATATATATTGTGACGAGGTTTATCAGTCGATAACGACAACGGCAAGACAGCGTGAACAACCGTCCAGCAGAGATCAGCACAGCAGCGAGCCGAAGCACGAGCTGAGAGAGCCGGGCGTTGGCGATGCTGCTCGCCGCAGGTACATCTTCTTCTTCACAATCGCCCCCGCTGACAAAGGAGCCATCCTGGCGACTTAAGAAGTTTCAGGCAGAGGCTCATGGTATGGTTTCAGTCGGGAAACATGGACGATGTCACGTGCACACCGGTGCATGTCGTCCGATCTGGAAACTGGCTCAATTAGGAAATTAACCGGAGAGGTTTTCTCCAAAACGGTGTAAGGACCCTCATACCGGGAAAAAGTTTCGAGGAGTGTCCCGGTGTTTGGTGTGGAATTGCGAGCCACACAAGAGACCATGGGGCATAGCTGGGATCTGAAAGGGCGGTGCTACGGTGTTCTTTCTGGCGTTGCTGCTCTTTTGAGGTGAACGCACGGGTGAGCTGGCGGCACTCTTCGGCTTGTCGAGAAGCATCGGAGACAGGTGGGCACTCGGAAGCATCAGGACGGTAGGGTAGTAGGGTGTCGATTGTATGGGAAGGTTCGCGTTCATAAAGAAGAAAGAAAGGTGAGAACCCGTGGTGGTTTGAACTGCGGTGTTATATGCGAATGTGACGTATGGGAGAACGCGGTCCCAGTTGCTATGATCAGATGCCACGTAAATTGAGAGCATATCACCCAGCGTGCGGTTGAACAGTTCCGTTAGCCCGTTAGTCTGCGGGTGGTATGCTGTCGTTTTCCGATGAATGACGTGGCATTCCGAAAGCAGAGGTCCGATGACCTCGGAGAGGAAAGCGTGGCCTCTTTCACTCAGGAGCTCTCGAAGTGGACCATGTCGAAGGATAAAGCGACGTAAAATGAAAGAGGCGACATCCTGAGCTGTAGCACTCGGCAAAGCGGCTGTTTCGGCGTAGCGTTTCAAGTGGTCAACTGCCACTATAATCCACCGATTACCATTTGATGTCAATGGAAGGGGGCCGTAGAGGTCAACGCCGATGCGATCAAATGGCTTGGCAGGGCATGGAAGTGGCTGCAATGCGCCAGTCGCTCGTGGCACTGTTGATTTGCGTCGCTGGCAGTCAGCACAGCACTGCACGAATTTGCGTACAGAATTGTACATGCCGCGCCAGTAATAGCGATGCCGAAGGCGTTCATATGTTTTGAACACCCCGGCGTGGCCACATTGCGGATCGTCGTGAAGAGAGGCACATACTTGTGATCGTAAAGTGCGTGGAATGACCAGTAGCCACCGGCGGCCATCGGGAGCGTAGTTGTGTCGATGAAGGAGTTAATCGCGGATGGCGAAATGGAAAGCTTGACGTCGGAGGGATCGAGATACTGGAAGGTTGGGCGTGCCAGATAGGTATTCGATATGAGATGCGCACCATGGGTCGCGACGTTGTTCGGTGGCAATCGAGTCGAGATTTAGCGATGACAAGGTCTCAAGGCGAGTGTTTCCGCACGTCGGATCTGGTGATAAAGGTGAGCGGGACAGGGCATCAGCGTCAGAGTGTTTCCGTCTGCAGCGGTATACGACGTGAATGTCGTACTCCTGCATGCGGAGTGCTCATCGCGCAAGGCGGCCAGAAGGGTCTTTCAAAGCGGAAAGCCAGCAAAGCGCGTGGTGATCAGTTACTAGATCGAACGGGCGGCCGTATAAGTATGGCCGAAATTTTCAAGCGCCCACACCAGAGCCAAACACTCTTTTTCTGTCACGCTGTAATTAGTTTCGGATTTCGTCAGAGTGTGGCTAGCGTAGGCTACAACGTATTCTGAATAGCCTGGCTTTCGTTGAGCGAGGACAGCGCCTAGCCCGACGCCGCTGGCGTCGGTGTGCACTTCAGTAGGAGCCGTCGGGTCGAAGTGGCGAAGAATAGGTGAGGAGGTGAGCAGACGGCGTAGAGTAGTGAAGGCAACGTCACATGCAGGGGACCAGGAGGAGAGGTTCACGTCACCGCGACGAAGCTGGGTTAATGGTGACATGATAGATGTAAATTGCGAACAAAGCGCCCGAAATACGAGCATAGGCCTACAAAACTGCGAAGTTCTTTCATGGTCGTCGGCTTGGGAAATTCTGCGACTGCTCGAAGCTTTGCCGGGTCAGGTAATGCGCCGTGTTTGGACATGATGTGGCCAAGTATGACGAGCTCGCGTGCAGTGAAGCGGCATTTTTTCAGGTAAAGCTGCAGGCCAGCATTGGTCAGGCAAGTCAAAACGTGCCTGAGGCGAAGGAGGTGCGTAGGAAAATTATGGGCGAAAACCACGACATTGTCGAGGTAACAGAGGCACATATTCCTCTTGAGGCCACGTAGCGTATTACCCATAAGACGTTCAAACGTGGCAGGCGCATTACAGAGTCCAAAGGGCATGACGTTAAACTCGTATAGTCCGTCTGGTGTAATAAATGCCGTTTTTGGTGATCGGCTTCAGCCATTGGGACTTGCCAATAGCCAGACCGCAAATTTAGCGACGAGGAAAATTCCGCTCCGTGAAGGATGTCGATGGCGTCATCAATGCGCGGCAAAAGATAGACGTCCTTGCGGGTTATCTTGTTCAAACGACGATAGTCCACGCAAAATCGGATAGATCCGTCTTTCTTACGCACGAGGAGGCACATATTCGCGCAAGGCGGCCGGAGACGCCCAGGGACTGTGAGATGGTCGAATGACGTCTCTACGAAGCATATCTTCGGCTTGATCGTTGATGACGCGGCGCTCTTCAGTGGAGACATGGTATGGTCTTTGACGCAGTGGCTGGTGTAGGCCGGTGTCAACATGATGTTTGACTTGTGACGTCCGGCCCAGTTGAGGCTGCGACACATCGAAAGAACTCTGAACTCTTCCAGAAGATCCGGCAGGTCGGCATGTTCGGTGGGAGGGAGAGTGTCGGCAATGGCGCTAGAAAACGTATCTTTTGACGACTCCTCGAGTGCCGACAGTGATTTTGGGTGGTCGCAGTAGTCATCCGGGACATCAACCAAAACCGAAGGGTCGAGATCCTGCACGCGGCCGAGGCAATCTCCCGCAAGCAAAGTGACAGGTGTGGAAAGCGGATTGCTCACGAACATATTGCTTCTTCCAGCGGCAAGGTCGATTGTTGCGAAAGGCAGCGGCAGAGCTCGACGACTCTTAAAAATATCGGAAGACATAAAAAGGCAAGTAGCGTCAGTGTAGGCGTTGCATGAAACGGGAACAAGGGCAAAATTTCCAAGTGGAATATCGGTATCTTCATGAACGAGCAACTTCGCCGGCTGATGAAGAGCGTCAAGTAATGGGACATCACACAAGGGTGAAAACTCAACTTCGGCGCGAGCGCAGTCGATGACGGCATTATGGCGGGATAGGAAGTCCCACCCGAGGATGACGTCATGCGAACAGACAGTGAGAACAAGAAATTCCACGATGTAAAGATTGCCTTCGATGGACACTCTTGCAGTGCAGGCTGCGAGAGGCGTTACTTGCTGTGCACTTGTGGTGTGGAGCGACAGTCCCGAAAGCGGCGTCGTGACTTTGCGCAATAAACGGCAGAGATAGCGGCAATAACAGAAACAGCTGCGCCGGTGTCCACAAGGGCGAAAGTACAATAAACTTCAACAGTTACTGCGACCACGTTAGCAGGAGAGGGGCGAGGGCTTAGACAGTTCGAAAACGGCGCAGTTCTTGCCTCTTGAACTGCGGTGCTTAGTTTTCCTGTTCGTAAGGTCCGGGCCGGTGACGCATAGGGGAGGGCGATCGCTGACGAGGAGACGGTGCGCGCTGCGGCTGGAAGTCAAGGTGGTCAGTAGGGGCATAGCGAGGTGACGAGACCGGCCCGTATTGGTCGAAGGGTTGGCTGCCGGGTTGCGACGACCGGGCATAGTTGCCGAACGTCTGAGGTCGACGGCGGCAGTAGCGGGCAACGTGTCCGGGAGAGAAACAGGCGTAGCAAGTTGGTCGGTTATCGGGCGTCCTCCATGGATTGGCGGCTGGTGGTGCCGCTCAAGGTGTAGTATAAGCAGCCGGGTGTGCGCGCTGTGAGCGCGTGGTGTAGGGCGGTTGCGAAAGCCTACGCACAGCGTCTGCATATGTGGGTGGGGCGGCTACGGGCTGCATCTCTTGCGAACAGGTGACAGAAGGAGCCACAGGCTGCGCTGCATACGTTAGGGGCAAGCCACAGGCTGAATCGCTGGCGGATAGGCGACAGGGGCACCTACCGGCTGTGCGACACGCGGGCAGTGGACACGGCTAGATAGAGGGGGCTCGTAGTGCGCAAGGGGTACAGCTTGTGCAACCTATTCCGATATAGCAGTGTGAAGCGGGGCGGGTAGACGGGTGGTGGTCTCGTGAGCAAAAGGCACTAGAGAATTTTGGCGGGCGACTTCCTCACGGACGAAGGCTCGGACTTGCTGAAGCAATGGTGAATTGTCAGGCATGGTGTCGAAACTGGACAGCGACTCACCACCACGCTGAGGTTGTCGAGTCAGAGAGCGTTGCTTCTTCAACTCGCTGTAGCTCTGACATAAGCTGACGACTTCAGAAACTGTGCTCGGATTTCTAGCCAAGAGCACTTGAAATGCGCCATCATCGATGCCCTTTAGGTGGTGTTTGACCTTGTCCGACTCGGGCATGGTGTCATTCGCACGTCGACAAATGTCGGCGACATCCTCAATATAGCTGGTGAAATTTTCGCCAGTCTGCTGAGAGCAGACGCGCAAGCGCTGTTCTGCCCGCTGCTAGCGGACAGCCGGCCGACCAAACACTTCAGCACATGACGTCTTGAAGACGCTCCATGTGGGGATGTTGTGTTTGTGGTTGTTAAAGCACAATTCTGCGACGCTGGTGAGATAAAATATGACATGGCCGAGCTTGTCGGTTTCATCCCACTTGTTATTGGCGCTCACCAGCCCGTAGTGCTCAAGCCAGTCTTCCACGTCGGTCCCATCCACACCGCTGAAGACCTTCGGGTCCTGTAGCCTAGGATGGCCGGGGCAGTTGAACTGGGGCGACGATGCCGATGGGTTGGCGTTGTCAGTCATGACAAGCGGTAGCGTGCGGCTTCGCAGTTCCAGGGTGTAGCGACGGGGATGAACAGCACTCTCCACCAAATGTGACGAGGTTTATTAGTCGATAACGACAACGCCAAGACAGCGTGAAGAACCGTCCAGCAGAGATCAGCACAGCAGCGAGCCGGAGCCCGAGCTGAGAGAGCCGGGCGTTGGCGATGCTGCTCGCCGCAGGCACATCTTCTGCACAATATATATATATATATATATATATATATATATATATATATATATATATATATATATTAAAAATTCCAAGTCTCTACTCCGGCCTTTGGCTTGACTAAGAGGGAGAAAGTCAATAGGAATAGTAGGGTGCTTTACTAGACTGCTTGCTACCCTACACGGGGAGAGATGGTAGTGAGGAAGTGAAGGAGACGTGAGATACACATTGCACATAACACAAACACCACACACGCACTGCAGGTTTCGCAGGCGGTCGCACAGTAATGTTGCCTTCAAGAAATGTTGAATCGCTCGTGTGGCTTTCTGGGCTGATGTACTTGAAAGTCACGCACCCGAGATCTTCTGCAGAGTGAAGGGTCCATCATCCAGTCTCCTTAAGGCATGCTGGAAAGTTCAGCGATTCTCTTGAGTCTGGACAACAGCACAGGACATGATCAAGAGTTTCTACGCAACCACAGTTTTCACTGTTCGGGGAGTCAGCCATATCAATGCAATAACCGAATGATTTGGTAAAGGCTAAGCCGACCCACAACCAAGATGCCTTTTCCAAATCTACACCTTATAATGTGCATGCATTCAGTGCTCCCTGTCCCACACTGAATTTTGCATCTTAATCTCAAAGCTTATATGTAGACATTAGAAAAAAACACAGGAAGCGACTCCCGGAGCTTCCTAGAAGCCGCGAGAGTCGCTCTTTGAAATGTGAATTATTATGAAATATATGAAATAATACAATAATAAATGTATAAAATATTAAGATTTTGAACTGTGAAAGTGAGCGAATTTTTCGCAGTTGAGTTCTTTTGTATATTACTTGTTTACTTCAATTGCGCACTTCTGTGAACTTAGCTGGATAGTCTATGGTAAGTTAAATGATGTTCATAACAAGTTTTAGACTGTGAAAAGGCTTCACCCGTATGTTTTTACAGAAGGTGTTGATATTGTGCCTCATATATGCGCAATATTTGCTTTTTAATCGTGTGTGTGTGCAAGTATGAACTCAATATTCAGATCAAGATTGGGCGCCGGGGAGGAAGAGGTTGAACTTTAATAGCCTAATAGTTTTTGTTCACAGACAGACACAAATACAGACCAAAACTTCTGCGTTTAAGTATCCTAATAAGCACTGTCGTCTTTAAAAAGTGCGCACAACCATAACGATACATTCATACCTGGGACGCAGGGTCTTCCCCCTCTACAAAGTAAACTAAGTGGAGCCCAAGCCATTGCACCAAAGGCTACTCCACACAAGGACCTACCCGTACCGCCGTTTATTAACAGGATTTATCCGGAGTTCTGTGTTCGTACGACATGCGATGAATTCCATAACACCACACATTTCGCTCATATGCTCTGGCGTTGCTCCGTGTTACGGAGCCGCAGGAAAGAAACTTCAGAACGATGGGACGCAGCTTTACGCAGTCCTACATTAGAGGGACAACTATGGGCAGCGAAACCGCCCCACGAAGTGGCAGAAAGGCAAGATTTTTTGGTCCTGACGTTAGAGCGACCTGTTTCGTGCTACGACACTAGCGTGGCCTATCGGACATTGATAAATTTTTGTCATCCATCCATCTATCCACTACCGTGCTGAACCACGCATGAGCCAAGAAGCTGGCACATCCACCGACGTATATATTCTGCGCAGCCGCTGCGCTGAGTTTGTCGGGTGTGTTGTGACCTGAGTACGAGCGATGAAAGACCCACGCTTCTACCTGCAGGGTGCCACAGCCAAGTTTGTACCTGAGTTTTTGGCGCTCGAAATTCAACGTTTTTGCAAAATTAGTGATTGGATGTTGTTAGACTCAACAGTATCTATGCCGAAAAAACACTTATAGCATGAGCCAAGAAGGCCATTTTAAGCCCCTAAGACTGACCCAGCCTCACTGTTTCTCAAGCTTCATGTAGCTAGCGTCCACTCCTTCATTTTTAAAGACGATAGTCTTTGTTGTCTGTCTGTTTGTCTGTCTGTCACAAAATTCAGCCATCCGCTAAAAGTTGAAGCCCTCGCTCAAAGCCCAGACATCTTCAACTGGCGGCTGAATTTATACTTGCAATCATTGTCAATCAAAAAGCAAATATTACTTATATCTGAGGCGCAGCATCAGTACTTAAATATTAGGTGGTGTGGTCTTTTACATAGACACATAATTATAAATAACCTTGAGTTTCTTACATTGCACTGTATATGCGACGCTATGCACAAAAAACGTAGGTGTTTCTTATTCTGAGCCAAAAATACGAGGCTGTGGCCGAAAAAGCGCCCTGCCGACGCTATGGTCCTGCCACCTGGAAGTGGCCCTGATTTCTGCACATGTTTCTTGACGACACTGCCAGATGGCGTCCATATCTCACACAATGCCTCCTCTATTTTATAAATACCAGACAGATGCGGCCGATTCAGCAATGAGAAGGTGCTGTCTGAAGCTTCACAGGTGGCAGCGAATGAGACCAGGACTCATGTAGCACGACTGGCAGAGGACTATCGTACTTCAACGACATTTGCACTGAAGCGCGCAGATACGCCTCCAGTCTCTTTTTTTTATTACATTCATCAAGGGGCACCATTTTTCCGTAGGTTTTGTCATCCTTTTTCTAAACGTTCAACGAAAGCTCCAATATTTCATTCAGCGAATAAATGTAGTTGTATCGCTATTGCAGTAGTTTGCACGTAGAGCTTTGTTCTTCCTATAGCTCTGACCACCCCGTTCTATCCTGCGCCGAAAAAGGCGCTTGGCTGCTACTGGAAGGACAAGCTTACTGTGCAGTTGATACAGATGCACCTGGACTATGGAACAAAGAGCACTTCGAGCAACCGCGGTTGCTTTTGTTCAGCCTGTGCAATAGATCAGAAAGAAAGCGATCGCTTTACGTTGCAGTCGAGTCAATATGGAATGGCCCTAGGACCTGGAGTATACTTTTCTTGGGTGCGTATCGCAGAAAACTTCCAGCGTGATGCCGCTTAGCGTCTTCTAGCATGATAACCTCGTAGCGTCTTTCGCTGAACTTTGATGTAATATTTAGTCAGCATCATTCATGAAAACTGGTACAATTGTAGCCGACTCAAATTTGGTGCATGATGTACGTTCTCGTGCCCGTTCCAGTGTCAGCTGGTTAGGAACGTTTGTATAAATACACCTGGCTTCAAAAAGCCTTTGTGGCCGTTGTTCCTCAAAGTGAACCGTGACGAACTCTCTGGCAATGCGTGAAGCCTTAAAATGTATCTTTTTTGTATTGTTGTTTATTTCAATATGATTATATATACTCCGTAGCGGTGAATTTACTTGTATCCTAAATTAATAAGAAATTACAATTCTGAACTCATAGCGAGTGCGATAGAGGTTTAGCAATGCTTGCTGTTCAAAAATCAGTGTTCTGATAGCATTATGTTGATATGTGTTTATGTATGTGCCCCAGCATGTATTTCTTTCTTTGCATGTCGCGGCGCAAAACTAGAAGCATCGCTAGTGCATTTTTAAAATTAGTCACAGTCATGCACAATCCAGAGGGGAAAAATGTAGCGATTTGTCGTATCTTTTGACCATGAATGTGATTGAAATTATAAACAAATATTTAAAAGCTCGAACAGTAAGTCGTCTGTTGGCCGATTTTATAACTTGTGTTGTTTATATGGCAATGCGTGTCATTACGCTTTCTAGTAGCTTGAGATGAGCTGATAAATTTATTGAAAACTTTTATAAGGTTAGAGAAGCTTGTGTCTCGATGCTGTTCTTAGAAGTCGTCTGGAGAGCAACCCAGCACGTGAGGACGCTTCACCTGCGATTGTCTCAGAAGCACATGTGCCAAACGAACGCCAGTATTCTCACATGTTTGTATGTCTTTAGTTTCACAAGTACCGTCTGCCACTGCGCTTTTGTACGGGCTACAGCTTTAGTACCCAGCTGCAGTCGCACCTGCGTTCAAGCGGGGCTACCTAGGTGAATGTCGTTTCTCTTCATCTAAAAAAGCATGAATACCCACACACTGATCACTTTTCTGGTTGTGAATACAATAATTTCTGAAAGTCTCGGTGAGTACATTATTTACTAATTCGAATTTTCTCAAGTTGTTACTTTCATGAATAGTGAATTTCGCAGTTTTACGTTCTAAAGACACAGAAATATAATCAGGCACATCACAGTGGCAGTCTCCGTATTCCTAATTTACTAGCTTTGGTTTCAGTGTGTTTTACGTCCACATACAACTACTACCGAACATTGTTCTTTACCATAATTCAAATGCGTTCGCCAGGCACGGAAACCTCACTCGTGCAATGGAGCTTTGCAGTGCAACGCTTCATCTACTGAGCAACCTATGCGGCTAATAGTTTAGTACCAGTACGCTCGGCTAATACGACGTATCGGTTTCGTCTTTTTATCTAATAGTGATGTCATACGCTTATTACGAGAAGCAGTGGGAATCTAACACCACCGAAGCATAAGACCGCTGAGTGTAATCAAAAAATACAATTTTCGTGTGCCTTCAGCGTAAATGAATCACACGTACTGCTGTCCTTATTTACGGGGACAAACACATAAGGCTGTTTTGCTGTTTTGGTTATAGGCGCAGAAGTGGAGGCAACGGTATGTTTTTGTCAAAAACATCTGACGCGTTTTCTTGTTCTTGCATGATCTACTCTGATGATAAACGTCTTGCCGCTTACTTCAAAGCGTTTATTGCAGAAGACATGGGCAGCACTGTTTCGTAAGCGTATATTTACTCGCCAACCCGCTCAAATCTTTTGGGACACCATGTGCGGTGTTTGTATGTCCGTGTTGTGTACTAGACTACATGAGATCTTCCTTTTTATTTTTTACCATATTCTGCTCTTCGTTCAGTAACCTATCACTTCCTTGTTCCTTTAAATGTATCGCCTTTTGTTTTCCTCCTCTTGTTGAATGATGTGGCAACAAGGCTTGAATTAGATGGTAAAAAGTGTGGCACAATTGCACAGCGCAAGTATTTCCAAGTATAAGTATCTAATATGCATGCGTGGTAATCACACACAGCATCCCTAGGATCGTGGTTAACTGGATTTATTGTCGACCTACACGAGTACACAGTTAATCACGTCTCGAAGTAAGTACGTGCTATCTATATCCGGGAAATATCAGGAAAAAATCGGCTTTTACGTAACTCAATTATGCCTTGGCTTGCTCAGCAAGAGAAGTGGTTAATCTTATTGTTTAGCTGGTTCCTCTGTGCGTGACAGCTTTTTTAGGCTTGCGCTTCGTTCATTCTGCCTCTCCTCGGTTCGCAGTTGCCTCATTGTATCGTTTCGACAATGAAGATTGGTTTCTTTCAGTGTTTCTGAGCCACTTTTTATATTTTTTAATAATTACCACCAAGCCGCCCAGCTGAATGGCGCACTCATGATGATCGGCCGATATGTTTCACGTGCCATCGGATAGGACACATCGCTCGCCATTGTCGCAGCCACTGGACCTCATCACCTCGACCGAGCTTCTATGATTGGGGACCTCGCTCCGAACGTGCACCATATGCCCCGTCCTACCGTGCTCAGATAGGTGCAGAGCATAATCCAGAACGTTGGACCAGCCGCTTGCCATCGCCCGTGCGTCGTCAGTCCCGCTCGCCCCTACCCCGCCGTTGTCGGTCTCCCTACGACCGTCACTCGGAAAACTAGCCAGTGCAGCCCCCGGAGGTGACGCTGCATACACGACTCGGACTGCAAATCCTCTGATTACTCCCGAACAGCAGCGGTGCAACCTTCTTACACTTCTCGTTGATGGTTTACCTGTAACTGCTCTTATTGATACCGGTGCACAAATATCTGTGATGAGCTCAGACCTCCGCCGCCACCTCCAAAAAGTTCTGATGCCTGCGATGGCATCTACCGTTCGTACAGCGGATGGGAGTACTCCTGCTGTGCTTGGAATGTGCACTGTGCGATTAATGATTTCTGAGCATCAGACTTCATTTCTGTTTGCTGTACTGGAAAATTGCCCTCATGACCTCATCCTTGGAATCGACTTTCTGACTTCACACGCTGCGCTAATTGACTGTTTCAAAGGTCTTCTTCGGCTCGAACTACCATTCTTCTCAGAGACCGTCTCTACCAGCCCACCTCGTCTACGCTCTGTCGATTTCCTCAGACTTCCAGCCGCAAGCTGCAGTCCTAGTCCAACTCTCGTCATAATCCTCCAGTACCCGATGGTGATTATGTTGCTGCCACAATTTCTGATGTGGCCATGACACGTAATGTTGCACTCCCCAACATGGTGGTTACCGTTAAGGACAACCGAACTTCATTTCCCGTCCTCAATTTTGGCATCTCAGCGCAAGTTATTCCTCGCGGCATGTCACTTGCGCATCTGACACCACTGGTCGACCACACAGTTTCTGCCCTAACCACCGATTCGCCACCCGATTTTTCATCAACGTCGCTCTCGTCACATTCCTGTTCCGACCTATTCAAGCCAATGCTATCTGACAAGCTCACCTCTGAACAAGTGTTTGCTCTCTGCCGTGTGCTTGCTTCTTATCAGTACATCATTGACTTCGGCGACGGTAATTTGGGCCAGACATCCGTGGTAACCCATCGCATCGACACCGGTGAAGCTCGACCCATTCGCCGACGGCCCTACCGTGTGTCAGCCCCTGAGCGTGCTATTAGGCAGCGAGAAGTCGATAAAATGCTTCATAAGGGCATAATTGAACCCTCATCTAGTCCCTGGTCCTCACCCGTTGTACTTGTTAAAAAGAAAGACAATAGCTGGAGATTCTGTGTTGATTACCGCCATCTCAACCATATTACCAAGAAAGATGTCTATCCCCTACCGCGCATAGATGATGCACTCGATTGCTAACATGGTGCCAAATATTTCTCTTCAATATACCTTCGCTCAGGCTAGTGGCAGATCGCTGTGGACGACAAAGACATAGAGAAGACGGACTTCGTGACTCCTGATGGACTTTATCAGTTCAAGATGATGCCTTTTGGATTATGCAATGCCCCCGTGACTTCTGAGTGCATGATGGACTCTCTCCTTTGAGGCATGAAGTGGACCATCTGCCTCTGCTATCTTGACAACGTTATTGTTTTTTCGACTACTTTCGACGACCATCTTACCCGTCTGTCAACAGTGCTTGATGTTTTCTGACGTGCCAACTTGCAACTTAACTCGTCCAAATGTCCTTTGGGCAACGCAAAACCTACGTACTCAGCCATTTTGTTGACGCTGTGGGCGTTCAACCAGACCCTGCGAAAGTCCGAGCAGTTCGCGACTTCCCCACACCCCGCTCAGCCAAGGACGTCTGAAGTTTTCTGGGACTGTGCTCCTATTTGCGTCATTTTGTCGAGAAGTTTGCTGAAGTAGCCCGTGCTCTAACCTGCCTCCTAAAAACGGATGTCGCACTTACCTGGGGCCAACAGCAAGCAAACGCCTTCTCGTCACTCGTTGACATTCTCACCAATCCACCAGTCCTAGCACACTTTGACCCATCTGCCGCCACGGAGCTTCGTACTGACGCCAGTGGCCACGGCATAGGCGCAGTGCTGGTGCAGCGGCAACAAGAATGCACTGCGTCGTCAGCGTACGCAAGCCGACTGTTGTCGCGCTCGGAACAAAATTATTCGATTACAGAACGCGAGTGCTTAGCTCTCGTCTGGATCATTGCGAAATTCCGACCGTACCTGTATGGCTGACCATTCTCAGTTATTACGGACCACCATGCGCTTTGCTGGCTCTCCTCACTCAAGGACCTTACGGGACGCCTTGCTCGCTGGGCGCTGCGCTTACAAGAGTACACTTTTTCCGTATCCTATAAATCCGGACAGCTTCACAAGGATGCCGACTGCTTGTCCCGTTACCCAGTCGATCCCCCTGACATGATGGAAGATGAACAAGAGGCCCTCGTTCTTTCAATTACCGACTTCACCGACATAGCTGCTGAACAACGCCGCAACCCCTCTTTGCGTACTATTATCAATGGTCTGCACTCTCCCCACCCTGACCAATCCTTACAGCTGTTCGTTCTTCACAACGACATCTTGCACCGCTACAACGCCCGCCCAGATGGTGCTGAGCTTTTACTCGTTGTTCCTGCGCATCTTCGCTCAGACGTTTTGGCCCAGCTCCATGATGCCCCTTTCGCTGGACACCTAGGGGTGTCACGCACGTAAGACCGCGTTCACCGCCAATTCTTTTGGCCTGATCTCTACCGTTCTGTGTGACAGTACGTTGCGGCATGCGACCTCTGCCAGCGCCGCAAGACACCTGCTCTGGGACCTGCTGGTACCCTCCAGCCCATTGAAGTACCAGATGAGCCTTTTTTACGAGGTGGCCTCGATCTTCTAGGACCTTTTCCCGGGTCGGCCACCGGTAATACGTGGATTCCTATTGCTACCGACTACGCAACGCGGTATGCTGTTACACGCGCCCTCCCCACCAGCTGCGCTTCTGGTGTAGCCGATTTCTTTCTTCATGACATCATTCTGCGTCACGGTGCTCCTCGTCACTTGATCACCGACCACGGCCGCTGCTTTCTTTCTAAAGTAGTCGACGAGCTCCTGCGATCCTGCTCTACCCCCCACAAGTTCACTACAGCGTACCACCCACAATCCAATGGCCTCACGGAACGCCTCAACCGTACCCTGACGAATATGTTAGCGATGTACGTCCCCAAGGATCACAAAGATTGGGACATCCACTCACCTTTCATTACCTGCGCATACAACAGTTCACGTCAAGATACAGCTGGATTTTCACCTTTTTACCTACGGTTTGGTTATGACCCACCTTTGCCCATGGACACCATGCTCCAATCTGACGCCCCCTCATCGACTGTTTATGTTCGTGATGCCCTGGCCTGAGCTGACATCGCCCGCCAAGTCACCCGGGATCATTTATGTGCCTCACGGCTTAACCAAAAGAGTGCTTACGATCGCCGGCACCGCGCCGTACAGTACTCCCCGGGGTCGCTCGTCTTGCTGTGGTTACCACCACGTCGTGTTGGTCTCTGCGGAAAACTGACGTACCGTTACGTTGGCCCGTACCGCGTCATACGCAAGGTCACCAGCGTGACCTATGAGATGGCTCCACTCCATACCACGTCAGTACCAGCTTCAGTACCGACCGATATAGTGCACGTCTCACGGCTGAAACCATACTACTGACGCCCCGAAAATTGATCGCACCGGGACGGTGCTTCTGCCGCCGGCGGGTAATGTCACGGGCTAAGTAGATGCCTGAGGATGACGACGACGAAGTGCTGAACGTGAACGTGCTCGGACTGCAGCAGCGTTGAACGCATTTCCTTGCCAGTATATTCATCGTGTATACTTTATTCCCGGTAACAATATATACGGTGAAATACCGTCTTCTGTTGCAAGCCAGTATCACCAGCTCCTCCTCTGACGTCATGCTACATGGCGCAGTGAGCGACACTGCAAGGTGCGGCAGGTTGGTCGGCAACGGGTCAGCTTCAGCTCCGGCCCTTGATCACACTCGCGTAACGGCGAGAACATGGCCAATGTAGCTGCAAATTTCGAGTTTGAAAATTCCAGGGTATAACCGTAACTCTGCAGCACATACATTTGCAAAAAAAGTTAACCAATAATCAGAGTATCCAAAGTGCGCGTTTTATTGCGAAAAATATTCCTTGCCTTCTTACACCTACGCTCCATACTCTATTATAACAAAAACAATAAACTTTTAAGGTTGTACAGTAAGGATGAAATTTTCAGCATAGGTGTTTCTTTGAGTCCACAGGAGTCACGAGACCTCAAAGAACTGCGAAATAGTCCTGAATTTTCCATTATTCCTACGTACAATTAAATGCGTGAGCATATTTTTCAGACCATAACTTGGTGTTACTATTTACTTTCCTCGGAAATTCACAACACTCACATCGAACGCTATATACAGGTGACTATATTACCACAAGTCTGTGTTACTGAAAAATTGCATAATATTATATGTAATGTTGCTTCCGTACTATCCTCGATTCACATTTAAATACCGTTTTCAAGGTTACACAAGATAAGTTGCCGTTTTGTTCAACTGATTCTGAGCAACGCCGATCTGCTAACATGTTTTGCAAGGTCGCTCGCCATTCTAATTCTGCTTAGCCATTGTGTTCTTAGCGTCCTTCTTTGTTTTTTTAATAGGCTGAAGCACAAAAAGAATATTCATTGCATTGTTTTTTAGATAGACCTCGTACAAGATGTCGACAAAAAATATTCTCGTTTTCTGAGTTCTCAGTTACACATAAAAAAAAAGCCGTTTCAAAGTTAAACCTCTTTACTGCTATTCCGCACAGACATCCTTCCGAGAAATCATAATACAGGAACAAGCAGACAAAGAGAATTACAGATGCTCTTAATGGCAATGTTGTCGTGGCATTATTACTTGTAGCATACTACAAGGGCTCATTTCTTCATTATTTTTTCTTCTGTTCTTTATATTTATTTGTCTATTTTACCTTTACGCAGTACTGCTAGTCTGGCGAAATTCCCCTTTTTTGAAGCCTGCAGGATTACTTCACCCTATATATCGATCTACCTAGAACACCTCCACCATTATAATGTCACGTTTTAAATGAAAGCGACGTTTACAAGCATCTACGCAAGGTCTCCGTCACCCGAGAGTGGTTAACATAGAACAGCCAAAACAAAGGCCCGTGCAGCAGGACTACCGCGTCTTCATTTTCCTCTTTCACGCTGTAATACAAAGCGCGTGGCACGCGCCAGGTGGCCCGTGTGAACATAAAGAATCAACAGGATATCGATACATGGCGCTACAACCTCCGCCACAGACTCGTCGACTACCGAGCGGGAGACCAAGTGCTAGTTTGGACCACCCTTCGCCGCAGAGGCCTGCCTGAAAAACTTCTCAGCCGCTATTTTGGCTCGTACAAGGTGCTAAGACGAGGGAATCACCTCAACTACGAAGTCAGTCCGGACGGCAGTCCAACCACCACAACGCCGACAGCCCCAGCCGAGGATTTCGCACGCGGTGCGGTTAAAATCATACCACAAATTGTGACACTTATGGCTTTCCGGACATTAGGTTTATGTTTAATTACCGCAAGCGCATCATTTAGCATCGAAGTGATGCTCTTTCGAGGGAGGGGCAATGCCATGCAGTTTATGTACCAGCGCGTGAGAGGCAGATCAAGACGCTGTAGTCCTCATGCAGGGGTCTTTGTTTTGGCTGTTCTGTGTCGACCGCTTTCGGGCGACTTGGACCTTTGTAGCAGCTCTATAAACGTCGCCTTCATTTAGAACGAAAGAGCATCACCTCTTCGTCCTCGTATTGTCACTCCCCTCTATGTGGTCACGACAAATGAATAACTAACTATTGATATTAATACTACACTTTAATATTATTACCACCAATTACACATGTTTAAAAATTTTCTTGATTGCACAACGTCATTCAATTATATACGAAATATTTGTGGCACTTGTGATTTTCTGGCCAAATCAACCCGCAGGTGTAGTGTCAATCACTTGTTTTATTTCAGCAGGAGACCAAAAGAAGACTTCGGTCCCGAACTTGAGTGGATCTAATCAAGGCAAACAATGTGAGTAAAGATTTGCCTTTTTTTATTGAGAGGGGGGTATCTAAAAGAACCGTTTTCAGTGAAATCTTGATAAGATTAGGCCCTCATTAGCAGGAGTATACTGAACACTGTCGAATCCTTCAAACTCTTAAGCTCAAATTTCCAATAAGCCCACTTAAAAAGGGTGGAGCAGTTGGATAGAGCGTAGGTACGTACTATAGCGAGTCGACGCTTACCTCGCATCATCTAGGCCTCCCCACAAGTCGGTTCCATGTGCAATGCAGTCATTTCTAGTCATGCAGAAGGAAGTTTCTGGGTCGAAAAGCTTGCCTTTCTGTGGAAAACAGCTCGTAGGTTCTCCTTCCCTTAATCCACCGGTCATTCCTATCATACACAAATACACCTTAAAATAGATCTATTAAGGTGCGATACGAGGACAAACTAGTGAAAATGGCCACCCACGACGGTGTATTCTGCTAGAATGCAGACGAGAATGCCAAGACCGCAGTTTCTTCGCTGCGACCTGTTCCTGTGCCAGGGTGTTCATGGCAGAAAGTCGCCATTGGTATTTTCGGTTTCCTGGACAGAGGCCGCAAGGTTGCATGTTATTTACCACCATTGTCGCCTATCGTTCTCCAGAGGCCCGAAAGTGCAGTTCTGCAGCGAGATGTCGACGCCCACAGTTACAGGCTTTCTGCTCTTAGTATTTCGTCGAGAGGGCAACCCCAACGACATGGCATGTCAGAACAACCCACAGTTTTATTCTCGAGAATGCAAGCACTTTTTGAAAGATCGTTCATTCACCTCCCGCACTCTTCGTTGTCTTCCGCCAGTTGATTGAACTCGTAGAACGATTGAGCCATATATATGCCTTAAAGAACTTCGTACAGACCCCATTGCTGGAACATCGACCATTCCGCCCAGTGGTCGTCAAGTACCTCGGCGTCACTGATGCACATCGCACTTTACCTCGCCTATGTTGCTACATATAAGACGGCCCTGAACACGCTTCGACGTCGTCGGGTATCCGTCGTTTGATTCTTTTTTGAAAGACCCGGTCACCGAGTTCAGCACAGCGTCGTCGGGTTCGAGCAAATGCCAGAGACAGCAAGACGACGAGGGCCGATATCTGTTTAGCCAAAAAGACGACCAACATGGCAGTTGGTGACTTAGTTTGGTGAGAAAATCCTATGTAACGTGCAAAGGCGACATATTTTTTGACACTCCCCGCTAAGTGCGGGAGCATCATGGACAGTCGTCTTTCAGCCTCGTTGATGGCAAGACCTTCGATGCATTCACGCTTGCCAAAGTTCCTTCAGGTCCGCGTACTCTGCATACGGAGATACTTGAAACGAGCAAGAGTCTACCACACCGACGTCCTTGTCAATAAAAAGCACTGATCTACGAGCTGTTCAGGAGACATCTCAAGCGTCCAGCTGCGTTTCTGCCTGTTCCTATAGCCACCCGTGCTGGTTCTTGACTCGTACACGCCTGAGCCCCAGCCACGTGGGCTTCTCCTTGCTTTCGTGGCACATTGAGCGGCTTCAGACCGGCGCTTCTCTAACCCGTAGCCACATTTGGCTACTGTTCTCCTCCAACTGCCAAAGGCCGGGAAATGTCGCTACAGCAGCTATGTGAGACATTTGTTTGTACTTTCGTTCTTCTCGTGTATGTTATGTTGTTTCACACAACGGGTTATTCATCAGTTTGGTGGTGAGAAAAGAAAACATTCATGAGTTTCGCACGTATGTTTGTGGCTGAGACCTATTTTATAATTGCGTTAAATAATGTTCTTTTAATTGTGAGCAGTAAGTATTTTTATTACCTTTATAAACATGAGTTGGTAATTTACTCTGCACCTTGTAGCACTAACGCACTAACACTATATTACCCCCTGAAAAATTTACGAGGTGGATGTCGATATGTTGCGTCATTAGTTTTGACAAGAATGCAGTGTGCAAACCGTACAAGTCCACATTTGTGGCACTCTTTATCAGATGTATATGTTTTGAGGTCGTCATATGAAGCATAATTGGGTTGCTTCAGATTATGGTGGCTGGTCTAATTTTTTTTTCGCAGTCCCAGATGATGATAACGTGGTCATATGGCAATGTTAAACAACTTTCTGAAACGCACGCCTAAAATAAAAAATAGAGCCTAATTTCTCGTACAGATAACCCAGAGGTTTCAAATTATCAGCTGTCAGAGTGCAGGAGAGTTGTAACTAATTTCGCGAAGCTATGGCTTTTTTAAGATTTAAATCAACAAATTTTAAATCGATTCACGTAAGACGCTATGCGAGAAACCACAGTTAGCTTCAAAATATTCGTTAGCAGACGTGTCACGGCTACACCAGGGAACGTGGCTATACAAGGGCAGTGCCCCTACATTGTTTTATACATAACAGAATAGATGCACTTTATTCCTCTCAGTGCCTGGAGCGGAAGGTGGACACAATGGTCCCGAAGAAACAGTGGACATAGTCTTGGGAGACTGCGATCAGTGCTCCTGCAAGCTCATTTTACGAGAGGAATCTGAAGAGGATGACAACAAATGCCAAAAAATAATGGACATTCGGTGTACGTGTAACGGAAATCATTGTACAAGCAAAGAAATATCAAACTGCTTGGCTGACATGGCTGACACGTCTTAATAAAAAGAAACGTTGGGGTTGCGGACCACTCAATAAAGGTAATAATACTTACGTATTCCCAAGTGGTGTCGTGTTGTACACTTACTTGAACTTCATTTTGACGAATATTGTGCATATGTGTAGAAACAATTGCACATCGTTCCAAAATAAAAAAATGGCGGTTTTCGCTTTTAATTCGTATCAAAAGAATGCACAGGAGACCCTTAAAACTTCCTAAAGAGTATTCTAGTCACTATCAACATAGGTGACGTACAAAACCGTTTTATTTAAAAACACAAACGTTAGATTGAAAACACTTGGCTTACTTACGATTATCCCTTTTTTTTGGTTTCTACATCTAGGTTTTCCATGGGTGAGTTTACAATATTCAACAATACTACTTTGTATTGCAATGCAAAGGTTCGGATACGATATGGACATATGGTGACAAAATTCACTGTACTTGAATAAAACTATCTCGCTCGCCATGTCCTCCTCTCTCTCACACTGCGACCCGCCTTCTCATTTGGCATATCACAAAACTCGAACATCAATTCACTTAGCAATGTCTTAAGACTGATTTATTTTACGCATCGCTGCTTTAAATTTGTGCTCGTGTTGTGTTCTTTGTGAGCCGCACAAGTGCTTCTCCTCAAGCGATGTGCCAATGTACTACGTGGGCGAGCTTAGTGGCAACGACAGCTCATAAAAATGTGCCATGACTTTCCTCTGAATTATGCTGCTGGCTTCTATCAATTGTGTAACAAATCTACAGCTTGCTCTATGAATGTCAATTGTTGAGTGAACGCGAACTGTTACTTTAACAACCTGTAATGTCGTAGTTACATGGGCAAGCAAGCTACCCTCAGTTACGGTAAACTCTAGTTCTTTCAAACCATATCTACATGTTGTAAGACGGAAAGCCTAACCGCAGTTACCCACTAACCATGGTCACACCAAACACAGGTTGATTACCTCAGAAAAGGAAGCTAAGTAAAATAAAGGACGGTGCCCACGTCAGTGCTCTCAGGCAGCGTGGATCCAATGTACTCCCAAGCGCCTCCGAAAAACGAGTCAACTGGCCCTTCTCAACAGTAGAAACGATGACACGCAAAGCACTCCGTCAAAACGAACCAAGCCCCAAACACGCTACATCAAAACGGGTCAAGCGACGGGTGGTCTTGGCTTTCCCACCAACCACTAGGTGAGTTCGCCCATAGTTCAGAGATTAGTCCTTACATATTCTAGCAATCGTCAGAACCCTTGATGGATTACCGTGGCGGACAACTTGGTGCCAGAAGGAAAGATTTATTTGATTTATTTGAAATAAAACACAATCTTATTTGCCAATATACGCTTATAAACAAGCTAAACATTTGTATTTTCGATCGTGAGACTGAGTGTCTAGTGACCTGCTTCATAAACAAAACTACGGACAACTTTTTTGCATGCAACATGTGCAACAGCAGTAGGCGCTAACTAGCGTTTACTCTGGTCAACTGAAGCCCGTCGTAACTGTATACATATAGTTACCGTGCCGTTGAAACAAGAGTATAGCGTGCGTGGACACCGTTGAATGTAATGCCTACTGACATCTAGGAATGAGCGAAATGGCCGCTTCAGTCAATGGAGATATTGGACCTCTTATTATGTTGGTATCGTACATGATTGGATTCAACCCAGCTGCGTGAAAGTTGTGACCCCGTGCCGTGGCAGCATCACGAATGTCGCATGCCGTTCACCAATTCGAGGTAGAGAATATCGTCACTGTTAGCGTTAAAGAGCACGTTGTCTGAAGTTGTGGTGTGGGTGTCGGCACTGTTGGTCATTAGCGTGATTCGTGAGGGAGAATCCGAGTTAGATGCCAATAAATAAATCATACAATACATTGATTTGAGTAGGTATCAAACTGTGGCCATTCGACTTACAGGCAGGTGTTTCACCACTAGATAATGCCAGTGCTGGAAACTGCTTCGTAAACAAACGCCAAACCTTCGCGGAACGCACTGTACAGTCACAGCGAAAGCTAGAAGAGTGGCCTTTCAGAGCCTTTTCTAAGCACTATTTGGTTAACTGCTACAAACACACTTGCTGGGTACCTATTATGGAATAAATATTCATAAATTTTGTGTAATAGACCAGCACCAATGTGCCATCCTTCGTCATTCGTTGGAGAATCCTAGCATTCGCTACACACTTGCTAGGAAATTGGTCCAATTTGTTATGCAGTGGCTGACGACGATGAAGAGTTATGCTTGAAATGTTTATGCGCCTCTGTTATTATGTGTGAAAGAACCGGTTTTTGATTGGTTGGAGCACTGGACAGTCTACTCGTTACGCAATTCGCATTGTGTGACGCCTGGTTGGTTCTTTGATGTTATGAAATGCTTTATTATTCTTATTAACGCGATTCTTTTACCGACATCAAACCTGCCTAAGGCCAGTTTAGAAACAGTTTCCAAGCACCGGCGTGGCTCAGCGGTATAGTAATGGGCTGGCACGCAGCGGACCCGTGTTCGGAGCCCACAGTGTCCTCGATGTTTCTTTATTTATGGAGGTTTCTTTTTCATATTCCTTGCGATACGACCAACGGACACTGGCGGCGGTGGCGGCAAACAACTACGGCGCCACGCATGACTCGTGTTTTAACCTCATAACAGTTTTCCCTGTAAAAATGCCGTAACAATGTAATTTAGTGATATAGGCCTCCTCACCATGTGCATTGGGGCACGGCAGAATGATAGAAGTGCTCTGGATGCCAAAATATGTGAATTACGCAAAGAACGGGTGGTGTAAGGCTGAGAACCCATTGCATAGTGCGCCATGAAGTTGCACGTGGCACCTTACAGCGCTGCGTAAAGGCTACATTGCCGATTTAAAAAAGGAAGAATTGGAACGCAGTGGGAATATTTCAAAGTACTTGCAGTAGACATACTATAGGATAGTATGAAACGGCCACTGTTACGTGCACACGGTGTCCGATTACGCTGTGGCGTTCCACTCGTGAAGGCGAAGCTCAAGCGTCCTTCAGCTTTTGTAGACTATATATAGATGCAATGTAGAAGATTAAATGAAAAAAATTGTTGAATGTCATCGGCTGTTCGTAAAACAAGATAGTAGAACAAATAGAACAAGAGGGTACACTTGGTAGGCTGCATTGGTATAGGAAACCACGAAGTCCACCGGATATAATGGTTCCGGACGCGTCTCGACAACTGGACAGTTGCACGTTTGAATACGCCAAACGACAAGGGCTTGTCACTCGGCGTATATCGAATTTCGGCCATTCTACCACCCACTTGATTTAAAGAAGATGGTATAATCATGCGTCTGTGCAAGTGACCAGGAAGCACTGACCATGCCCCTAGCGCACCATAGATGAGCTGATATCAGGTGAGCATGCTCACATCCGTTTCATTGAAACCTAGGCCCCGCCCTTCCTTCAGCATAACTTTTTTGTGCTTCATGCTTCTTCCATAAAGAAGGACGTTGTGCTGATTCTACCACTTGGTCCTTTAGATTAATTAATGATGCGAATAATGAAAGAGCTTCTTCATGATTACAATACTCCCTAATACCAAATGTGAGCGCTGGTAGGCGCGATTTGATGTAGCAGTATAACAAGACGAATAATGCCAGAGAGGCATTCGTGCACGTGTAGATTCACATAGTTGCTGTTTACCTTAGTGGTCGTTGTTCCTTAGTCTCTTCTAAACATTTATTTTTACTTTTCGTGTAATTTTCCTCAATCATATTATTTATTGTCATTTCATGTTCTCCTTCTGCGGAGCAAACTGCGGTTACGTACGATGCTTTCTTTTTTATTTCTTATTCCTCGTTCACTTTTTCTATGTTTTTGTAACCATTTTTTTATTTGTTTTTGTATCCTCTTTCGAGGGCAAAGGTTTCAGCGTAGTCGAATGGGCCTCGGCGAAGGAGCTGCAGTTGTACAGCTCCAGGTGCGCAAAACCAGCGCTTGCAGTGAAGGTGAACTACAGGGGCAATACGCAATACAGGAATGGTCGCCTAAAGGTCGCTGTCTATCACGTCGCCACATCACTGCTACGGTGACCTTTCGCTATAACATCAAATGTTATTAGCTTTCCGAGTTTCTTTAGAGAAATCTTTATTTCAAAACATGCAAAAAACAACGGGTGGTATAAACAGGGCAACAATGGTCCACTGTTATCTTCGCACTGCACCCTAATAATAACAGTTGTTTGGGTAACAACCCCAGCAAACATATATTCACTCCTCCTTCACAAAGACTCGGCGCTGTAGTCTAAAGAGTTTTGTTCTGTCAGCAGTAAAGTCACGCGCATTCGAGAGTATGTACAAGTTTGCTAATTATTTGAACGCTATCAAAAGATCATGATGTCTGTGTACAGTCTTAAGCCACTTAATAATTTCGCTCTCTCAATAAATAACGTTAATTTAAGTGTAAACCTACGTACCAGAAGTTTGTTGTTATCACGCACATTTCTGATTGACGTATTCACGCTTCACCCACTAATTATGTTAGTAGTGCTCGGCGCAGACCACGCGGCAATGTTTTTGAAGCTTCGCAATTATTTGAGATAATTACAAATTGGTGGTGGGGCAAGATCCTGCTCTCATTTCGCGTACAAGCCAGTGTTCTGTCGTCTTTCTTGTGTTACGTCTTTTTGCCCTGGAAACTTTTTTTAATACACACCAACTATACACCATCAACAGAAAACGCACTATCTATACACCGGAACACAGGGAGTTCAGTGTGTGCTGTTGTTTTTAGGTTATATAGGCAGCTCGTCGCGCCATCTATTGCAAACGCGGTGAATCAACACCCTGAAATGTCATGCCAGTTGATGCCCCGTAAATAAAACGCAAAACTTCCAACCCCGAGTCCGGCTCTAAGCATGTTTCATGCTTTTATTCACCTGGAAATTTGTGCTGTTTTCCGGCGAAACGTCGAGAGGACCTTCCTCGACAGTCTGGGATGTCTACAGCGTGAAAATTGCAAACGGCGGAAACAAATTCATCAGGTAAGTACAGCCGTCAGCATCTTTAACTCGAGCGCTCCGATGCGTGGCCTCGGCTCACTCGGACTGAGGTGATCACCACCAGGCGTTAAAAACGATATGCTTGCTGCAGTTAACGATAGATGAAGCGCACTTCGGTTTCGCTTGTAAATTTCTCTTTTCAGTCGGCCTTACCGGCGGATCGAATGCACTAACTTGACATCCCGTTTTCGCGAAGTTTCGCTGGCGGCTTCATTGCGCGCGTGCCTATGGCATTCGCTTTTATATGCTTATGTCGACAATGATGCATTGCGTGCGACAGTTTACGCATCTTTCAAGTTTATATTTACAGCTGCTGCTCAAAAAAATAATAAAAAGCTGTACAAATGCACATTCAAGCGTTTTTAAAAGTTGCACAATAAATAAATCTGAAATGCGGTGGCGTTGGTCATGACCTGATTCTATAATTTTCAGACAGCGCGTATTGAACTGTACTCGCGATTTAGTGTGTACCTTCCTGTTCGGTTAACGCTGCACGGAAAATGTCTAGGAGCGCACTGTGTGTGGGTGTTATCAGCAAGAAAGACACGTGGATACAACGCAAACATAGCGAATTTCGTGCGTAGTTATTGCATTAAAGCCTAAATTGTCATCTTATGAAACGTGATACTGACTATGTAGGTAAAAATAAAAATGCTGATCTTAAATGAAATAAACAAGACAGTAGCAGTGTGAATGTACACATACAACAACTTTGGCACCCAGTCGCGTCCTTCTGATGCGGGTACCCATATACCCGGAGGCCATAACGATTCAAAATGCTATTTTTAAAACGAAAAGCTTGAACAAGAGAATATATTTTTGGTATTTAAGATATGGTTATGATCGCAACAAAAACAAAAAACTTATTAATGCGTGTTTTCTACTGACTACATTTGCTGGCAATAAATGTGTTTACCACCGCCATCAAAAGGTTTTCAACCAGTTTTCATTAGGATATATAAAAATATCTTAAATAAAAGGTCCTGCAATTAGTTCGAACGTGCAAAAGCACCCGCGTAGTTTTGACAAAAGCAGCATATAATATTTAGGTCAACTTATTTCTCAGTTAAAAAGGTTAGACAGGGTCACTCAACACAGGTGTGTCTTTTTAAAGCGTGTCCAGAAAAACAGACACTTTATTTCGGTTTACATTTTTTTGCAGGAACCTGTGTTCTTTTCAAAAGTTTGAATGCTACTCACACTTCCAGACACGGTACACAGTGTGGCTATTGGATAAATTTGAAAACATCTCAAGTGAGAGCCAAGGGTAGCCATGCTATTTAAATTTATCGCTGCTATACGCACAAATTATTACACACACAAATATTACACATCCTCAAATCTCGCACTCCAAGACCATCTTTTTCGTGCAGCATGAACCAAGCAGGAAGGCACTCTCTAGATTGCGAGAACAGTTGAATGCTTTCTCAATATTATTAATTCATAACATGAACAACTCCACTGCCTTTCAGACTTATTTATGGTGCAACATTTACAAACGCTGTCAACGTGCGTTCGCTCAGCTTTTTATTCGCGTTATTTTTTTGAGCAGCATCTGCAAAATTAAACTAGAAAGGTGCGTAAGCTGTCGCACGCAATTATTCGTTGTCAAGATAAGTATACAACAACGAACGCCATGGGCACGCGCGATAACGTAGCCATGAATGAAACGTGGCAAAAACGGGATGCCACGTGAATGCATTCGGCCCAATGATGACGTAGACTGGAAATAGAAATTCACTAGTGAAACCAACGCGCGCTCCATCTATTCCTAACTGCAGCAAGCATATCATTTTTAAAGCATGGTGGCGCTGACCTCAGTTGAAGCGATCCGAGGCCACGTGTCAGAGCATTCGAGTTAAAGATGCTGGCGACTGTACGTTCTATCGCAATTCAAAGAAAAAAAGACGTGAACAACTGCAAGCATGAATTTTGACTCAGTCGAATTGCGACATGCCTACACCATCGCTAAGCAAAACTTGCGCTTTCAGCCGGCGTCACCGTAGCCCTAGAATGCTGCTCCAGCTTGCGCTCATGCCCCAAGTAGGCTTATCGTTTGAGGCAAGCCCGGCACTCAGAACGCACACGCGGTTGCAAAGTGCCAGCCAGAGCAAGTTTTTATAGTGCTATACAGTCGCGACGGTGAGTCGTAGTATCTCCTCTTATTCGCATGCGGCCTGCTAAAGAGTACGAGAATGGTTTTGTGCCATGTGTACATTACATCAATATCGGCGATAACGCGCTACAAAGTAATGTAACGCGTTACATTTTTCGGTAACTTAGGATTATACTCGTTACACTTCTAAAACTGTAACTGCTAACTTGCTCACGTTAACATTTTGCCGTATCATCTGGTGTTACGTTACTCGTTGTTTTTTTCCTCTCGTTGGTGTCATTTTTCAAGAGCTCACTTCAACCAATTCTTTGTCGCTGCGCCAGACTGCTGTCGGCTTCCCAGTCATGGACTAACAAACACGGGTGAAATCACTTTTTTTTTAGGAAAAAGCGGCTGGAAATCATTCGCGCCGACACCCTATGACGGAGATCGTGCCATTGCCAAGTAAAGCTTGAAGGATGCCCTGGAATCCACCACGAGAAACTGTATGAACTTGGTTTTTGTGGAAGCGGATTGTAGCAGGTGAATGCCCGGCAGCTCCACATTTCCGTTTTCAAAAACAGGCTTCGCTGATCATGTGACGCTCTGTTTGTGGGAGCAGCAAAGACTCTCTCCGATAGCATGCGACAATATAAAAAAGACGTCCTGAAGTTCCAGTGACAAAGGAGTACACAAGCTGAGCACAGTGTGGTTAACGACCGTCGCATTAAATTTGACCAGACCCGAGTGATTTAGTCCCTTTACTATACTCGGCTTTTTGTAGAATCATGGCCCGTTCAGCAGACAGCTGCTAACTTCGCCCAATCTACAGGTGCGCTACCAATCAAAAGTTATCCAAAATAGACTTGACCCCACTGCAGGAAGAAAACACTTAAAACGAATGCGAGTGGGACGGGAAAGGTCAATTTTTTTTCTCTGGTGACAAAAAAAAAATTTTTTTTTGTTACCGGGAGACTGGCGTTTCTGTTTCAACCAATGCTCATTGATACCGCTGTTACACAAACAGCATGACTAATCATGGTTACAAGTAGCCACATCGGCGAAGTTAGTCTTCCAACGGTGGTTATCACAAACTCACGATACCACGAGGAGTCAATTCGTATACAAAAATGAATATATTAGAGTTGATTCATTATTTCATATTTTTGGCGCATGCGACCAAGAAGCACAAAAAAATTTATTTTCGTAATTAACAGCGTAATTTACGAAGCAAGAAATATCCAACATACTTACCACTGCGGGACCAATTGTATTACCTGTAATTCTTGAAAGTTCATGACGATGTAACACACATATATTACCGTTATGAAGAAGAAATTTTGCACAGGAGCATATGTGTAACAAAGAGTAAAGCAGCATTGTTTGAAACTTGTAGAGCGAAAAAAAAAACCTGTTTTGAAAAATGTCCAAGTATGCAAAATTTTATTACATTTGCAGCCATAGTTGCGAAAATGTAACAACTGTGCGCTGAAAGCATATTCCGCTTCCTTGTCCTTCCAATGGCAGCTACGTTTCTCATTATTGCACTCCTGAACCAGTGAGGGGGATCTTGAGCACCCTCATGCAAACGTCCGCAATTTCTTACTGTGTTAGCTTACGGTGAACAAAACATGTTTCTGCTCATCGTTTCCCACAACTTCATACTATTTAAGCATTTTTTACTACGACAAAATTTCCGCATCTACAGTCCTTGTACAAGCACGCTGTCAGATGGGCCTTTGGGCGTACTTAGTAAATGCTTGCGCGCGGGCGAGGCACGTGCCACGCCTTTGGTAGCGAAGACAGGTGCGGAAAAAAAGTCATCTGGTGTCACAAACTTGTAAGTGCCCCCCTCACCCCAAGAAAAATTAATAAAGGCACGAATGCAAGCCCCTGCGAATGCATACGGTAGGCAATTGCATGGTGGGCGATTTTAAAGGCCGAGAGCCACCAGTTTTGGTTTCGACGATCTCTATTCTAGGTGCTGTTGGGACCCGGAAAATGCTCATTATTGCAAATCTGTTGCTTTCTTTGCGAATAGCGCGGATGATGAAATCTCATACGTTGTCCAATGTTGCATTCAGAAAAACAATAAATATAGAATAATTGTTCGGATTTCAAATCCAAAAACGAACATATGGTTATGAGAGACGGCATAGTCGAAGGCTTCGGAAATTTCGACGACTGCGGGTTCTTCAACGTGCTCCTAATACCCCTTACACAGCCATACAGCCACTACCAAACTTTTTTTAAACTCCGTCAACGTAAAGCTCCCCTGGGGAGGTCAAGGGAGATGTAGTTGTGGCAGCGTCACACGGCAACGTCAAGATTATAATCGTTGCCGTGAGGAGCTCAGCCGGTGCTGTTTAATTTGCGCAGAAATATGCTAATTTCACCTATTCTTGCTTTTCTTGTGCATCTTTGTTATGCTATTTTTACAAAAAAACACGCTATTAGGTCTGAAGTTAACAAAGTATTAAAAATTATTTTAAATAAAAACGCATTCGCTAAATGTAGTGACGCTGGCAGTGCCGCTGGCCATCTTGTGCCTGAAATGTTTGTTTACACTTGCGCCATGCTCAACAACTAGTTGTTTTGTAGCTCATGTACGGAAGTTCTTGTGTTTCCTTGCCTCGATCGGGAGCGCACATTTTGTCTTCTGTATACTGTACTGTGTCTTAAGCAAGTGACGATGATGCAGTGCTGTCAGTCATTCCTCCCCAGTCTAGCGCAAACACGGCGACAACCACACGCGAGGACGAAATATCCCAGCCTAGCGGAAATGTTGTAGGCCCGTGTGCTCAGATTTGGGCACACGTTAAAGAACCCCAGGTGGTTGAAATTTCCGGAGCCCTCCCCTACGGCGTCTCTCATAATCAAATGGTGGTTTTGGGACGTTAAACCTCACAAATCAATCAATCAATATCCCAGCCTGACTCGCAAGGCACTGTGCAGAGGGCATCGGCGTGCAGAGTAGCTGCACCCTGGTGGGCATATATCTATATATATATATATATATATATATATATATATATATATATATATATATATATATATATATATATATATATATATATATATATATATATAAACGAGCCCTTAAGTGTACACTTCTTTTCTTAATTCATTAATTCATTAACGAGGGTCTCGTACTGGCAGACCTAATGTCTTAAGGTTGTATACGAGGAACTATTGGTCAGCTGCCCACTCGTAATAAGTTCACGTGTTACGTGACGCCAAATAGGTTCAAAAGAGTGTGCCACACTCGCCACCATGGCTACGGGTGGCGCTGACTGACACTCCCACGTTTAATTCACATATAAACCCAATAAAGTGGCGGGGGGTATGGCTGTCGCGGTGGCTCAAGAGGTAGAGCATCGAACGCGTCATTCGAAGGTCGCAGGTTCGGATCCTGCCCACGGCAAGTTATCTTTTCACCCACTTTTCTTCTCATCTACATTACAATTCGGTATAATATTTTCCCTATACTTTCCTGGGCATTATTGTCTGTTAGATCTCATTAATATTGTGTAAAAACACAAAAAAACGAGCCCTTAGGTGTACACTTCTTTCCTATATATATATATATATATATATATATATATATATATATATATATATATATGTATATATATATATATATATATATATATATATATATATATATATATATATATATATATATATATATTGTAGTGGAGCATGCGCACTAACGCGTATGCGCCTTCAAAAGAGAACAAAGAACCCCGTGCTCTGATTGCGCGAGAACCTGTGCCGCCTTTGCCAGACTTGCCGTTCGCCCATTTTCAGTCGCGACCTCGCTGCGACTTCTCTGTTCGAATAAACATCATCGCATTTGGTTGAGGCTGCTGAGATCCCTAAGCAGACCTGGAGCTCCGCTCTCGCAAGTTGGCCGAAAGACCACCGTACAACATGACTGACGCAGTCGCCAACCAGCCCATCCCAGCACAGCCAGCACCATCGGCTGCCCCGTCGACCTTCCCCGGTGCTACCCGTCAGCGGGACCTACCAATCTTCAGCGGCAGTGGTGAGCGAGACGTCGAAGACTGGCTCTCCTTGCACGAACGCGTAAGTGCCAGCAACAAATGAGACAACGACTCTAAGCTTGCCTATGTTATCTTTTACTTGGCTGACGTCGCCAAGGTATGGTTCACCAACCACGAAACCGCCATCGCCAACTGGTCCACCTTTAAGACCCTCGTGACCGAAGCGTTCAGCCGACCAGAGGTCCGCAAGCTGCGCGCTGACCAGCGTCTGCGCCACCAAGCCCAGCAGCCTGGCGAGACCTTTACTAGCTATATTGAGGATCTGCTCGACCTCTGCAGGTGGGTTAACTCATCCATGCCTGAAGAAGAGAAAATTCGACATATTCTCAAGGGCATAGAGGATGGCGCATTCCAGATGTTGCTGGCGAAAAGCCCGACCACGGTGGCAGTCCTCGTATGCCTGTGCCAGAGCTTTCATGAATTGCGTCGTCAGCGTTCCATCGCCTGACAGAGTGTCCCATCACCAGATTTGATCTCGGTCGTTGCACTCGCAAATGGCAACGTTCACCAAGGAACTCTGTCGAACAAGATTAAAGACTTCATCAGGGAGGAAGTCGCTCGACAGCTCTCCCTGCTGCCGCATAGCGACGCGCCCATGACAAGCCTCCCTTCGAATATGCAGCAGGCCATACGCACTGAAATTTGCAATGGCCTACAGTTCCGGCCTCTTACCCATGCACTTCGGTGCCATCTGATCTCTCAACTGCTGGCTACGCACCAACTGCACCGCCTTCACCTCTCAGCTACGCAGCTGTGGTCGCACGGCCCCCACCACATCCAGTCGCCTTCTCGGCTCCACTTCCTCCGGCCTCGCCTCCAGTTTACAGGCCCCCACCTCGCTTTTTCCGTCCATCTAATGAGTGGCGCACCCGAGACAATCGTCCCATCTGCTTCGCGTGTGGCATCGCTGGCCACATTGCACGCTTCTGCCGCCGCCGTCCCACACCTGCGAACGCATACTTCGGAGCTCCTACCTACGCACCGCAGCAGACCACCACGTCTGCATAAGAACAGAAGCACTCCGACTCGGATCACCACCCATCGACTGCTCGTTTCCCATCACCTCGTCGCCGATCGCAATCGCCTATGCGTCGTCGACCACCTCCTGAGGAGGGAAACTAATCAGTGCAGTTCCGGAGGCAAGAACTGCAACTCGTGCGCAATTCCCAAGGCCTCCATTTTCGCCGCAAAATGTTGTTGATGTCGATGTTGAGGGAGTCGCCGCATTAGCGTTAATTGATACCGGGGCTGCCGTTTCTGTGATGAATGCTAAATTTTGTAGAAAACTGAAGAAAGTGACCACATCTCTCAGTGGCATGATGCTGTTCACGGCTAGCGCGCAACGCATTCATCCCTCGGCTGTGTGTACCGCGCGCGTCGTCATCCGAGATGTTTTGTACGTCGTACAGTTTTTTGTTCTACCATCTTGCTCTCATGACCTTATCCTGGGTTGGGATTTCTTATCACGTCATGAAGCTATCATCGATTGTTCCCGTGCTGAAGTGTCCCTTGTGCCAACATGTGAATTTCCACCACCCGACCGCTCTCCTCTGCTCTGGAACTCATCGCTGACGACGACATCACCTTGCCTCCTGAAGCTTCGGTCCCTATTAGCCTTTCATGTGTGGCGCAACCTGACGGCACGGTGGTGTTTACGCCATCTCCGGTTTTTACTGAACGCAAGGGCATCGTTCTCTCATTTGCTGTTCTTACAATTGCGTCTGCTTTACCCGTAATGCTGGTTACCAACCACTGCAATTACCCCATTGGCTTACTTCGTGGTAAAACGTTAGGATATGTGCAACCTGTCGACCATATCGATGATATTATTCTTCCCGACGAAACGCCACGTCACATTGCTGCAATCACTCATGCGTCTGAGCCATCAAGTTCGTCAGCCTTCGACAATGCTATTGACGCAGACCTTCCCCTCTCGCATCGCCGCCAACTTGTTGCTCTCCTTAACAAGTTTCGTTCTTCTTTCAACTTTCAAGAACCTGCTTCGGGCCGCACCACGACTATCACTCATACCATTGACACCGGCTCACATTCGCCTCTACGACAGCGTCCTTACCGCGTTTCCGCCGAAGAGCACCACGTCATTACGGAGCAAGTAGATGACATGCTTAAACGTGGAGTCATTACAGCCTTCTCAAAGCGCTTGGTCATCACCTGTGGTTCTGGTAAAAAAAAAAGATGGCACCGTACGATTTTGCGGGGACTATCGCTGTTTAAACAATATTACGAAAAAAGATGTCCACCCGCTGCCACGAATAAACGATGCTCTTGACTGTTTACAAGGGGCCGAGTACTATACATCCTTGGATCTGCGTTCTGGGTATTGGCAGGGGTCAATGGCTGAATGTGATCGCCCTAAAACAGCCTTTGTAAGGCCTATATGAGTTCAAAGTCATGCCATTTGGGCTCTGCAACGCGCCTGCCACATTTGAGCGCATGATTGACACCATCTGGCGTGCCCACAAGTGGAAAGCCTGCTTGTGTTACCTGGACGACATCGTAGTCTTTTCATCTGATTTCCCGACACATCTTGCTTGCCTCCACGAGATTCTGACGTGTCTAGCTTCTGCAGGCCTACAACTTAACTCCAAGAAGTGCCACTTCGCAGCACGAAAACTAACCATCTTGGGACATGTCACCACAAGAGACGGTGTTCTTCCGGATCCCGATAAGCTTCGAGCTGTCGCTGACTTCCCGTTGCCCACATCACTGAAAGCCCTAAGAAGTTTCGTCGGTCTCTGCTCCTGCTTTCGTCGCTTCGTGCGCAACTTCACGTCCATCATCGCACCTCTCACGAGTCTGCTTTCCAACAGCAAAGGCATATCTGCACGGTCACCTGCATGTGACGACGCATTTCGCCAGCTGCGCCACCTGCTGACCTCACCACGTACTCTTCGTCACTTCGACCCCGCTGCGGCCACAGAAATTCACACCGATGCAAGTGGCATCGGTCTTGGTGCAGTTCTGGCACAACGGAAAGGCACCCAAGCTGAATACGTAGTCGCATATGCAAGTCGCGCTCTCAAGAAGGCTGAATTGAATTACTCCGTGACAGAGAAGGAGTGTTTGGCCATAATCTGGGCCTTGACGAAGTTTCGCCCGTACCTTTACGGCCGTCCTTTCGACGTGGTCACAGACCACCACGCTCTATGTTGGCTGTCCACCTTGAAAGACCCGTCCGGACGCCTGGGGCGTTGGGCACATCGATTGCAAGAATACGACATCCGTGTCGTATATCGTTCCGGTCGCAAGCATGCGGATGCCGATGCACTTTCGCGATCGCCATTAACACCAGATGTGGCTTCTCTGTCACCCCTTTTTGCCACCTTGTCACCAATCGACACCAATGACATGCTTTCGGAGCAGCGTAAAGACCCATACCTTGCATTGTTACTTGACTACCTTACTGATCCGTCTGCTGTCCCTTCCACAAGAGCGCTACGCCGGCAAGCAGCCCACTTTTCCGTGCGAGACAACATTCTGTACCGTCACAACTATATGCCTGGTGGTCGGAAGTGGCTCCTTGCTGTCCCAACTCATATGCGCTCTGACATCTGCATGAATTTTCATGCAGATCCCCAAAGTGCTCACGCAGGTTTCCTGAAAACCTACGAAAGGCTGCGCCAACGATATTACTGGCGAGGAATGTATCGCTTTGTGCAGAAATACGTTCAGTCTTGCACCACTTGCCAACAGAACAAGACACCTCCGCGGCACCTTACTGGCATGTTACAGCCGCTCCCATGCCCGGCTCGCCCATTCGACCGCGTGGGTATCGACCTCTATGGCCCCCTCCCATATAGTCGCTCTGGAAACTGGTGGATTATTGTCGGCGTCGATCATCTGACACGCTACGCTGAGACTGCAGCTCTACCGGCAGCGACCGCCCACGAAGTTGCACTCTTCATTCTGCGCAGCTTCATTCTCCGCCATGGGGCTCCACGCGAATTACTCAGTGATAGGGGTCGAGTGTTCCTGTCGGAGGTCATACAAGCTATTCTCGCTCAATGCAACATCATACACCGGAAAGCTACCGCATACCATCCACAGACGAATGGTCTCACTGAACGGTTCAACCGCACACTTGGTGACATGCTCAGGATGTACACCTCCTCCGACCACACTAACTGGGACGGTGTATTACCATTTGTTACATTCGCTTATAACACCGCGACGCAAGCGACTACCGGTTTTTCCCCGTTCTTTCTGTTGTACGGCCGCGAACCATCCCACCCACTCGACACCACACTCCCGTACCGCCCCGATGCATCCGAGTGCTCCCCGCTTTCGGAAGTCGCCAGATACGCAGAAGACTGCCGTCAGTTGGCTCGGTCTATGACAAGTGAGGCTCAGGGTCTACAAAAGACCCGACATGACGACGTTCATCACATAGCGGCTACGTTTTGTACTGGCTCTCTTGTGTGGCTTTGGGTGCCCCCGCACGTTCCTGGCCTTTCTTCTAAGCTTCTGGCCCGGTACCATGGTCCATACCATGTCATTGACGCAACCTCGCCGGCGAATTACATCATCGAGCCCCTAACACAATCGCCAGACTTGCGCCGTTGAGGACGTGAGACCGTACACGTCGACCGTCTCAAGCCCTACTACGACCCCCTCATTGTGCCTACTCCCTGAGTCGCCAGGATGGCTACTCTTCACCCCGGAGGTATTGTAGTAGAGCATACGCGCTAACGCGTATGCGCCTTCAAAAGAGAACAAAGAACCCCGTGCTCTGATTGCCGAGAACCTGTGCCGCCTTTGCCAGACTTGCCGTTCGGCCATTTTCCGTCGCGACCTCGTTGCGACTTCTCTGTTCGAATAAACATCATCGCATTATATATATATATATATATATATATATATATATATATATATATATATATATATATATATATATATATATATATATATATATATATATATATATATATCTGTGTGTGAAGAAACACACGTTATGAATGACTACTGCAACGGAAGAGCGTTTATTATTGCCGAAATGTATTATTGTTTATTGTTTTCAATGCGGCTATTTAGTGCTCGAATTTTTTTCTGACCAGCAGACTACTGAGGACGAGAGTACTTCGTTCCGCTGCAAACGGAGATCGCCAAACATCATTTGCGAAATGCTCCGATTACTTTCGTTTGCGTAAGGTGTGGCCGTGTGACACGGACCGCACCTCCCTTGTCGTACGGACGAGGGAGTTAAATGGTGTTCGCGGCTGCCCGAGTGAAATGGGTATAAGTCTAAGCACACGGGCTTGAAGCATTTTCGCCTCCATCAAATACAACATAACATAACATAACTTTATTTTCCTAAAAGACCCCTTGAGCGGATATTACATAAGGGGTGGGTTAACATATAATTTTTTATTGTCACAAGTTTTTATCCCGAAAAGTGCACACATAATCAATCAAAAATTGATGATGAGCATTCAGTGGTGCCGGCATCAAGGGAAAGGTCATTCCAGTCTTTTGCTGTCCGAACAAAGAAGGACATAGAAAATGTGGTCGTCTTGATCCTCGGCCGGGCGACTTGAAACGAATGACACGTGCGGTAAGATATGCGGGCCGGTGGGGCGATGTAGGGATGACGAAGGGTGTAGAAAGGCTGAGACTAGAGATGCGGCGCCAAATGTCAAGGCTTAAAATAGCCGATTTTTTCTTGAGTGATGTTACACTTGTATTGTATGAGTACGAAGAATGAATGAACCTGATGGCACGGTTTTGAACTGCCTCGAGTGAGTCGATCAGATAGGCTTGGTGTGGGCTCCAGACTGCGGATGCGTATTCCAATTTGGATCGGATAAGGGACTTGTAGGCCGATAGCTTGACATTTTTGGTGCATGCCGAAGGTGACGTTTCAGGAAATCCAGAGATTTGTTCGCTGATGATATATTATTAGTAATATGCGCGCACCAGTTTAGATCATTACTTATGGTGACACCGAGATACTTGTATGACTGCACGTGTTCGAGGGTAACGCTAGGAATTACATAAGGGAATAGAAAGGGGTTGTGGCGCCGGTGAAATGAAATGGTCTTGCATTTGTTGGGGTTAAGTTTCATGAGCCACAGGTCACACCATTCTTGTACGTGGTTTAGGTCATCTTGGACAGCGGCTTGATCAGTGGGGTTGGTAATTGGGAGATATATTACACAGTCGTCGGCGAACAAACGGATACAAGAGGAGACACATGAAGCTAGGTCGTTTATGTAAATCAGGAAGAGAAGGGGCACCAGAACGGAGCCTTGGGGGACACCTGACGCTACTGGAACGGGACTAGGGTGTACTTCATTAATGGAGACAAACTGCGAGCGGTTGGTTAGAAATTCCTCAATCCAATTTACTATGTCATGGTGCATATTTAAAGATCTAAGTTTCATTAAGAGCCGCTCATGGGGTACCGCATCGAACGCTTTCAAGAAATCTAAATGTATTGCGTCCGTCTGCAGATTAATGTCAAGATTGGCATGCAAATCCTGAACAAAGAGGGCTAATTGGGTTTCGCAAGAGTAACCTTTGCGAAAACCATGCTGTGTTAAGTGGAAGAAGTTATTAGCGTCAAGAAAATGAATGATTTGGGAAAAGACGGCATGTTCCATGACTTTACAGGGTACGCTTGTTAAAGTAATGGGGCGATAGTTTAGAGGGCTGTCTTTGTTACCTGATTTGAAGACCGGAGTGACCTTCCCCATCCTCCATTCGGCTGGTAAGTGGCCGGTGTGAAGTGACTGTGAGAATATCAGCGACAGAATCACAGAAAAAAATACATTTAGTGTTTTTAAGAATTTTGTAGATAATTCCGTCCACACCTGCTGAAGTAGACAGTTTCAATTTTTCAATGACAGACATTATACCCTCTGGCATAAGTGTTATACGCGACATAGAAGACGGTACACAAATCGGTAACACAGGGAATGGTATAGGGGTTTCGTGGGTAAACACAGATGAAAAAGCAGTATTGAATAACTCAGCGCTCTCAAAATTACCAATATCGTCGCCCACTTCACCTTTCTGTGTAATGCTGCGCGTTTCCTGTGCATTAATTATTTTCCAAAATTTTCTGGGGTTATTATTAAGTATCTTGGGTAAATGTGTGTAAAAAAAACGAGTGCTTGGCGCTGCGTAAGGCGAGCAAGTATGCTTTTTCATCTGCATAGTATTTTTCCCAATTGTGAGCACTGTGTTTTAGCTTGGCAGCCCGAAATAACCGTTTTTTTTTTGTTTTCTAGTCTTTTCAAGGTTTTTGAGAACCATGGTTTCTGGGAAGACGTGCGAAATGTAGTTGTAGGTATGAACTTTCTTGCTAACTCCCCTATTTTGTTTTTGATGATTGTGAAGTTGTCTTCGACTATTCTGCTTGAAAGATGACCTTCAAATTCTGGTAACAAGCCTTGAAGTTCATTGTTGATTGCCTCGTAATTCCCTTTATCATACAGACTGATAGTCTTCGATTGAATCTGGCTGGGCAAGTGACTGAAATTGAAGGCTAAGTGTATAACCTTATGGTCGCTGATTTCGCGAAGGTATATAAGCGAAGATGGCGTTTCGGGATGTGTTCTTAATATCAAGTCCAATATGTTCGCTGAACTATTTGTCACGCGGGTTGGCTCCAACACAAGCTCTGTGAGGTTGAAGTTTAGGCAGACATTGACGAATTCTTTTGCTTCCGCGCTTGTTCCTGACAAAGCTGCCTGATTTTCCCAATCGATGTCGGGATAGTTAAAGTCACCGAAAAATAGGACGCGCACGTTGGGGTGTTTCAAAATGAGATGATTCGATATGTGGTTAAATTTCTGTGGAAAGTCTGGGTTGCTTTGTGGGGGCCGATAACACACTCCAAGTAGCAATGTTAGTGGTGTAGAACGAATGAGAAGCCTTAGGATTTCTAAGTCAGTCGCAATGTCGATGACTGAGCACGAAAGTAGCCTACTAGTGGCGATCAGAACACCTCCCCCACGGGCGCCCTTACGATCGTTAGGAAAAACGTTGAAGTTCGGAAGATCGGTCAGGATTTCGTCGTCTGTGACGTCACCAGAAAGCCACGTTTCGGAGAGCACGACTATATTGCTGCTAGATGACGAGACAAGACTACATAATTCCTCGCGTTTTGAAAGGAAGCTGCGCACGTTAGTGTAGACCACCGAAGTAGTGATATTTTCTCGGGCGTCATTACGGGGGCGGTGTGGCAGTTGGCAATGCTGCCTGGTTTGCTATGGGATTTATTTGACTTTTTGCGATACTTCATCGAAGGCATACTTCTTTGAACCAAGAAACAACGTTTTGTAAGGGCATGAAAAAGCGGTTGACTTGTTTCTAGCGAAGGCTATTAGGTGTTTTCGTGCATTTTGAACCGAGTGTGAGAAGTCCTGCCTGATTGCGTAAGTTGTACCTTTCAGTTTCTTGCCGTTAGACAGGATCGCTTCTTTAGATTTAAAAGATGTAAATCTTACTATGACAGGACGCGGCAGGCCAGCCTTGTAGCGGCCGAGCCGATGCGCCCTTTCAATTTCCTTCGGGTCAATTGTTATGTTTAAGTGCTCACTGCAGAGGTTCATAACTAATCCTTCCGATTCAAAGAAAGTTTCAGAGTGGTTAGTATCTGGAAGTCCGTAGAATAGCAGGTTGTTGTGTCGCGAGCGATTTTCAGCGTCCTCAAACCGAGCCTCTGAGGTTTCAATGTGACGGCTGGTGGCAGCCGTACTGGCCTGCAATGTCACTAGTTCTAATCGCACAAATGAAAGGGTTTTGTAGTGCTCCTCCAACTGTGCTATTCTATCACTTAGGCCACTGATAGTTTTTTTTCCGTAGTATGCAGTTGTACTTTTAAGTCTTGCACTTGGAAAGGAGTGCAGACTGCCCGGTAGATATTTTTCTCAGCTCAGCCAGAATTATAGGGTCAGTAGGCCCTGGATTGGTTTCTATGTCCCCTGACAGTAGCAGTAATAAACAGTGAATGGCATCAATACATTCAAAAGCAAGGCATACACAGTACTGCGGGCTCGGCAGCTCGCCCCGCCGCGGTGGTCTAGTGGCTAAGGTACTCGGCTGCTGACTCGCAGGTCGCGGGTTCGATTCCCGGCTGCGGCGGCTGCATTTCCGATGGAGGCGGAAATGTTGTAGGCCCGTGTACTCAGATTTGGGTGCACGTTAAAGAACCCCAGCTGGTCAAAATTTCCGGAGCCCTCCACTACGGCGTCTCTCATAATCAAATGGTGGTTTTGGGACGTTAAACCCTACAAATCAATCAATCAGCTCGGCAGCTGGACGAGACAGTAATTACTTGATTTTTTTTTAAACAAAGCGCTTTTTCTACCAACCTGCATGGCAAACAGGATCGGGTTAGATGACTGTTCCGTGGCGTAGCCACCGAGCCCACAGCATGCCGCGCGGAGATGCTCCGGTTTTATAGCTGTTGGTGATGCTGATGACGATAGGGCTACTAGTGTCTGCCGTATGCATCGCTTCTCGCGTGGGGGCGCCGCTTGGCACGCCAGTGCATCGATGTTGAAACCGCATTGGATAGGTGAATCCGCGCTGATATCGAGCCGCAGAGGCTCGCAGGCTGCTTGTCTGTGGGGCACTGTGCCCAGTGAGGCGGAGGCAAGTGCGTGAATGGCAAGCATCACGCACACCTGCATGGCAAACAGGAGCGGGTTAGATGACTGTTCCGTGGCGTAGCTACCAAGCCCACCACGGCCGTGGCTGTCACAGCCGGGATTCGATCCCGCGACCTGCGGGTCAGCAGCCGAGTGCCTTAGCCACTAGATCACTATGGTGGTATTTTTTTTTCTGAAAATATTTTCAACTTGAGCCATAGAGGCAGGAGACGTCACATGGAACTCTACAGGCAACTTTCAGTCACTATGACATTGCTAAGGTCTGGATAATTTTTACAAATCATTTTTGTTAAATGAGAATTCTGGGCATATTTCATCTTCTGGTGTCAGTTTTTATGTCAATTTTAACGTGAAACATAAATTTGATACTCCATACAGTCTCATTTGGATTCCTGTAGCAAAGGCGACCAAATTGTTTAATAATAATGATTGTGCAGTAACGGCATAGGTATCGTCCATCACTTTTGTGCGGTAACTGTATTGTGTTCCTTTTTTTTTCTTGAAATAATGAGTAACGTATATAGTTTCTCTTTTTCAGTAACACATACAATTAACACTACCCCTACTACAGGCACACTGCACGTGAATTCGTGCCGTAAAGCTAAACAGCTGGAGTCACGTTTGAATACACGCGCTCAGTGTACTTTCTCGTCCAGTTTACGTTGTTTCCCTGTTCATTCCAATTACTCACTGGCGGTGGAGCTCGGCATTTTTTTTTCGTGGATTGATATCTGTCCAACCTGACAACACCGCACCAGCACGATTCCCTCATGGTGTTGTGATTGTCCGAGACAGCGTTGTGTACTATCTTCATTTTGCACTGTTTTTCTCACAGCCAAAGACCAAACAGTGGTACCCGGGCCACTTTTTGTGAGTGAGAGTGGCGTGATTGGTCTCTTTCTCGCATTTTAGTTTCCGAGTGCTGTCACTCACCATGTTAACTTGGCGCAATAGATGTGCGCCGGGCAATTCTACATAAAACGACGTCTGGTTGCGACAGTATACTTCCAAGAGCCTAGGTGTTCAGGCAAGGTATACATAGACCGGTAGCAATGGCTCCGAAAAATCCTGTGCGTTCAGAAAATGGCAGCCAATCACTGCAGCTGCTCATGGGGCTTGGCACAATTTTTATGAGGAGGGAACACTCCCAGCGGAACGAAAAATACAGTGGATGTGACGCAATAGCTGTAAACAAGTGAAGTCATTTGGTGTGCACTGGCGTGAAATTTGATCTCAAATTACTTTTCATAGGCCCCTGATTGCTAATTACAAGCACTAACGCGGTCGCCTGCGAGTCATCTACAAGTGCGCTTCAAATCAACGCCTGCTAATTCAGTACGAAATCATAACTAAATAGTGCTGTTCAAGTGTACTATACCATTCACTTTGCCTCGGTTTAAAAAAAAAAACCTATTCTTTGAACTTTTATTTGCCGTTCATGGCATCTTCCGGCGAGGAGTTGAGGCAACCAACAGCGTAGCAGCGCATACATGTGGTATCTGCAGCGTGGCTTATTTTTTTCACGCATACGTAGGTTCTTTAGCATTCAAAATGCTTGTGATCTTCTGTTTTACCAGGAAGAAATGCCGCCTAATCACGCCAAAATGATGATATTTTAGATTTATTCAAGAGTCACAATAACTCAAATTTATTAAACTGCACAAAAAGGTCATAATGACAAGAAAGTCTGTGCACAATCCCTGAGTCATGTCTTCCTTTCTAACGCAATAGCATCCAAGAGCACGCTTCACAGAAATGCCAACGTCGGCTTCGGTGTAGGCTCGGTGTCGTTGGTTGTGAACGAAAATCGTCATCTTATGCGTGACCAAAAATTAAGAACGATGCAAGTAAAATTATTAACTGAAGAAAAATCCTGGAGCACTGTGTGGACTAAACCATGGTTGTTTGGGTCCGAGTGAAGATCGAATTCGGGTTGTTTGCGTGGCAAGCGGATGTCCTACAACACGGCCACACCTCTAATTGAGGAAGCATTGAACAAAACTTCCTCTGCTTGGAAACGCTGTGAAAGTAGCTTTGGTGCTCCACAAACACACACCTCATGTATACATGCTTCACACTGCAACATGAAATATTGCAGTAATACTGCCTGGTATAAGCGTTCATTGCCAACCGCGCCAGAATGTGTGATTATCGTAATGACTCCATGGTTTAAAGCCAGTACCCTAGTACAAAAGGTACACTTGCTACTGCGCCTATTCCTTGAAGGCCACGTACAGTGTGTGCATGGCAAATTCATAAAGGTTTCATTCACTTAGTGTTCTAATTACGCACTAGGAACAGGTCGTTGCTGTCACGTTCAATTCCTAAAAACGAAGTTTTAGAGTCCTTTAATTTTTAATTTTTTTTGCATTATGCTCCGATAAATTACCGCTATGTATGCGAACGAAGACACGCGAATTTTAGCGAGATAGATAACTTGGTAATCTGCTCTCCGATAACGTTAATAGTGCGCACTGCATGCTCAAGAAGAAAACCGGGGTGCAGAAATATCGATAGATGAAAGTCCAGTGAGCAGTGCATTCTCAACAATTGTCCTTGTTTCTTTTCTAGAAGACATGGCTTACAGGGCATATGTGTCTTGTTACTGCGTCCTTGCACAGCACATCGTCTCCGCCGCTACCGGCGAAAGCACTCGGCGTTAAATGTGATTCGCATCGTTCCGCTTCCCGTTCGACACCGCACTGAAGACGTTCACCAACGATAAAACGCACCTAACAGTTTCGTCCACAAAAGAGGACGCAAACAATCGGAGAACACTAAACACATGAGGGAGTGTTTTCGACGACGAATTTCACGAGCGGGCCTTGTAATAATAGTGTGGGCAGAGGGCGCTACAAAAACACATTTCTATAAGGGCTTTACATTTTTCGTAATAGTAAAACCATCATGAATTCTTTCTTTATTGCACCTACATAATATAATTGTGGAAGAGAAATCTCATTTTTAAAACCTATTGATTGCTTCGACTTTGAATCAGCTTGGTGTATTTTTTACTATTAGTGTTTCAATCACAGCTCCGATAACTCTGCATGCTGTCCCGCCGCGGTGGTCTAGTGGATAAGGTACTCGGCTGCTGACCCGCAGGTCGCGGGATCGAATCCCGGCTGCGGCAGCTACATTTCCGATAGCGGAAGAAATGTTGTATGCCCTTGTGTCCAGATTTGGGTGCACCTTAAAGAACGCCAGGTTGTCGAAATTTCCGGAGCCTTCCACTACGGCGTCTCTCATAATCATATGGTGGTTTTGGGACGTTCAACCCCACATATCAATCAATCAAATCAACTCTGCATGCTGATGTCGCTGGCAATAGCTTCTCAATCACTTTTCACCCGAGCCTTCCCGTCCTATTTAAATAGACCTTGGTACCGGTGCGAGACGCATGCTCTGGTCTGTAGTCGTCAGACGCATTGTGCCACACGTTGGAAAGGCTCATCCTTTTTTTCCCCTCTGTTTCTTTCTGCTTCTCGAGAAAACAGATGATTCACGCTTTTTTCGCGACAGGTTACCTCAATGATTCTTCCTGTTTACTCGCTGCGTTGGCTTCTTCGTATCTAAAGGGACAGAAATTAACAGTGTCCCCACGCTATTCATGGAATCGCGGTAGCTTGTACCGGTAAGCGGTTTTTAAGCAGAAGACATTAACAGCGCGAAAAAAATAACCGATTGACCAAGCCGGGAGACAGACGAGTGCTTGGCTGTGTTCCATAGCTTCGCTCTTAGTTTACTTCAGGGCGAAGGCGGAGTAAATAGTGCCGACGACAGCACCACCTGCCAAGAACCCCCCGCGCAGATGGAGCGGTGTATCCGCTCGGTGGACTGCCAATCTCAGAAATGAGCGATCAACAGCTCGAGGGTGCCCTGGCCAGGTAGAGGAGAATGGGAATTCGTGACCTGCAAGCGCGGGGCGCGGGAAACCAAGTATCCTCTGTCGGGTCAGGTTCAACCCTCGATTTCTTGGCCCAGTGTTTCTAGGACTGCATAGACAAAAACATTAGAAGGGTAGACCGCGCCCTGCGAGGCCGGCACCTACACCACGCAGGACCCTGTGAATAAAGTCTTTTCTCTTTCTCTCCTCAGAGTGACGGCGTTCTTAAGCGGCGTTCCAATGAACTTTCCATGTCGATGTCGTTAGTTCCTATGGAAATATCAGCCCCATCCGGAGCGGAAATCCTAGATGAGGTGCAAATGAACTTCTAGTAAACATTTTTGGTTTGAGTGAGAAGGAAAACCAGGCTTTCTGCGTGCCAGGTGTTCAACATTATAACCACTCCAGCTCTTGGCACTGCTTGGGGGAAAAACACACCACTTGAATATTGACACGAGCATGCAGAGAGTCTTCGTCTGTTGTGCAAAGCCATAAATTTTGCTATTTGTGCGTGGATGAGCTTTGTGTTTCATGGCTAGTAGAAGAGAACAAAGATGTCCGGCTTGATTGCAGCTGCCATGCTGATAACAGGTACTTTATCGACTTCTAATATTTTTCTCTCTACTGTGACATACTGGTGTATACGCTGGGTACGACCATTTCAAGCTCACGACGAGTTCCTGCGACCATATTCATGATTCTGGAGAAAACCGGCCACTTCGGCACAGCCGTTGCTTGCTTGGACTACCTCCCGAGCTCGGCCCATTGAGAATGTGCGCTCTTTATCAGTCGTGTTCGAAGAGTCAATAGGGCGACGAACACCACAGCAGAGTTAAAACGAGCTCAGAACCATGCTTTAATGCGCCGTTTTCGCCAACCAAGTCTCGCATTCAACAATGCCTTAAAAGTTTTTAGCGTCTGCAGACTGCAGACAACTCAAAGAATCCGATTTTCTCAAGCAAGTGGACGGTTACTTATTTTATAGCTGGCCACAAACTGTGCTTGAAAACCCCGAACAAGGGTGCTATGCAGGATGAGTGGAGATTCTCAGCCGGGTGAGTTTGCTCCGAGCATGCTCTGCGACAGCCATAGCATGAATACAGTACTCAGATATAGCTCTCAGATATAGAAATGCTTGTTTGCACAAGGAAATAGTCAAATTATCATTGGATAAAGTCAGAGACTACGCACATCTAAGATTTTGCTATAGTAAACAATGGTGCGTATCTACGCTGTTGGAAATTACAATCGACTGATTACGCTGTACAATCCCCCCCACCCTGAATTATTATTTACATAAAGCTGGACACACAGCATCTTCATTATGTCTCTCTTGCAAAGAAATAGGATCAATAGATCATTCTTTTTATTCTGTCAACGAAATTATTATCAAAGAAAAAGATACCTTGTCGATCCAATTGAGAAGCTAGGTTTAGAAATAAACGTGACAGTAATTTGATCCTTTTGAGGGATCACATTAGGATATAGCCACAGGGAGATTTGCTCTGATATGTGTACGTACATAATAGAAACAAAAAGAATACCTTGTTACTCTAGTGATACTATTTTTTTTCGATACTATCTGATTGCCGGACGGCTAGCTCGTGTAGCATTTTCATACAACTTTTACGATTTGTTTTGTGTCTTAGTGAAACTCCAATGGATGCTTTGAAATACAAAACCAACCAACCCAAAGATCCTCCTGTCTGGGTATCTTTCTGTGGGCGAGTGCCACCAATGCAAGAGGAACATCATCATCATCATCATCATCATCATCATCATCATCATCATCATCACTGACCGAGCAGCGCGCTGGAATGTACAGGCCACTCATGATGATTACCACGTGGCCTTGGGGTAATCTGCGTTGCTCATTGATTTATATGTGGCACTTAACGTCCCTAAACCACCATATGATTATGAGAGGCGCTGTATAGTGGAGGGCTCCGGAAATTTTGGCTACCTGGGGTTCTTCACCCTCCCAAATCTGAGCACACGGGCCTTCAACATCTTCGTCTCCATCAAAAATGCAGCCACCGCAGCCGGGGTTCGATCCCGCGACGTACGGGTCAGCATCAGAGTATCTAAGCCACTAGACTACCACGGTGGGACTTAACTGCGTTTCGATGTTGTAAGGCGCTCGGCTTGAACTAATCTCAAAGGCCACCATGCTGATTCTAAAGCAGACTTAGTAGACATTAAAACCTGCAAAATGAAATAGCTCACACTTTAAAAAGACAGATATCATCAGGAAAAGTTTCTGACGCTTTTATTTCGTGAGTGAACTTCTGCACTCACTAGAAAGACAACACAAATGAATGATAATGCCTCAGCTTTAGAAACACCGCCAAGCTTTGTCTACCGTCCTTCACGTGATGCCGGGTTACATCTTGACCAACAAAACGCAGCATGCTATGCGGTGGATTGGAGTGTTTTGTACACTTAGCTTATTCTAAAAGAGGTGTCGCCAAGGCACGGAAAAATGCCCAGTTTCGCTAAACTCGGGTCATCCTGAGTAGCACCCCCAGACAGGGGCGTAGCTAGTGTGATGCACATGGGGCACCGTGCCCCACCCCTCCTAATTTTTTTTCGCCATGCGATAGAGAGCGCAAACTTGCTATTTTAGGCGGTGTCTCTCCATAAACCAAGGTGGTGCCTCCCCCCCCCCCCCCCAAAAAAAAAAAACAATTTTTGGCTACGCGCCAGCTCCCAGAGACTCGCATCACTGTTCTTTTTTTTAATGCCTTGTATGTACGCCTTTTCTGATAGTTGTTGGAGAAAATGCTGATGTTCGCTACGGAATGGTCGGCATCACACTCAAACACTTACATCGCACCTCAGAAGTCATAGCCTGCTTGAATGAACTGTTTTACTGTGGCATCAATTACCAGAAAACTCTAGAGCGTACCACGCATTTTGCATCTGTGTCGTCGTCGTCATGTTCCTTTGGTAAATCGACAGTGCGCGTGTGGCTGACGTGAAGAGGAATGTGAGTAGAGCATATTTTATAGAAGCTGGCAGTCCGTTTGATTCAAACATGAATAAACGAAGTGGACGCCCTAGCACGTTTTGCTCAGCAGAAGCAAGGTCATCCGGCTGTTTTCAACTATGTGCGCACGGAACAATGGTACAGTCGTGGTCACTGTTAGAAGGAGCATGGAGCAGTTGAGTGCGCTCCACGTAGCGCCATGACGGACGGCGTGCCAACTATTGCGGCGCAAGGGCAATCAGCGCCACCGGCGGAGGTAGCTACGCGTCGTCTGCTACGGTGCCTCCCACTTCGCCTCTAGAGGCGAAACCTAGATTGCGCCCGTGCGAATTGGGAGGCACCGTATCAGACGACGCCCAGCCATTCCGCCTCGGGCGCTGATAGCGCTTGCTCCGCAATACTTCGCGCGGAACCCGCTTGGTGGCCCGAAAAGAGCGGCCACACGGGCCACGTTCCTTCTAACAGTGGTCGCGAATGTACATGCAGTGGATGAAGCCGGGTATCAGTCACCGGACATCCCTCAACGTGGAAATCATAAGCGCCAATGCTTTGTCATCTGTATCAAGGGGTTTCATCTCAACTTGCTGGTCATCGACGAGAAAGTGCCTATGGGAAAGGTCTTTAATCAGTCCAAGGAAGTTGTGCCTAATCGCGTACTTATAGTGTGCTACTTTATATTGACCTGACGAAGAACAGGCTAATAGTGAAACTCCGCGAAAAATTGTTACATTCGCAAAATAAACGATATAAAGTGTTTCCGTAAGAGAACTTTCGTTGCGTGAGGAGAAAATGTGTTCGTCTGTGGCCTCAGAAAATTCTGTAGCTCAAGCTGCGGCTGCCTTCGGTTAATTGCCTTCAAATCATACAAGAACCCCCTTATTTTCAAATTATGCACCAACAAATGCCAGCTTGGGCTGACTATGTCATCCCGTAATTTTCACTACCGGCACAGTGGCACCTTTATTGACTTGATGTCGCAAAGGTATAACGACGTGAGACATCAATAGCACTACTGCGCCCTTCCACATCGCGTCCACCAAGTTGCACGCCTATTGTAGCTGCAAGATAGCTGCTTTGACAACACTGCAGCAATAGCCTACACGTGGAAACGACATAGTGTGACACACCATGAAGTGCCATGCCCTGTCGCTTCGGCGTATTGTGAAAAAAACTTGCGGCGTACTGGAGTCATGTCAGAGTACTTATCATATCAAACGATTTGCTTTTTCCAACCCTCATGAAAGTTTTTATATGTCGCCTCCTCTAAATGTCGTCTGTGTGCAGTGCACACGTCCTCAAAGTGAAAAAGTCTAATCTAAAGTTTATTTCGCTTAGGTGGCATTAAGTTTTCGCCTTTCATGAATTCAAAATCTTAAATTTATTCCTAAATATACCACTTCATTCCCATAAATTCCAACGTGTGTTGGCGGGGTCATGGAACAGTTTTATCAGTCCAAGTCATATACATGTATACCACTACGGCACTCATTTATATCCTTGTTTTTTTTTTCACTTCCGTATTTACGCTGTAACTACTTCTAGGGGTTGCTGCTCGTACATTTAGTTAATAACAAAGCCTTAAGATGTGACGCTAAGAAATGACGTCCTGATTGCCCAAATCATTTCGCAGCTGTCATTCATTGCTGTTAAGGAGGGGCTTGCACCTTTAGGAACGTTGTTTTCGCCTCAATGCACCCGCGTGCTTTGTAAGTGGGCTTCTCCGTGGTACTGTAGCTGAGCCGAAGTAGGCGTTCTCTGCGCTATGCGACAGATGGCGCCAGTGCAGTAGCATAACAGTGAAACAGCACTCGCTGTTTTGGTCCCCACACGCGATCGATGTCGCACGCACGCTATTGGGTGATTCGTCGGGACCATCTCATGGACTTTCATTTTGAAGTTTATAAACAGAACCGCAAAATACGATGCACATATGAAGGCACAGCATTTCCTGCAGGAGTCCCAAAAGTAAGTGCTGTAGGAGCACTTCCTCGCAGACTCAGACAAAGCAATTTCAGCCAACCCAACAGATGGCTGACTTATACGGGCTTCAGCTGACTGTATACACAAATGCAAATATAATAAAAGTCAGAGAAATTAGTGAAGCTTCACTAAGCTGCGCAAGGTTTGACACAGCGAAACTGGACGACTCTGAAGTTAATTTCGATGCTTCTAGGTTGTCGCTATGTTGCTTCTGAATCGCTGCTAAGCTTTCCAGGTAATGATAGGATGTTTCCACATTGACTCTCAGCGCAGAGAGGTTCGAGTTGAACCCCGCACAGACACAACAAGACATGTCGTCGTTATAACGCAGGCTTCACATAGCTTCGGGCTCTTCTCACAGCCGCCGTCGCCTTTCCCATTACTTATAGTATTAGCTCTTTGTACCTACTCGGGGTATTTGGTTTCTCTCCTTCGCTTCGCAGTCATGCGTTCTTCTAACTGATACCTTTTTTCTTTTTAACGGAGTGTACTGGAATTTGCCCATTTTTCTGGCACATAGCTTTTGCCACATATGCGTGTAAGATGATGATAGTTTTGTGGTTGTGGGCGAACAAGCAAAGATTTTATAAACGGTTTCGCTGTTACAAGAGCACGAAACGGAATGTATGGAGAAAACGCAAGAAATTATTCATACACTCAATAATCGGACGGAAGCCCGTACATCTTCAGCACTAATGTATAGCGGTTTATGTTATTTGTTGTAACAAAGGTAAGCAAAAAAAGCACAACTCACTCAGATTCACTAAAGAAATGCATATTGTACTTTGGACTCACTCGCACTCCGGCTCACCAAACATTTGCTCAGCTGGACTCACTCGGACTCAAACTCACCAAAATATTACTCGCCATGCTCACCCTGACTCAGACTCGCAGCTCAATCATCTGAGTCTGAGCGAGTCTCGTGAGTCGACTCACGAGTTCTTTAGCCTAGAATTAGGTTTTTCGAGCATAGTGTGAATGCTCTACAACACCAACATCTGAGTTAATATGTGCTCTTCTTGGCGCCTTTTGATATAGTACATGGGAATACGAGCCTCTGAGTGGTTGCAAATGAGCTAGAACATTATACTTTAAAATGATGACCACGTAAGATATATCAATCAAGAACTGCTCTGGAAGAGTTAGCAGCGGGGAGGTTAAGGCCCTCCCCTGCTTAATTCATGCCTCTTATCAACGAATATTGAAGCGGTGCCCCGCCGCGGTAATCTAGTGCCAAAGGTACTCGGCTGCTGACCCGCCGGTCGCGGGATTGAATCCCGGCTGCGGCGCCTGCATTTTCGATGCAGGCGAAAATGCTATAGGCCCGTGCGCTCAGATTTGGGTGCACGTTCAAGAACCCCAAGTGGTCGAACACCTGAGGCTAGTTAAAGAGCCCCAGGTGGTCAACTATAGCGTCTCTTATAATCATATGGTGGTTTTGGGACGTTAATTCCCACATATCAGCCATCGAGTATTGAAATGGCCTAAGAATAATAGTGCTTTGGAATACGCGCGAGTACACGCCAGCAAAATCGTAAATATAGTAATGCTAATAATAAGTAGATAGTCTCATAGGTTGGCAGAAAAAGCAGAATTCACTCAGAGTCAATCAAGGAAAACTCACCAAAACATAACTCACCCGCACTCACTCAGATTCAGACTCCCAGCTTGATCTGAGTCTGAGTGAGTCGACTCATCAGTCCGTTCGCCGATTTATGCATGATAATCACCGTACGTCCGGCTTTGGAATGTTTTATGTAGAAATTCTATTAAAACAGCCCTTTTTGTTCGCTTCAATTTGTTACAAGTTTTGGTCAAATAAAGTTGACTGAGCAAACCTTTTATATTTTTAATAGGAAATCGACGAGCTGGAAGGGCATAAACAGAAACATTAGTCCTAACTTCATACAGCAGGATCATCAGGATAGCTTTATAAGGGCAAGAAACAGGAAGCACACCCAATTCCATAACTCTGGGCTAAGATGATCAATCAATTCCGCCTATATGCACTTTCACTTGCTAGACATCTCATCAGTCGCAAACGACATTGCTTGGGTTTTCTTGCAAGGGAGAGCTTTACTCGCTCGTTATACTGATGCAGTGTGTCAAACATCGTGGCTTCAGCATCATGTTTTATGAATTATATAAATCGGCTCACTGGCTTATTAATTGTAAGGTACCGATAAATGCCCTCCTTGCGGTTTTCACTATACTGTAAGCTATGTACTTGCTTCCTCGACCATCTCAGGACACCACATGTGTGTGGGAGGAAAGGGCAGTGCGTGCGTGTGTGTGTGTGCGCGCGCACGCACGCAAAAACACACAGTACGTGCGACGTTTTCGAAACGTTAAGCAATACTTGCTTGGAGACATGTAAGTCCTTTGTACGCCCATTACTCGAGTACGCAGATGTAGTTTGAGGTCCGCACGCTGAAACAGAGATTGATGGCATAGAGAGTATTCAGAGAAAAGCGCCTCCTTTTATTTACAGTAAACATAGTAAGAACGTGCCCGTATGAGGACATTACATCCGATCTCGTCTTTGCCCTCTCTAACCTTGGCGGAAGTTAACCGTCTCAACATGATGTTCAGTGTCATTAGCATCCACAATAAACTAGACATCCAGGCGTACATGGAAATTTAACAGATCACGAGCTACCCGGGCGAAACACAAGTTCATTTTAGTAACTCAATGCAAAACAAATGCGTACAAGAGTTCCTTTTTCCTATAGGACTATAGTTGAGTAGAACAGGATACCTAATGAGGGGGTGAATATATCAGCGTCTGACTCTTTTTTTCGGCTATTGTTTCCACTTGTGATCGATGAGTGTGGTTTATTACTGAAATGTGATTCACTTGTTTTTGACTGTTCACTGCATTGTTTTTTATTTATTGTGTGATTTGTTAATTGCAATCAGTAACTCAGAATTTACTCCTCATTGATTAATATTATTGGTGTGTATGTATTTCATTGTTATTTTGTACTTCTAACATGACGTTACCTTGTAACATGTGTATAGTTCATTTCACCGCAACGACTCCTGCCTTGGCGACGAGGGGGTCACTGGCAGTGTTGAATAAATAAATAAATAAATAAATAAATAAATAAATAAATAAATAAATAAATAAATAAATAAATAAATAAATAAATAAATAAATAAATAAATAATAATATATTGCAATGACGACAATTCATGGGGCGTGATTTGTACTTTTTAGCCATGATTTCCTGCACCATTATTTCTGACATTCTAAAAGCCACAACAGTTTTCGCCACAATTTCGCTTCTTCATTGTGAAAGTGCGTGCGATAAGGTAGGACCGTCTTTTATCTTTTTAAACTGGGTGAGACAATGAAACAGTCGTCTTACCGAAAACGGTTATCAATAAATGGCCTTCTTGCTGGACTTGGGCAGGGTGAAGTTGATCGCAGGATTAAATCGTTTTTAAATGTTCATATGATATGAACACCCCAGGGTGTTAACCGTACGTAGTTTTTTTACACCAGCGATCACGCCGCGGTCGTTCTTGACACTTCTCGCACTTGACATTTGGGAGTTTTTGGTAACCATTCAAACAGTCTTCACATATACCAATCGTGACCGTTTGGCATGGCCGAATCGGAGAATATACCATTCGGTATTCGAAATTTTTTATATTAGTGATATCTCGTATATAACGTCCCAAAACCCCAATGTGGGACACTGTAGTGGAGTTTTCCGGTAATTCATATGATCCTGTAACCTGCACTGGCATCGCACAGTACACAGGCCTCTACCATTTCGCCTACCATCTTCGGGTCAGCTGCCGAGCAGCGCAATCACTGCAACATGACGGCGCACTGAAATTAATTTAGTATACACAAGTTTCCGGTGTTCCGATACATAGCTGCACCGCCAGCAACAGTTTTGATTGTGCCGTAATTTTTTTTCCTGCCTTCATACATCGGTTATGGCTAGCCGAGTGTGTTGACGGATTTTGCTCCTTCGAACTTCCTTCTTCTACGTAATATTTCTCTTGAATTTGTGTGAGGATAACATTGCCACACACCCTCCAATGTTTTGTCTCTGGTGTTCTGCACGTGCAAATAATGCCTTGCGTAGACCGCGCCAGAATGCCTGGGAGAATTACAGGTTATTTCAGGATCAGCCTATAGTCTTAACATGCAAACGCGAGCAGCTGAATTTATTCTCGAACAAACGCGGCCACCAGAGATATTGCTCGAATTTTTGCGTGTACAAATGCCGGCGTACCTTATTCGCGGATCAGATCGTCGACGTCCGACGTTCTGTTCATCATTATCATCGCACACAGTGTTTAGCAGTAAGTTGAATTTCCGTTCCTCAGCCAAAAGATCACCTAATCAAAAGTTTCATCTTGGACAAGCAACCTCTTGCCTTCGTCCATGTCACGATCACATGAAAATATCCTCGACCTAGGAACGCCCACCAAACGTACAATGTCGTCCTTTATTAAGGGGAACACGCGAGCATGCATGACCTGCGCTTCGATGCGGCTCCCCGTACGGCACCATCAACCGACAGTAAAAAAAATTACGTCAGCTTTTTGTGGCCTCCCTCATGACAAGATTAAAGAGGGAGCGTAATCCAGCAGATGAAGTTCAACTGCCATCACTCGTTATTTTGTTTGCCAATAAAAGAAGCTTAAAGCGGACATGCTTTCTTCCGCCGTCGGCTGATAGTTTTGCAGGTAGGCACCGCAAAGCGCTCGCCACGCCCTCGCCTGTTCTCTTTCATAAAGGACGACAGCATACGTGCGTATATTTCAAAGCGTTGCGCTTGTTTTCACTCCCAGTTTTGTCACCAGCGTTAGTCATTCCGGCGTTGCAATAGCTGTGCAATCATCCTTTACAACGTTCTTCTTTCTAGATTGTTTAGGGGGCTCGATACACCTGTGGTATACTATCGCATGATACCTTAGGGCACGCTCTCTAGCGCATGCTTGGATGAGAAAAGAGCACTTGAGAGTTTGGCCGCATCTCTTGCGCACGAGGCGATAAGGAGGCGATTACCGGGGCGCCTGGGAATCACACGCAGAGTACTCATAAGAAACGTTCCCTTTCTATGAATGTAGTCAGGGTATTTGTTTTTTGGCGATAAGAACTCAATGCGTGAGTGAGATGCATGAGTCATTAGCAAAGCCTCTTGAGAAGTGGTCAAGCTCGTCTCTGACTGTACATGGTATACACAAGATAAGCAGGAATGTTGCGGCACTGAAAGCAATGCGTATGATTTTCGTGTGCGCATGTTTTCTGGAAAGCTAGCACCTAGAGCCGTAGTTTTTCTCAAAGTTCTCGCCGAACTTCCCGCCCATCTTGCCGGAAGTTATTGCCTCGAATATTGTGAAACAAAAAAGTATAAATATATAACAAATGGGTAGCCAATTCGTTCTGCCAAGCGAAGGACCACCACACATGTATAAATTTTATAAATACTTTCGCGTAATGGCAGTAGTAAACACGTTGGGATCTCTTTAACAGACTTTGATGGGCTCCGCAAGCACTCTCACTAAAATAAATCAATTTTTCGGTCGACCATATTATTAAAGTTGTTTTTTGGTGTCTACTCTCCATGGTCTACAAATGTCAGCCATACAATGGGCTGGATGAGTTGCTAGACCTGTCTCCCTTCAATATATGCCAGCGAGACACACACGCAAGCAAGTAGAAGGGCCGTTTGAAGCCATTCGAGGCCCTTGTGGGGAGACCAAAGCAGCAGCAGCTTTATATCTATCGGCACCACGTGTAGGGGCATACTCATTATACCACATAGTTATTATACAGTCTGCAAATTTATCCTATGCATTGTACAGAGACACCTTATCATACAGCACGTGATTTGGATGTTCGTTTTCTGATTTTTTATTGAAGCAAATAGCGATCTTTATGCTGCATGTCTGATGTCGTTCACCTGCAATTGTAAAACGACGACCTCTAAACCACACCGACGTCGAAATTTTATTATAGTGCTCCAGTCCTGTACGAGTCTAGAGATATTGAATTCGTCGGCTCGTCTGTTCATCTCTCTAAATGCACTTCCTCAACGTCCGAGGTGAAAACGCAACGAGCGTGCGAACGCGAGGAATCGGTTGGCGGTTTAGGAGCCTGGCACAATGTTTATAGTGCATGCAGGTCGAAACGTTCCAGAGTACAGATATTTCCCTGCTATGTAAAATTCGCCTAATAATTCGGCTTAATAGTTCTATATAGGGTACACATGAGATCGGATCATAAATTAATAAATGAGCCAATTCACTGCCAGTATAATTAATTAAAATGATTTGAAGAACAATCTGCTTTCTTCCGGGTATATGTGCCGACACCATGAAATGTGCCCACTACAAAACAGTCTTGGCTATGGAAGTCGACGACCAATTGTTGACCTACAAAGTCTACCGAAGTGAACTGAAAGCTCACCAAAGTCTAGAAGCTAGCGTCATTAGAAAAAGTGAAATGGGACCTCTGGTCATCAAAGATTTTTTAGGCGCTAAACCTGACGTGTAACTTATCTGGAATGGAGCACCTAAGTAATGTGCTGGACAATGTGACCAATAAAACTGCCCCGTGCAAATTTGAAAGCCATGAGTGCAAGCGTTCGTGCTTTTGTTGCTTATCAAGTTACGTCGGCCTCGAATGTACAGAGCCTAAAATACCGGAAACTCCAGTTGTGGTGCAGATTGACGAGAAAGACAGGCCACGTAGGAGCTAGCGAAGAGCCTTAAGCCACGAATGTTTAACTTTGTAAAGCAGCGCGAACGAGATGTATGCCAGTGGAAGTCTACCAGTTGCTCCCAGCGCTTCCCAGAAGACATCGAGTTGATGGTTTAGGATAAGATGCAGCAATCATTACAGATTTATTGGAATACTGTAGAACAGCCTCACTTGGCCATGACATGCACTTAAAAAAGTAAAAGAGCAAGAGGAGTATCGAGGTTGCTTGTTTAGAGGAGTAACTAACCTACCACACCCATTGCACCTACCTGGGAGTATCTATGAAGGAACCTCCTCGAAGGAGGAACAGTTATTTTGTACAAAAGAAAATCACACAATCGTTTAACGAGCTTTTCAATGTGCATACAGGCATTTCAGTTAGATGCATAATTGATGCGCAAGCATGAAGTTCAAAAATAAATTTTGAAGAATCTGCAGCAAACACACGAGACTCGAAATCACGACTAGAGATGTGCGCGGGCCGCAATTTCGTGGCCCAGCCCGGCCCAGGCATGATGCTTGCCGGAGGCGGGTCAGCCCGGCCTGATGATGCATAGAGGATGGGCCACGCAGGCCCGGCCCGGCGTCTAATACCCAAGGCTCGTCCCGGCCCGGCCCGGCCTGGCCCGGCCCGACTCGATGAACGACGTAATAAAGCACATGGCAACAGAAAAATGAAAATGCATATATTAAGAGAGAAAGCGGGCTGTTCGTTTATGTAGGTTCTTTTTTTTTTGTATTGTTGATGAAATTCAAGACTGCGTGCCAAACCAATCACAAATTATCATGCAGAAACAAAAGGTTGTCCATCGATTCGGGCTTCAATCGATTGTGTTGTTCCTGCAGCCCTGAAGTTGTGCTCTCTGTTGGCGCTTGTAGCTGGAATCGCCAAGATTTTCCTTGCAAGTGTGGCACATTTTGGATAGTTCTTTTCTTTTACTTTCCAAAACTCAAAAAGTTCTGATTCGGAGCACGCGTGCTAAGTGATTCAGTACGCAAGTACTCACCAACTTCATCCCGGTTTCTCTGAGAAGGCATACATATGAACAACGAGAATTCCGGCACATCATCTATATTTTTGGCTTGATTCGGGCTTTCCATCAGGCCCGAGCCTGGCCCTTAATTCAACAAGGAAGCCCGAGCCCAGTTCGGGCTTAAGGTGAAAAGACGGCGGGCCGCCCGAGCCCGGACCAGGAGCCGGGTCAGGCTCGGGTTTTCGGACTACGTGGATTCCGTGCACATCGGTACTCACGCCACTCATTCAGATTGCGCGTACAGTAACCTCTACACTGCACCACGCTACGGCATCGTCTGAAAGTAAATGGGTTTGTGTAGACACGTATGGCTCGTTTGCACACGCCGCAATCATCCCTGCAGTAGCTCCAAAAAATGGGTACTTTACTCCACAAGAAGAAAATTGCCCATCCTCGCCGTGCCGTGTGCAATCTTTTGCGCGCACTCCGTCTTTTGAAAGAGCAAAGAGCTGTTTTGAGGATAACTGCACAGTTACTCCGGAAATCTTTTAAATCTTTTTGTAGTGTACACTCGTACTTCTCCAAAAGTGAGTACGAGAGTACACACCATCGTGTGCACTCTCGCTCACTCCAACAAGGTTTTCTTTATTGTGTCGTAAGTTTAAGATTTGTTCTTTTAATGTGTCGTAAGTTTATCCACTCGTAAAGTTGAGACGTAAAATTTTCACCCAGTAATATATGTAATTCACTTATGAACTGTCATTACTAGTAAAAAGCACTAAACCTATTTGAACCAGTTTGTACGAATATGTAAGCACAATTTGTGACTATCTTATGCATAACACTTGAACGCAGTTTGGCATTCTACCGGTAGTCACGCGGCTATATTTTTTCATTTGAGGGTGTTTAAACACAACAGGAATAGATCCACCGAGATAAATCATTTCGCTCCAATTAGCGAGCCTCCTTGTGTGCACCGCCTAGTATGTGTGATGTACACGCGAGTACACTAAAGCTAGAAAGCCTGCTTGTGCGCGCCGCCAAGGCGGCCCGCGTATGAAAGCTTTTTATAGCTCCAATGTTCTTCCGTAGGCACCACACATACAGTCATTGTTCAGTGTCTTCGGATGAAGCAAGGAGCGTCTTCTGATGGTACTCGTAAACCTCCCCTCTGATCTGTATCCTTCAGTGATCATGACGGCACACACTGCATACAACTGCCATTGTTCTCGAACGCCGATCTCGCTCCATATCTACGCTAAAATATTATTTCACCTTACAGCCAATGGTGCAGCGAAACAAGGCGTCAGTACTATATAGAAGTAATCGATGTCTTCGTAGCTCTCTTTTTTGTGCTATCGCGTGTTCTGTTTGCACTCGTATCGGAGAGTGAATGAGTGGACATTCATAAGGGACATGCTCTTGGCTTTCGTCTCTAGCTTTGTGAGACTACTCGAGACCATGCGGTAAAACGTATTGCCCCTGTTCAAGGTGTAAGATTTTAAAAAATTGGCCCCGTATCTGCATGCTTCTCTGCAAATGCGTTGAAAGACGATAGTCTTGCGGGTAGAGAGAATGAACCAAACGTTTATTTGATTATCTGCGCGAGAAAATCGATGAATTGTATTCTGGAAGTGCTGTGTTAGAGATTCTCGATCCGCGGAGCGAAGACGAACGATGCTCATTGAGGCACGTTAGACACGAGCGCCATCTGGCAGTTATCTTCGAAAACGAAGGAAGGCGTAAGGGTCCACAGAGACAGATGCGCGCCTATCTCGAATGTCACGTCACACGTGAGACATGAGCGCCATTTGGCAGTTTTTTTTTAAATAAAGCGCGTGGCCCTGAGACGGGCGTCCAGCGCTCGTCTCAGAGGGGATAAGGTGTAGAACGCAAGGCGACGGGTGGGTGCCACCACCAGTGTCGCCTTAGCAAAGCGTTGAAAACACTTGCCTTTTTGAGCATAGCGTTGCATTGTGAGCGAAGCGTTATAAAGGCTACGGTACTTAGAATTACTTATGTATGCCTTCTATAGTATAAAGACACACATGCAAAATATTGACGTGTTGTTATGGTGCCTCATATAAGTGCAATAATTGCTCTTTGATTGACAATCGCAGAAGTATGAACACTAAACCTTGAGCAATATTTGTGGGCGCTGCGAATGAGGCTGGTCGTTCGGGGTATAATCACGGCGTACAAACAGACAAATGTGCAGACATACAGGCTAAACTTTTTGCGTCGAAGTATTCCAAGAGAGACTATCGTCATTAACAGTCACCGAGTCATTGTTTACCAGGCTCGCCCAACAACGGAGACGCTCCGCGCAGCCGCAACGCCGTGTTTGGCCGCCGCAAGAGCCGAGTACGAGCGACGAAAGGTTCTCGCTTATACAAGGAGTGTCTCAACCAGATTTTCACGTTAGTTCTGGCGCGGAAGTTCGGACATTCCTTCTTTGTCTGTGATAGGCTGTTGTTCGACTCTATCCTGTTCACACCAAGCCAAAGCCTATAGCATCACCCAAGAAGGCTGTCTTAAGCCCTTAAGATCAACCTTCAATGTTTCTTCGGCTTCACATGGCTAGTGTAAATTTCTCCGTTATTTCTCAGTTCAATAAGCCAGATTCCGCTGGTCTGGGAGTTAGCGACAAAAATATGGGACGTATCTATTCCCTTATTCTCTTGCTTGCATGCCATACCTACTTTCAACACAGGTATTCCTACTGAAGTGAAGAGTTAAAATAAGACGTTTTGGTGTAGTGTTTTTTTCAATAAACTATATGTAAGGTCATGCATGTCACGAAGAAGTAGTCGACCAGGCGCAAGCTGATGATGGTGATGATGATGAGCCTTTTTGCTTTGATGGCTCTCGCCACAAGGGGGATGAGCGAAGAAGCAGGTGGCAGGATCATTCAGTTAGTTATGCATTTAAAATCATAATATAGAGTTTCAGTAAAAAGCAAAAACAAATCGTAAAAAATGTATGAAAATGCTACAAGAGCTAGTGGTCAGGCATTCAGGTAGTCTTGGAGCCAAAAATATTCATTACAATAGAATAACAAGGTATTACTTTTTCTTGCCATTATGTAAGCACACACAGCAGAGCAAACCTCCCTGTGGCTATAACCTAAAGTAATCCCTCCAAAGGATAAAATTACTGCCCCGTTTATTTTTAGACCTAACTTCTCAGTTGGTTCCACCAGGTATCTTTTTCTTTAATAACAATATCGGTGAGAAAATAAAAAATATCTATTGTTCTAATTCGTTGCAAAAGAGACATAATGGATATTCTGTGGGTCCAGCTTCATGTAAGTAATAATTCAGGTGCGGAATTTCGCATCGTAATCTGGTTATTGTAATTGCTAACTGCCGAGATACACACCACTGTTTGTTCTAGGAAAATCTTAGGTGTACGAAGTATCTGACTTTATCCAATGATAATTTTTCTGTTTTTTTTTTTTGCGCGAACAAGCATTTCTAAATATGATTGCTGTTACATAAGCGAATTCAAGTAAAATAGGTAAGAGTGGTCCAATTAAAGATGCTTTGGCTAACGCGTCTACCATCTCAATCGGATAAATCCCGCAGTGACCGGGTACTCATAGCAAGGGGAACTTTCTGAGGTTTGCTGGTAATAAACTACTAAGCGTACTCTAGAATGTCAAATTTTTTGCAGCAGATAGTGCAGTACATACTGAGAGAGAATAAGTAAGTATGACTGCTTCTGATTCGCTTGCAGTAAGTTTGCGTAGTGCTAGAATTATGGCAAATAATTCAGCAATGAATATAGGCATATATTCTGGTAATCGCACTGAAGACAGTCGAAAGAAGTACAGAAGATGCCTACTCCAGCCTTTTCGTTAAATACGGATGCATCTGTCGCAATAATGTTGGTTATGGACAGATGACTCAAGTAATCTTGTAAGTGATTATTTAAATTATGAAGGGATATTTGTTTCGCATTAGAGAAGAAAATATCCTCAAATTCTATTTCAAGCTTTGAATTAGGCATCTTCGTTGAAGTAATCTGATAGATATTCACATTCAGAGGTTCTAGCAGCGCTTGGACGAACCTAATCTGAGGGCGTTGTGATCCACTAACACTGAACGTCGATGGTCTTCCTGTCTGAGAGTGGTATTCTCTACCTTCAGAACGGCGCTGATCTTCTTCATTACACCACCAGTATCGCTTAATAGCATTATTCATCCATTAATTCATTCATGCGATCATTCATATGTGTATTCATTGTTTTTGCTCCAACTCTCTCCAACGCTCACTTCTTTTTCTCTGTTAGTCCTAGTGTCTCAAGGTGCTTTAGTGTATCAACACCCAAAGTTATATTCGCAATACGTAAGAAAAGGAAGTCCACTGGAGTGTAGTGGCACGCTGTAATTAAAAATTAAGCCCGCGAAGGTGCCTACGAAGCTTACGCGTGCGTACGAGGAAGGGAGTGGGGTGGCTAAGCGGCCACTTCATAGTCACCAAGAAGGGGCGATGTGCAGAGTCTGCCCACTTTTTTACTTTCTTCTGGCCACGGAGTGTTTTAAGAATAATGGCGGCTGAAAGCCCCACATGTTTTATTGCATAAACTGTTCATTTCCGAACTTTAATTAATGAAGCCAGTGACCAGAAGCAGGCCATTGTCATAAGTGTCTCATTGCTTTATTTTCTCTTTTTTTTAATCCATTTGGAACCATGTTGTTTTTTGGACTCGACCAAGTGGGAGGCGATGGGGGGCACTGCAATAAAACTTAACCCCCCCCCCCCTTGCTAACAGGCAAAACCTGCACAAGTCTATGCTTCCAAATACTCTTCATTGGACACCGAGTGGCCAATGCCCTATAGGTGTTATTTTTCATTATCGTCATCAACAACATTTATTAAACCCTAAATGCCCCTGTTGGGATATTACGTAAGGGGGAGCAATTACAAGAGAAAAGGAAAGTTCAAATGGTTAGTAATAAAGCAAAAACACGAACAACAAGATTACCAAGGTACCAGGTCAAATTCAAAACAGTTAAAATACACGAGAAAGGATAATGCTCTCAAAAAGAACAAAACACAAATCAACAAAAATGAATTGCAGCCTTAGGCGAAGCGGAATAGGGGACCAAGTATACCACCAAGTCGGGCTAGTTGGTGGGCATTCATCGCAAAGGCTTTTCAACAGCTAGCAAGCCCGGACAAAAAATGAAGAACGTCAAGTCTTCCATCCTCTTCTGTCTGTGTTTCTAAAGCAGTTGAAAAGCCTTCACGATTATAGGAGACTATTGCGCGAAAGTTTCTCCACGTTATTTATTACTTTTAGATGCGGAGCATCTTATACTCGCGCCTTGTAGTGCGCCGTCCGCGCCGTCCGCGCCGTCCGCACCGCTTCTCGAACATTCGACAGCTGACGCGCGCGCATGCGCCGTCGCGCCGTCGCCCACTCTTCCACCATCTGTGCATCCCTTCCTCCTCTACACACCGCGCGCGCTTCACTCCTCCACCATCTGTGCACCCTTCCTCCTCTACACACCGCGTTCGACATCTACAATTCTCCTGATTCTCCAGTGGACGCGCATGTGGCGTCGCGCTTCGAGAACATTCAACAGCTGACAGTGCATGCGCCGTCGTGCTGTATATATACTCAAGGTCGGCGCTCGCTCGCTCAGTTGCCGCTCGTCGGTTGGTTTGTACGGCGCGTCGACGTCCAAGGTCGCGGTGAAATGAATTCCAACGAATCCACAAACACAATGATCGACGTCCCTTCGACCAGCGCCGCCCTTTCGCATACGTGTGTACGTGTTCACTCATTTAACACCCCCTCCTACAACCACGTTAACCAATTTAGCCATCGACCCAAGTAAGTCGCAATTTAACACCCCATTTCACAACCACGTTAACCAATTTAGCCATCGACCCAAGTAAGTCGCACTTTAACACCCCGTTAACCAATTATATGCTCCGCATCCTCCTCAGTGTTCCCCCGAGGGAAGCTGCGGGCAATTTTTTTGGACTAGTTTTCTTTTTTCGCAACTAATTCTAAATGTGGGAAAACAAGCGTTCACTCGTAAATGATTCTGCTTGACGCGTAGAGAACAGGAATGCCATGTTATGTTGACGGTTCTAGTTGCTCCGAAGTTGTGGTCTCAGACAGTTGCCCAGTATCCTCAATACTTATTTGCACTGCTTTGATTGACGACCCACCTCTAGCATTCCCTACACTGCTTCTACTTACCTGTTAAAATATCTAATAATAATGTCTAGTAAATCGTCGCACTGCATTCGAAGCAGTTGTTCTGCCGCTTGGAGTTTCCTTGTCGCCGGGCGTCTCAAAATAGACAACCCCAGAGTTGTGTTGTCGGAACCATTTTCATGCAGAGTGGCTTACGAACAGTACCACTGTAAAAAACTGGATCAATATTTCCTAGGTTAAACTTATCTGCACTGTACCGGGGGCAGTTCATCGATGTTTTTAATTTGATGTTTCATCAGATAAAACAACTTTACATTAAGAAGCAACTACCCTAAGCTAAAACAGCTCTCGTGTTAACGCGCGCTTATAGAGCCGCCCACATGTTAGCGGCAGCCTTGGTTTGTAGTCGCATCTTCTACCTAACGCTGCGCACATAAAAGGTTGCCTCCTTTGAGGTGAGGGGGGGGGGGGGGTGTCTCAGAACTGTTACACCTCTTCAAGTACATGCCTACAGGTGTGCCGCAATGAACTTAGATGTGCACGATCACATACGGCGTATAATATAAATGAACGGTTGTTTGCGAACAATGTGGGCAAAACGTAATCGCCTACTATATTTATTCGCTGTCCTCTTCTGTAGACCAGCTTTTCTTTTTGCTTAGCTTGGGCATTTGGCTGCATTTCCTCTCATCTCATGCTTGGCACAATTTAGATCTTAGGAGAGAAGTACCTTAGCATCGCATGAAAGCCATTGTTGTCGATATTCGTTGTAGTTCCCTAGGCAAATTGCAGGTGTGAAACATATGCACTCAATACCGTCTACAAAGAATACGCAGCGCTTCTGTGGAATTTCCCCTGATCATGATGAACCAACTATCCCAACAAAAAGTACTTCTAACGTACATGCCACAATCAAGGCGCCAATACTTTGCGACGTGACACGGTGCACATTCTCGCCGGCGTTCATTTGATCACGTCATGCCGGCGTTGCCACGCCGGGCGCGGTCCGGCCATATACTCGAAGGCGCGCGCCGCGCTACATTGCTTTGACGCATGCGCATTTCAGCGCGTCCGGCATCCCTCCATCACGAAAAGAGGGGGGACGCAGTGTTGTCTGGGTAATGCATTGGCGCTGCATTTCGCACCGGTTTCTGTCGCGCCAAGCCGACGGACGATGGTCGCGCCGGTCGCGCGTGACGTCAGACTATAGAGTGCTCGCGTTTTGCTAACGTAGCATCGTTGTGCCCAGCGTGCGCGTGCGTCAACGCTACATCAGAGTCTATTGGGCCCTTCATTATGCGCTCGCGGACATTTTAAATGCGAAGCATTTCTTAGCGATCTTCGGCGACATTGAGCGTATCTATCTATCTAGCCGCCTAGGACATTTAGCTCTCCTGGCCGTTTGGATACTGGTATTGATATCAAACTTGGTGTGGCATAACATGACTCTATGATGAGCATATTTGGCTAGTCATAACATAAAAATCATGACTTGTATGTCATGAATGGGATGAATCACATTTCATGGTCTTGCTGCTCTTGCGGTGGTTTCATTCACATGGCATGTTGCAAAACAGGCATGCATTGACATGATTGCTAGGCGAAGCACAAGCGACAGACCCTACCTTGAAAATCATGACATGCTTGTCATGTAACAACATGACTTCATGTGACGCTCACGATGCGCTCGCGGCCATTTCGCTAGCAGTCTCATATACCAAGTTTGGTATTACGGTACGTGGATCGATGCACGAAGGTATCTGACTGGAGCAAACATGATAATCATGAGATGCGTGTCATTTAACATGACTACATTCCACGCTCATGATGCACTGGCAGCCAGTTTCACTAGCTTCACTCATACGAACTTTGGTATTACGGGACGTGAATTGATCACGAGGGTATGAGACTGGTGCAAACATGATAACATTGAGATGCGTGTCATGTTATAACATGACAACTATGCTACACTCATGATGCGCTTGCAGCCGTCTGGCTAGCTTCACATACACCAAATTCGGTATTACGTGACGCGAATGGACGGCATAGGTAAATGACACATGCAAACATGATAATCACGACATGTCATGTAACAACATGACTACACGCCACACTCATGATGCGATCGCGGCTGTTTCGCTAGCTTCACATATGACAAATTTGATATTACGTGAAGTCAATGGATGACGAAGGTATGTGACTGGTGCAAACATGATAATCATGACATCCGTGTCGTGTGAGAACATGACTATATGTCACGGTCAAGGCGCCAATACATTTCGACGTGACGTGGTGCACATGCTCGCCGGCGTTCGTTTCGTCGCGTCACGCCGGCGTTGCCACGCCAGGCGCCGGTCCTGCCATATACTCGCAGGTGCGTGCTGCATTGCTATGACGTATGCGCGTTTCATAGCGTGCGGCGTCCCTCCGTCTCGTAAAGAAGCAGACTCAGTGCTGTTTGGGTAACGCATTGGAGCCAAATGCAGCACGTCGTATTTCGTGCTGGTTGTCGTTGGGCTGCGCCGACGGACGCTGGTCGCGCTGGTCGTGCTTGGCGACAGACTATGGAGTTGATTGATTAGAACTTTATTTTTGTCCTGAGAAGACGCAGGGGAGACCCCGAGCCACCCGGCTAATCCAACGTTGGGACCGTCAAGCCGAGCTTGGCGGCCCGTTCACGGGCACTCTGGACGGCGAGGGTTTGATCCTTAAGTTCAAGGCTGCGTAAGAGTGCAGCCCACCTGTCCTCGCTGAGGGCAGGGCCGATGGCTTAACATTCCCACAAAACATGAATAAATGTGGCTAACAGTTCACAAGCGGGGCAATCCGCACTTGGCTACCGTTCAGGGTAGATGGCATGAAGAACCGCAGGGTTAGGATACGCACTGGCTTGCAATAGTCTTAGGGTGACTGCCTGCGCCCTGCACAAGGCCGGGTGTGGGAGAGGGAATACAATTCTTGACAGATAGAAGTGCTTTGTTATTTCGTTGAACGTAACTAAGGGTTCCCAGCGAGGCAGAGGGACTGTGGAGGCGGCGCGGTCAGTGAGTCCTCGCGCGGCCTCGTGTGGCCCTCGGTCGGGTTAGAGGTAGAGCCCTCGATCGACCCCAGGTAAGCGGGAAACCAAGTTAGAGAATGGGGCGTGATACTCTTGACGCTTTGGAGATTGCGGAGGGCCTGAGGGGCTACCATCCCGGTTTGGTAGGCTTTAATAGCCGCCTTGGAGTCGCTGTATATTGACTCTCTGCGACTATCTAGCATAGCCAGCGCGATTGCAACCTGTTCGGCTATCACGGGCTTTGATGTGCGTACTGTGGTGGAGCAAGTGAGCCTGGAATTTGAGTCGGCGATGGAAACAGCGAATGTCTCTTGTTGAACATATGGCGCAGCATCTACAAAGCTTGCATCAGTGGGGTTGCTACGGACATGCTCGAGCAGAGCTCTACCCCTGGCCCTACGTCGACCGACGTTGTGCGCTGGGTGCATATTGCGGGGAATGGGTGCGATGTGCAGTTGAGACCTGATGTTTCTGGGAATCTGCATGGAATCGGGGCACTGGTCAATAGAGTTGAGGCCCAAATCATCGAGTATCTTGCGGCCCGATTTGGTTCCGGAAAGCCTGAGCAGCTGTGAGCGCTCTTGCGCCTCGATTATCTCTTCGAGGGTATTGTGAACACCGAGCTTGAAAAGGTTTTCAGTGCGAGTGCTTACAGGCAAGCCGAGCACGAGCTTGAAGACCTTTCTTATGAGGGAATTGAGCTTACTTCTCTCTGCAACATGCCAATTATACATGGCCACCGAGTACGAAAGGTAGCAGAGCACAAACGCATGTATGATGCGTATGAGATTGACTTCCTTGATTCCCCGGTGTCTGTTGGTGATCCTCCGGATGAGGCCGAGAGCACTTTCCGTCTTGGTAGTGACCTGTCTGAGTGCAGCTCCGTTAGCGCTGTTGGACTCGATATACATTCCCAATATTCGGAGCGAATCCACTCTGGGCACTGCGGACCCGTCACCACTGACACGCCGTATTTCACTTTGAGACGCAGGTTTCCAGTCACGGTGGCCGCCACCTCGGGGTCTTTTCTTGTAGAGCAGAAGTTCCGATTTCGATGGGGAGCACCTGAGACCGGCGGGACGGAGGAAACTTTCGGTCACGTCGATTGCGTGCTGCATGGCTTCCTCAACTTGACCATCGCTCCCGCCCGTGCACCAGATGGTTATATCATCTGCGTAGATGATATGATTTATTCCCCTTGAATCTTCGCGAGTTCCTTGGAGAGCCCGATCATCACGATGTTAAATAGTGTTGGTGGAATAACTGAGCCCTGAGGCGTGCCATGTGAACCGAGGTTGATCTCTCGTGAGAAGTACCCTTCTATCTTGAGCTTGGTAGTTCTCTGGTAGAGAAAGGATCTCACGAAGTCGTAGACCCTCTTCCCTAGCCCTAAGCTGGCGATAGACTGGAGAATGAATTCGTGAGAAACGTTGTCGAAAGCCTTCTCTAGGTCTAATCCAAGGATGGCTCTGGTATCTCCGGTGCTCCGGTCGATGATCTCATGCTTTATCAGCTTCATGGCATCCTGTGTCGAGAGACCAGTCCTGAAACCAATCATATTGTGGTGTACATGTCATTGGTCTCGACGTGCACCTTGAGTCGGTTCAAAAGGGCGTGCTCTGCGACCTTACCGACACAGGAAGTTAAGGAAATCGGTCTTAGATTATCTATTCCTGGTGCTTTACCAGGTTTCGGGATTAGAACTGTGTAGGTCGTCTTCCATTGTGTGGGGACCTCTCCACTGCGCCACACCTCATTAATCTTTTCCGTAAGAAATTCGATGGAGCCATCATCAAGGTTCTTGAGCATCTTATTGGTTATGCCATCAGTGCCAGGGGCGGATTTGGCATTGAGGGAAAAGAGATCCTGCCGTCTCTCGGCCACAGTATAGTCCTGGTCCAACTCCGGCACGTCGCACCCTACGTAGTCCAGAAACTGTGGGGGTGCAGAGCTATCCGCGACTAGCATATACCTGTCTATAAGCTTGTTAACAACCAATTCGTCCGGGGTAGAGTCAGTAGCAAGATGGATGGCTCGCGTGAGGATGGATCGCCTCCGGCTGGACCTGGTGCTGCCCTGATCGAGAAGGTGTTTGAGAAGACCCCCGCTCTTCCCAGATCTGAGCTGACCCTCGATGCTCTCGCAGAGCTCATGCCATTGTTGTTTACACAAGGTTTTACAGTGCTCCTCGATCGCCCTGTTAACCTCGGAAACCATCTTGTGGAGTTTTCTGTTATGCTTCTGTCCTTTCCACCTCGTCAGTAGGGCTTGCTTGGCTTCTAGTAGGTGTGCCAACCTGCTGTCCATGTTTTCAACATCGAGGTCAGTGACGACCTCCTTGGTTGCTGCCGTGGCGTCATCTCTGATTCCTTTGTACCATCCTTCAAAGTCTGTCCTAGCCGTCGGTGTCTCTCAGCTCTGACTTCGCGAAAAACGTCCCAGTCGACCACCTTGAATTTTTTCGTCCTAAAGCGGGCAATCGCGAAGGATACCTCGATGACGTAGTGGTCACTTCCGAGGTCTAGAGCCGTGTTGACCCGCTTGACCCCACCTATATTCTTCACAAAAGTCAGGTCCGGGGTGGTATCCCGACATGTGGAGTTACCTCTCCTAGTAGGGAAATCCTTGTCAGTGATAAGCGTCAAGTCGGCTTTTGTCGCAGTCTGCCATAGCTCGCGTCCCTTGGGGGTATCATACATGTATCCCCACACACTGCACGGGGCGTTGAAATCCCCTACGGCTACAGGGGGGTAACTACTGGCCATGCTCACAGCCCTTTTGAGGAGAGAGTTGGCTCTCGCCCTGCGATAACTGGGACTGCAGTATACGTTGAGAATGAAAAGGCTATTTCTTCGAAGACTTTTCTTGAGTGAGTTCATTAAAATTTTAGTCATTACGTACTCAATGCCATCGGCAACTGGACCGAGGTCACGCAATAGGTAACTGTACCTTTTGCTGATAAGTGTGGCAACTCCCCTACCTCCTGAATGTGATGACGCTACTAGGTAACCCGGGAGTTTGATGGGGGTGCCAGACGCAACTTCCTGAACAGCGATGACTTGGGGCTTAACATCGAGAGTTATTAAATATTGCTGTAGAATGGGTTTTTTCTGAGTAAACCCGCCACAGGTCCATTGCCAGATTTGGAAGTTTTCGTCCACACTATCCATGTTTAGGCTGAGGAGATGGTTGAGCAGCAATAGCGGCCCGGAGGATCGCGCCCTCAGTCGGGGCGCTAGTACATTGCATTGTGCTGGGACTTGCAAAGGAGTCGGACTGGGGTCTCTCCTCACATCGACCTCTTCTAACTTGCTTATGCGTTCACTCAGTGCTCCTAATCCCATCTTGGGATGCGCCACGGCTTCTTGAATTTTTGCTAAGGTAGCCTGCATGTTCCCAAAGGAAACCTTGAGTTCCGACAGTAAGTTTACCGCATCTTCTTCTTGTGTGTTCTCAACCGCTCAGCGCTTGGTTCCGCTAGGCCTGTGAAGTGCCTCAGACGTATCTTTGGCGACCGGGGTTGGGGCGGGCTGCGCCGAAGGGGGCGAGGACGCGAGCTTTCTGATCTCCGCCATCTCCGCTGCTAGCCTGCTCATTTCTTGCTTAAGTTGCGCGTTTTCTTTCCTCAGCTGCTCGTTAGCTCGTCGCATCTCATCGAGCTCACTCGTGTAGAGAGAACCGCGATTCGATTCGTCGCCACTAGGAGACTCACGTCTTCCTCGGGCCTTGTCGGCCCAGGAGAGCGTCGGCTTGTTGCTGTTAGAGATGGTGGGCGTGTGGGAGCAGGAGCTGGTCGACCCCGATGAAACGTGTTCCGGCCTTGAGTTGGAGCGAGGCTGAGAAGTGAAACTTCCCTGGGCACGTTCTGTCGATCTGGAGCGCGAGCCGGAACATCCCTTGGAGGCACCACGGCGCCTGGATCCGGAGCGGCCTCCCGAACGTCCCCTGAAACGGGGGCGTCCTCTGCGCTGAGCATCCGTGGTGGGTGACGAAGACTGGAACTCGTCCGCAGTGTCGAGATGACGTTGCAGGGACGGTGACGCAGCACCAGCCATTCTGGCACGCTCACTGCGACGACGGCGCACAATGTACGGGATCTTGAACCTTTGAGCACAGTCTTTGCTATAGCCATGAGATGCTGGCCACCACAGAGCTTGCACTTGGGAGTACACACATGTTGCTTGTCGGGGCTTGCGGCACCACAGCCTCGGAAAATCGTGTCACCGGGAGTGGGGCACACGTCAGCGCGATGACCAAGACGGCCGCACGCATAACACACGTCGATTTGCTTGCGGTAGAGTGAGCACTGCATCAGCACTGGTCCATACCTGACAAAGTTTGGTACACGGTACCCGTCGAAAGCGATGATGACCGTGCCAGTTTGGGCTATTCTCTTGGCTGCTAAGTCGAGTGGATTATTTGTGTTGACAATCTTCGCACCGATGACGTCAGGGCCGTCTTGAAGTGGGACGTTGCGAATCACCCCTTTGCAAGTGGAGTGTGGGGCAGTCTCATAGGCACTCAGCTCGTGCACCTTGCCCGAAATGAGTATTTGCTTCATCCGAACGTATCAGTCTGCGTTTTCGCGCTTAAAAGTACTGGCAACCGTAATATTTTGCTGCAGATTCGGGCATAGAGTATCCTGGCACAAATCTTTCTGGCTTATGCCAGCGGCAACTAGTATTGCGTCTGCCACAGTAGCTGCGCCAATTTTCGAGATACTGAGTCCACCTCTCGGCTGGATCACAATCTTGATGTCATCTTGAGAAAGGGAGGGCATCTTTTCGGCCCGTATTACTTTGCACTTAAGCGCAGCCCCACTCGACTTGCAGCGGCTTGCGCCCGGCTGCGACAATAGCGCGTTAGAGTCAGCAGTGCGTGTTTTGGCGCCAGCTCTTCTGGACCCTGCGGACTGCCAACCTTTATCTTGAGTAAACTCTTCTTCTGAAATATCCTCTCCGTGCACTTCATACTTCATCGTGAGCAAATAATTCCGCGCACCGGGCCTCCGAAGGGCCGGCCGCAGGCGAGAACAAGCCCAGCAAAAGCGCGGTCTCCTAAGCCACACGTTAGGGTTAAAGAGGGCACCACTCCACTGGAAAAGAAATAGTTCCTAACTTGACAAAAACTCACTCACTGTGATCAAATATGGTATCGGTAGGATGCTGATGACTTCCCGGAACCGATGCAAGCAACAGTTCATGAACACTCGAAGAAAAAAAAACTCTAGAAACACATATTTAGTTGCGCGTCCACAGTAGCCGTACGAACGCAGCCTCCCGTTGCGCGTCTCTCTCATAACACTCAGACTATGGAGTGCTCGCGTTTTGCTAACGTAGTATTGCTGTAAACGCTGCATTGGAGTATATTTGGCCCTTCTTGATGCACTGGAGGCCGTTTCGCTAGCTCCACATAAACCGAATTCGGTGTTACGTGACGTCATTAAATGACGAAGGTATATGACTGTTGCAAACATGATAATCATCGGACGCGTGTCATGTAAGAACATGACAACATACCACGCTCATAGCGGGCTCGTGGCCGCTTATGTAGCTCCACATATACTAAATTTCGCACCACGTGACGTGAATAGATAATGGAGGTAAACGACACATCCAAACATGATAATCATGACACGGAAGTCTTGTAGGGCCTAATTTACCTCCACCTCTTTACGTTTTGCTGAATTTAAAATGACATATCAACCTTCGTCATTCGTGCTTCGCATACCAACGATTCCCACTGTACGTGGGATCTGTCAATTGTTTTCAACATGCCATGGAAACGAAACCACCGCAAGAGCTTCAGGACCGTGAAATGTAAATCATGACATTAATGACCGCCATGATTTTCATATCCTGACAAGTCAAATATGACTAGTCAAATATACAGTCATGTTATGGCATACGAAGTTTGTTATCGATATCATTATCGAAACGGCCAGGAGAGCTAAAACTCATAGGCGGCTATATAGATAGATAGATAGATAGATAGATAGATAGATAGATAGATAGATAGATAGATAGATAGATAGATAGATAGATAGATAGATAGATAGATAGATAGATAGATAGATAGATAGATAGATAGATAGATAGATAGATAGATAGATAGATAGATAGATAGATAGATAGATAGATAGATAGATAGATAGATAGATAGATACGCTCAAAGTCGCCGAAGTTTGCCAGGAAATGCTTCGCATTTAAAAATTGATCACGCACGGGATTTCGACTTCCCGCTTTATCAGCTGAGGTACCTTGCGAAGACTGTGTTCTGCGGTCGCATTCGGTACCTTTCTCACACGGAGCAGCCGCCTTTACGCATTGTAAGGACCTTGCAGTCTGCTTTGTGTTACTTCTTTTGGTCCGGTGGCACTGAGTTGGTTTCTCGTGCGACGTTGGGACAGCAGCGTTCCCAGGGAGGCTTTGCTTTCCCTTCGGTGTCAATACGCTGCCGGCTAGTAGCCTTGTGCTTCCTGTTGCGCCTCGTACAAGGAGAGGAATCCCCCGCGTGAACTCTGGCATATTATTTCCTAGGCACTCACCTTCGGTATATATAGCCTAATGTGCACCTTAATCGGGGCCCACAATCACTAACGCTTTCTTTGTTTCATGCAACAGCTGTCACGTTTTTTCATCATATCCAGTAGACTTCTCGCAAGGTTGATGTGTAAGACAATCCTATCGTTAACACAAGAGCCGCTTTATTGCTCCCGTTAGTTTCTTCGGCATGCCACACCCGCTCTAGCCGTGTGTCTTGGAGTCCGTTGACGGCATCACTTCTTCCTAGCCACCTACGGGACTTCGGGTAGCGGCTGCGGTGTGGTGTTCTTCCTACCCTTGATCGCCTATAAATGTGTAGAATTGTCCAGTCAGCAACGTGCCGGGACTGTTCCCTACGGGAAACAAATAGGCATGTTCTGAGACAATGCGTCGTTGCTCGTGTTTTCTGGTGGGCCTTTCGTGCTGGATTTCGTGGTCTAGAAGTAAATCGTTTTGTTTCTTCTGGGCGTTGTTCTCGAGGCCGTTTCGCCAGCCTTCTCGTTGTTGCTGATGCCTACTGTCTTTGGTACAATCGCTGTGAGGCGGTTGGAGCAGGTCGCCGCCGTCATGCTCTCTTCCCGATATTGGAGCGACTGTTCGAAGAACTATATACTATCTGCTTTGTCGGAGGAACTCTTCATTCTCGATGAGGAGCAATTCCTTCGACACTGGTCCTGCCCTCCTGCCCTTTTGTGTTCGTCTGCGAGAGACATGTAAAGCTAGTTTTCAAGCCTGCCTGGTTTTGGTAGGCTAATGTTTGTTTAGTAGTCACACAATTACCTTGTAAATACTAGGTAAATACCTGACATATGGATCTTTACATTTCTTTTGTGTGTTCTTCGTTTACCATGCAATGTACATATGTAAACATATCTTTTTGTAACAGTTTTTTACAGTCTTCGCAAGGTACCAACAAACATATCTTTTTGTTGCAATTTTTTACATGTCTGTGCACGTTGTGTACCATCATGATGTTTTCTTGAAGTGTAATTGATGTTCACTGTTCGTGAGAATAAATTTCTCTAAGCGCATAACGTTAGTTTCAGACAACATCCTCCTAACCTCCCCTACAATTAAATTTGAAGGCTTACGAAACGGCTTTTTGCTCTCCCATAGTAGAGTACCAAGTACTCAAAATTGTTAACAACGTTTTTCTAAACACACAGCTGCATTGCTTTCATGCTGTGTGGTGGGTGTTTCTGAGGCCCACGGAACTGCTTGATGCTCTCCCATAATAAAGTACCGAGCACTCTAAATCGTTACCCACTTTTTTCTAAACTCACAAACCAACTGCTGCAAAAGTTTTTCGGTGAGCCGAGCGCTTCTGGAGGGCTTGTCTACCACCATGCCGGTTTTTTTTTTTTTTTGTCGACAGGGCCTCATCAAGTGTGAGGCCCATGGCACGGCTTTATGCTCTCTTATAGTAGAGTACCAAGTACTCAAAATTGTTTACAATTTTTTTTTCAAACGCGAGTTTAAACTCTCCTATAGCACAGTAACGAGTACTCTAAATTATTAACTACTCTTTGCGAACACGCCTTTATATAATCAAATTTATTTCTATGGGCGCGTAGTGTCACGTCTCATGAACAGCTACACTTTAAATACCGTGAATGTAGCGAGTTATCATCAAACTTCAAAGTACAGATACACAGGATGTCAATGTGAGATGACCAGACTTCTCGCTTCTCAATTAAAGCGGCGTTTCTGTCTTCGTGAGGACCTGTTAGGATTGTTAGTATGCTAGAAGCAGCCTCCTGACTGCATTATGGGTAGAACGCTTTTTAAACGCTTCATTAAAAATAAATGCTGATAGATAATGTTCCTATTAGTCTAAAAATTCGGAGGAGCATATCCCCGAAGCAAGTCCAAAGTACGCGATCCACTGAGAGCCATTAAGGTAATGCACTTTTCAATGGAGGCGGAAATGCTGTATGCCCATGTGCTCAGATTTGGGTGCATGTTGAAGAATCCCAGGTGGTCGAAAGTTCCGGAGCCCTCCACTACGGCGTCTCTCATAATGATATGGTGGTTTTATGACGTCAAACCCCACATCAACCAATCAATCCATCAATCAATCAATCGACTCATTCGATCTCGTGAAATTTCACAACGTGACCTCTAGGCAGCAATACAAGCCGCTCAAGCGCAACAGAAACATTGCCAGTCCTAACTTTGTTATGATGCAATTGTTCGCTGCTATCCATGCCCGCCCTTCTAATCAGAGGGTATCTCAGGCTAGAGAGGGCCGGATAAGCTGCTGCAGCAGTTGGTTGGCAGATATGGCATGGCTCACCTTTAGCGTTAAACTACTCCCCGAAAGAGCCACATGCATGCCACAAAACAACGCAGGCCACTGTCAGACGTCTTACCGCAGCGGACGTCTGTGAAATCGAAGATATCCGAGTGCCAAGAATGATCCGCCCTACAGGGCATTGACGATAACAGCGCTGAGAAGGCAAGTAGAGTGCTTTATGAGATCACCCTTGGACCAAGAAACCAAGAAACGGTGGCAGCGTGTCGAGTGGAAGGTACACAAGCTGAGAATCGTGGCTTTTTGTTCGCGCTAAGGTATGTGTGCGTTCCTGGAGTCACAGGAATACGTTTTCGTGATTGGCCACCAGGGTGAAGCAAAAAAGGCAACGGTAATCTACGGCACGTGTGTAGATTGTTGCACACGTGTACCGCATTCATTATAAAATTTTGTGTGAGACGCCATTTTTTATACCCAATTATGATCAAGTCAAGTACCACTGAAGTGAACAACGCTGTGTCCTATAGCACACACATGTGTGTGTGTGTGTGTGTGTGTGTGTGTGTGTGTGTGTGTGTGTGTGTGTGTGTGTGTGTGTGTGTGTGTGTGTGTGTGTGTGTGTGTGTGTGTGTGTGTGTGTGTGTGTGTGTGTGCGTGTGGTCACTTGTACCACGCAATATTACTGCCATATCACAGCTGGACTGGGAAGCCTGTCAACAGGACGAGCGTGTTTGTAAAGCATGAAAGTTATTTTCACGTCAATTTAAAGCAGAGGAAATTGCAATGTAAACCCAAGCAGACCTGTGGCTGTGCAGTCGTATATCTGCTTGCCACGCGAACGGCCTGGGCTTGATCTACGCTCAGACATAGAATGTTTTATTGTTCATATCATCTCTCTAGATTTTTTCGTCATATACTAGATGATGATTTCTCACTCACAATCAATGACGCCAACGCCGGCACGGACGCCGACACCAACGCTGGAATGTTCGCGAAACGAGTTCTTTAAAGCTATCGCAATAAAAAAAACAAGAGCAAACAGCATGTTCGAGAGCGCCGCGCCATCGTCCAGCGACTGTGTCCACACTGACACTGCAAAGAATGAAAGTTTGTGAAATTGCACACAAAAGGAGGAATAAACGACTCGGTGGTGCGCTAGAGGAAATGCCGTCGAATGCAGGTTATCAATCAAAATCTTTCCGCCGAGCTCGCACGAAAATTCGTACCTTGGTACACACTGCCTCCGATCTAGTGTGTTTAAACAGCTGCTACCGAAGCAGCCCGGGGCTCCTGTCCAAGAGTGGCCAATGCGTTTCATATTTTCCAACAAGATTGATGTAGTTATGCAGCTGCTGAACCTCACAGCAATGCATGATATTCAGGTATATTTAATGCTTCTTCGCCTCACACAAAAAGAAAAAAAAACGTTAATTCTTTTCGTGATCACCACCAAAACCAGTATGTCCTCTGAGGGACGTGCGTTCTCGTTTGAGCTGAAAATGCCGTCAATAAGCACAGCTTGACAGCCTAAGTAGCTTAGGCAGTGCATAGCCCTTACTAATTTAGTTCATAAATTGGTGACACCCTCATACACTCTCTAGATTATTCTTTATTATGAACCTGTTACGGTTTCAAACGAACCACACGCCAGCTAGGTATTCCTCAAGATAATTGCGAGTGCAGCGAACTTATTGCTCATTACTACCAGTGACACACGGGCAAAAGTAAAGTACTTTCAAGTAAACCCCTTTTGTCGCCTAAGGGAACCATTTGCAGAAAGGAGTGGCGCTGATGACACACGGCACCGGACTACTGCTTTAGGCGGTGCCTCAGAAGAACGCTGCAGAAAAAATGGCGCTGTTTGTGGAAGCAGCAAGATTGGAAATATTAAAAAGAATCTGCGCATGTACATCACATTCAGCGACGCCGGAGCATGAATCCGTTTTTTTTTTTTTGTCTGGTGGCTTATAATGCGCATATCTGTAATTTTCTTTCGCTTTTTTGCGTTTTTAGCAGCACCTTAAGTTCGTCTGGCAACTATGAACAGTCCGTGTTTTGCTGTTTTTGTTTTTTGTCGTGCTTTTTACATGGCTGCGTCCAGCTGGGTCAGTGACGGCGTGCCGCGTTTCATCGTGGTCCTGCGATGTCTCAGCGCAGAGACAGAGATAAAGCAACAGTTGAGGTGGGCCTGACTCTTGTCGCCCTCGGCTCCATAGAAGATGAGCTAAACGCTGTGAAGGCAATTTTGCCGTGAATTTGCGCCCGTGTACGCGGAATACCGGCGTTGGTGAGGCTCTCGGCAATCGCCTGGTACACTCCACCGTTGTGCTTTTGCCCTCGCAAATCGTCCAAAGGGACCTCCCTTAGCTTTATCAGCGCCCAGGTCTCCTTTTCAGTCCACTGGACGCGCGGTTTTTTCTTCACCGACTGAGCCGACTCCATTGTTACAAGATACTACGTCACCGACACAGCAACTGCCGCTGCCAACCCTAACATGATCGTGCTAGTGATGTAGTGCAGGCGTTTGAGAGTATGGACAGACTATAGGCCTTCACTTTGAAAACAAATCGCATTGCTGCTCAAAATGAAAACATTTTCTCAGCGCAAAAAAATACTGACAGGGCACCGCAGTGTTGCGACACGTTTTCTTCTATTAATAAATTATGCACACTGTATGCGAGAGTACTCCCTTCCTGCCAGAAAAGTAGATGCGGGATCTGCTTTTGCGAAAAGGATCTTTACCGGAAAGGAGTTACTCTTTTGTCGTGTGTCACTGCGCCCGAACGCCTTTCCGAAAGATGTCCCCTTGTCTAAAGGACTTCAGGGTGCCCGTGTGTCAGGGGCATAAGCTTCAAGTATTTCGTTACTCCCGAAGTAAAAATAGCCATTTGGATGTGCTCAGCTGGCTGGCGATGCAGGGTCACGGAAGTTGCAGTTAACGCATGTTCACAAATAGCGCTGTTTTTATTGCTCTACGAAGAAGAAGTGAGATCAGAGTGGAAACCAGTACAGAAATAAAAAAAAGGTGGCAGCCCATACCTAAATTCCCGGTTTATGGCCTTTCAGTAAAAGCCTCAAAACGCCGTGTACATACGAAAGGGGGCGAAATCCTTGTTTTTATGTTTGAAAGTCGGCATGGAAACCTCCCTGGCTTTGAGATTCGTTCAATGTTGTTGGTGACAAAACCTTCACTCATGAAGTTGTCTGCCTAAACCATACCCATCAGCGGCCACCCTAGTGGTTGCGGTGCACAGCTGCTGACCGAACAGTCACGGGTTCAGTCCAAGCTTTGGCGGTCGTGTAGAGATAGAAGTAAGATGTTGAGGCCCATGTACTTGTATTCAGGGGAACTTCCTAAAACGCCATATAGTCCGAAATTTCCCGATTCCTTTTGTACAGTCTGTCGCGTACTTATATCATTTTTCCGGCACGTACACCTCAAACAGTTATTATTATACAGCAAAACTTTCCTGGAATGAACTTCAAGGGACCCAAGGGGAAACTTCGTTAAAGACAGAGTTCACTTAACTTCAACAGCCATGTTGCGACTTGTCAAAACGAAATGTCAGCTCTATTATTTGCATTCTTACTTCAAAAACAATGTAGTAATACTTCAGTGCACTTGTGTAGTTATAACTGCTGCCGTCATGAATTGTGCCACTTTGTCCAAGCCTTTGTAAACGCTCTTCAACACAGAATCATGTCAAAAAGCTAAGAATTACAGTTTTCCAACTATGCAACATGTTCCTTCAGCTTATATTCTTGGTACTTCCTCTACGAGTGTTTCGCTTTCCTTCTCTTCTCCTTACTTTGTATGACCTGAGGTAGAACGCGCACTACAATCTCTAAAGTAGACAAAGTGCCGGATGGCTTGATGCTGGAGTCACAAGTTACACAGTATTCAAAATGTAAAGCTGTCCGTATTCAGTCTTTAAGACAATCTTGATCAATATGACGTAAGAGGCATTACATGGTGTCGCAAAAAATATTCGTAGAAGGGAAATGTGCTCTGTGCTAATTTCGTTAAACTAGAATGCGTGTGCGTTCACCCCAAAGGTTCTTCAGGGGGGTTTAAAAAAGTTTGCACAGCTGAATAGTGCGTTTAAATTACGTTCGCTCCACCAGTATTATATTTTCTTAACATTTCAATGCTTTCAACTTCTTTAACATGCTTTCAATTTACGTACTTCACCCACAGGCGACCACAGTACGATCGTACAGCCTCCGTCTAATGCAGAAAGCAATGAGGAGTTTTGTGCGTCTGCTACATCAATGCGCCAAGATTTCGTAGCGCCTGGTGTTGGCGACTCTAACGTATAGGCCGACCTAGAGAGATACGATCAGACAGGAGGTCATCTCGATCCGTCAGCTGGCTGATCAAGATGAATGACTGGCCACAGGATATAATTTCTTTGCCGAACAAACCAACCGGTAATTACCTCGTTCGAGCACGTTTGACTATTTTTAATACGTGACACTGACATGATGAAGGTTGTTTCCTGCTTGGATATCAGTATGACAGTCACTGAATAGCAGAGATCTCAAAAAGGCACTCGTCCTTGTAGTTTGTTATCTTGCCCCGTATTCTGCTCTCACGCTGTGACATTACTGTCATCAGTAAAAGGGCTCGGGGGTTCTTGTTTGCAGTGAGATTGAAATTCCAGGGCTTATAAAAAGTTACAGTTTCACCGCAAAGGCGAAGCAAGGAATGCGACAGCAACTTGCAATGTAACGCTGAGAAAGGCAAGCAGATCGAATCGTGCAGTGTGCTGCTCACGCACAAATGACGCATGAAAACAGCACACACTCTATGAGAGGCAAGTATTAACGTTTACAGTTCAGTACTGAACGTGCTCTTTAAACATAAACGACACACGAAACGTAATCACAAGTACAGAGATGAGTGCGAATTAATAAGTGTCCTATTTGTTACTTCGCTGTCTTGGTGTTAAATTGTTGCCACTCATACTCCCACAATGTGTTCGGCCGAATCGGATTGCCTAATTCGTTTTACCCAAAAAGCAAAATATATCATCGAAGATGGTAAGGTATATATTCTCTATTGAGACACTTATCTTAAAACACTGAGAAATATACAAGTACCTAGTGCCGTGTATAAAGTCTGGGACGAGTGCCCGCTCTTTTCTCCATCGCTGCTTAGTGAGCCACAATGTTCCTGCGAAACGTCACCAAACCACGCACGTCACGAGGTGCGCTGCTAATCTGAGCACCACCCGACGACAGTGTAAACTTTGGGCAGGACACATCTTCTAAGGAAAGGATGAGTGATGCTAAACACTTTTTTGAACAAAGCATAGAAGAGTACACCCTGTGGTAAGGTTGAAATCAGTGACATTTTTGACAACCAACGCTAAGGTATAAATAACAAGGGAGGTAGCATAAAGCCAGAAGAAGGAAGGAAGGAAAATAGAAGGAAAAGAAAGGCAGAGAGGTTAACCAGCCTATAGGCAGCCGGTTCGCTACCCTGCGCATGGGAGAGGGATGGGGAAGATGAAAGATAGAGAGCAGAGAGGGAAGAGAGAAACAGCACATTCGGCAGCACACGCGCGCACACTCAGTCAAAGTCCAGTGTTGTCTTTCGCGGTGTGTGACATTGCTGTTACAGTCGCTTGTTCAAGTCTGTGTCACGTAGGAATTTCAATACAGCTTTCGTCGTCTTCTGTTGCAATGTCTGCTCTCGGGCACTTGACAGAATAGTGTCCACAGACATTTGACTGTTGTCGATGCGCGCAAAAGCGGACGCCAGTGACTGTCTCTGTATTTCATACAACGGACAGTCACGCAGGATGTGGTGTAGCGTCTCTTCGCAATGACAGGCATCGCAGAGAGCGTTGTCGGTCATTCCTATGACAAAGGAATAAGATTTTGTAAATGCCACTCCTAGCGATAAGCGATGAAGAAGGGTGGCTTCTCTTCGGTCGAGCCCAGTGGGCACGCGGAGAGCCATCAAAGAGGACAGGTGGTGTTGACGATTCGTATCGATGCTTGGTGGGCACCATAGTGAAAACGTAATTTCACGCGCAAGTCGTCGAAGATTACTGGCAGCATCGGTCCGCGAAAGTGGTATGGCTTCTTCTCGTGTTCCTTCAAGGGCTGCCCGCGCGGCAGTATCGGCATGTTCGTTCCCTATGATGCCGTAGTGACTTGGCAGCCATTGAAGCGTCACATGATGCCCTTTCTCGTGTGAAGTGTGGAGAAGGCATCGAATTTCGAAAACAAGCTGTTCGTATGGCCCGCGACGCAGTGCTGAGAGCACAGATTGTAGGGCAGCCCTTGAGTCGCTGAAAATCGACCATTGTTTCGGTGGTTCCCGATTGACCACACAAAGTGCAGCGCGCAAAGCAGCTAGTTCCGCTGCTGTAGACGCCGTAGAGTGGTCAGTCCTAAAGCTGATGGTAACACCTCTTGCTGGGATAACTACTGCCCCTGAAGAATACTGGCGGTTTGTGGACCAATCGGTGTATACATGTATGCTGTCTGAATATTTCTTGTGCAAAAGAAGAAGAGACAGTTGTTTCAGCACGGGTGACGAAAGCTCAGATTTCCTCCGGAGCCCTGGTACACTAAGATGCACTGTGAATCGAATAAGACACCAAGGTGGTATGGATGGTTTAGATGCAGGAGTGAAGCCCGACGGAAGTTTATCGTTGTATTTCACAATCATTTTGGCGAACGATGCTTGGCGCCTCTCTGAAGGCTACAGTGCAAGGTGATGACAGGGAACACGCGCTTAGTGTCTTATGTGCGTTCTCAGGACTTCTAGAACAATGTGAGTTTGTATCGGATAGCCGCCAGCAATTGCAATTGTTGCTTCCGTTGACGTACTTCTTGGCAGACCGAGACACACTCTCACCGCTTGGGCTTGTACTGCCTGTAGAACACGAACATTGGTCTTGCAGGTATTGCTAAGCACGGGCAAGCTATATCTGAGGAAACCGAAAAACAGGGCCCTGTAGAACTCCATCATTGCGTCTACTGACATCCCCCACGTCTTTCCTGCCAGGAACTTAAACAGTTGGGAAATAGCGGTCAGGCGCTTCTTCATATAGGTCACATGCGGACTCCAACAGAGGTCCCTATCGATAATGATGCCCAGAAACCGGTGGGTTTTGGCGTAAGAAATCGGTCGCCCGCAGATTGAGATGACATAAGGAGTCATTGTTTTGCGAGGAGTGAAGGCCACTAGCGAGCATTTTTCTGGTGATATGCTGAGACCTTGTTTGAACAAGTAGTTGGCAATCATAGTTGCTGCCTTTTGAAGCCGGGAACGTATCTGAGGACGTGTGACTGCCGATGTCCAGACACAGATGTCGTCTGCGTATATTGAGATTTTAATGGTGCTTGGAAAGTATTCAGCAAGGCCAATTAGTGCAAGATTGAATAGCGTCGGGCTAAGAACTCCTCCTTGAGGAACACCCCTTGAAGTATAGCGTCGCGTAGTTGGGCCATCTTCTGTTAACACAAAGAATGATCTTGCAGCAAGGTAACTCGAAATCCACCGAAAGACTCGACCACCAAGGCCAACCGCCGCAAGAGCACCCAAAATGGCTTCATGTAGTACATTATCATAAGCGCCTTTCACATCTAGAAACAAAGCTGCAGATAGTCGCTTACGGGATCTTTCGTGCTGAACGTACGAAACTAGATCAACGACATAGTAAATGGCGGCTTTCCGACGCGACCGCTCTTGTATTGGCAACGTCGTTAAAGCCAGAACATTTCACAAAAATGACCCGAGTCTCGGGTGAAGAAAAACATCACGCACCATCAGCGAGGATCGTCACGAGAAAACTTGGTATAGTCTAGCCGCGAAAATGAAAAGCAGGTAGAATATTAACTGTTTCCCCACACTATGTCTACCCTTTAAGCTGATGCTAAGTAAGAGCAATGGGTCTAAATAGCCTACAATTAGACATAGAAACTAAATCAAATCAAATAAATGTCAACAAATGACTTCGACAACAAATGTGTATTTTATTCCTCTAGACTGGGCTGTTCCCCCGAGTCCTCGATTAACTCGACGGAACATATTTTTTAATAAAGTTGTTCTATGTTGAACGCTGCACATGTTGCCTCGAAACTATAGTTACCATTCCTTGTTGTAGGAACGTTGCTCATCGCGAAAAGCATAGTGTACCATATGTACGAATGACACAAGAAGTGCTTGAGACAGATGAACTGGGCGTGGAGGAGCGAAACATGTACGGAAGGGTGTTTCAATTCGACTAACGATAAACCTGGGGAAGGGGTGAAGCTTGCAGTGTTGTAAGAGAAATTTCTCTGAGAAGGCAAAATTGGTGCCATGCCTGAAATTGGCCACGTAGGTAAAAGTGTTTCTACTTCTCTAACATCGCCAGAGAACTGCGTCGGAGTGCAGCTTGTCCTTCTTCTTCTTCTTCTTCTTCTTCTTCTTCTTCTTCTTCTTTCTTGTTGTTGTTGTTGTTGTTGTTGTTGTTGTTGTTGTTGTTGTTGTTGTTGTTGTTGTTGTTGTTGTTGTTGTTGCCCCGCCGCGGTGGTCTAGTGGCTAAGGTACTCGTCTGCTGACCCGCAGGTCGAGGGTTCAAATTCCGGCTGCGGCGGCTGCATTTCCGATGGAGGCGGAAATGTCGTAGGCCCGTGTGCTCAGATTTGGGTGCACGTTAAAGAACCCCAGGTGGTCGAAATTTCCAGAGCCCTCCGCTATGGCGTCTCTCATAATCATATGGTGGTTTTGGGACGTTAAACTCCACAAATCAATCAATCTTTTTCTTCTCTTTTCCAGTTCTCTATATAAGGCATGCACAAAAGGGTGTTCCAGCTCTACCAGCGTCGTCAGCTATTTTTCGTCCCAACTGTAGCCTTCACTATTTTTAGTGGACCAATGGTAATTAATGGGACGTACCCTATTTTTCTAGCATTTAGCCATTTATGATGGACCGCGACATGATACGCCGTGATTGCGCATGCCGCCAGAAGCCAAAACTCTAAGGTGCTTCGCAGCCGTGAAACATGACGCATGTTTTCTCTTCCCTGCACTCTGTGGTGTCATTTGCTGTCGTTTTCAGATGACACTATTCTGTCAGGGTCACACAAACTCTTTCCCAAGAAGTTCGTAAGCAAAGGGTGGGGAAGCTACCAAAGTTTTAAAATAGTCAATGTTATTGGTATTTTAGTCTTTATCGTTAAAAGTCAATGCAGAAATGTTTCTTTGGAAACAAGGTGGTCGCTGCATAAACATGACCAGGTTTCCACATTTCAAAGTGGTGTGCTAGAAAGAAATAAAAAAATGCACCAGGTGTCTTGTTTTGCCCAAACCGGAGGGGCGAAACGAGACAGACCATGGGGAAAACAAGACAGCGTAAAATAATTTCATCCCTTCATATTTTGCAACACAAGCCACTGAACTCAATTCTGTGGGGGCCCACACAGTCTGAATGAGCCCACACCGTGCACTCCACGCAGTTAATTCAGACAGATCCCCGCGCTATATTGCTCCAAACCTCCTAGCAGATCAAGCACCCCCAATCTTTCTGTTTGCTAATGGTGTGTTTTGTTGAACGCTTGCACTTCATTAGATTATTCAGTAATTCGAGGCCAGATACGTTCTGCAACATCTTCTTCGCCTCTTTGCGTTTTGATGCAGAACTGCAAGGGCTTTTCGTGGCTTTCAACTCCGTCATACGAGATTTGTGAGGCGATTAATTTCGGAGTTTCTATGCCATGTTATTTTAAAAATTTCAGTATAAAAAAACTTCATTAAAACTCGATTACAAGGCGTGTTCGTGAATGGCTTACCTGGGAGACTTTTTTATTTATTTCATGTACCAGTTGAGAGCATATTTAGGAATGCTGAACAGCCTAGATGTAGCTGAAGTGGAACGAGTCATGTCCTTAACAGCTGTGGGTGCTTCTTCATATTGTTTCCATCAATAAGCGTTATATATTATTCTGTTGAATGCCCCGACATTTCTAGAGAAACAGTGTGATAAATTGTTAGTATGAATAAAACGATTATCTAATAGGATACTATCAGGCATTTCAATGCATTTTTGTCGCGTTTTGCCCCTCCCACATGCCCGAAAAAAAATTCCCCTTGGAGCCGTGCATTAAATGAACCAAACTTCTGGTGTTATCTAGCTGGCAGTATAAAGTAACAAAATAATTATGTAAGTTGTTGTACTGACGTCGAAGTAACTTCATCCATGGATCCAAAAATTTGGCTGAGCAGAATTTCGCCCCATTTTGATGAGCCACGAACACACCGACAACAGCCGCGTAATTTTTCCCACTCGAATGCTGTGAGTAATGATAACATTTTACACATGCGAGGTCGATAACAACCAGTCCCTAACGCTGAAATAAAGAAACAAAGAATAGCACCTATGGTATTAGCTACAGAGGTCGGCAAAGTCGAAATGTCGCGTTTTGTGCCGTGTCTCATTTTGCCCCAACCTATATCCTACTCCGAAGCGGCTGCGTGCACGCATTTTTAGAAGCATCGAAGAAATGTCATGTAGTCGGTGATCGTAATGCAGTAAACAAAACTTGCTAAGTCTCTAGATCTGTCGCACGCATATGAAACGTTCACTCAGTTCATTCGACTCGTGCTACGGTAACGAATGAATGCAGCAAACTCAAGCAAAATACAAAGTGTCACTGCCAAGGCTTCTCAGAAAATTGATTCAATAGGAAGCGATCCCTCGGGGTGGAACCTCACGCGAAGATCTGATATCTGGCGTCTGATATTAATCGGAAGAAAGTGACTACGGGGAGAAAGTTATTTCTTGGAGCCAACGAGCCGACATAAACACGCAAACGAGGGCTTTCACTCAATCTCCGAAGGTCAGCCTTGGTAGGCAGCAGGAAAGACGGATGCATGCGAACATAAACGTCGGCACTGTGCCACCTGTAAGTATACCCCCTGCATTTACGGCCACGAACACCGCCTTGCTACGGCGGCATGCACCAGTCGCCCTATTGCCGAAGGTCACGTCATTTACGGCTATTTGGTATGCTTCCCCGCATCACTTATGGATTTCTGCAATGATACGCGCTCGTAGGGTGCCCATCACGCTCAATAGGTGGACTCGCAAGACAGGAGGGATGGACTAGCAACACAGGAGGACAGTCTGAAATAAGCAATTTTTTTATATATGTATAGAGACGAGGGCAAGCTGGAGACTCCGTAATCCTTGAACTTGTCAGGCCACATGCTCTCGTACTACAAGCCATAGTGATCACCAATGTACATGTATGCAATCCCTCTTTGTTCGTTGTGCTTATTGCACGCACCTAGAATTTTTGAGAGCATGCTGGAAAAAGCTTAACTTAACCTCGTTCATCTTTTCTGTAAATGTTTGCGAGGTGTCAAGTAGATGTTTTTTTCCATATTGCACCTCGCCACCTTGGCGAGAATCACTTGCTGAGCTCGTGTTTGATGCAACATTGTACATTGTGTAGTTTTGGCGTGTAACGTGTGCCCTGGTGTGATTTTCGCTTTCTCTCTCTCTCTCTCTTTTACTCCCTTATACCCCTTCTTCCGATGTGTAGCGAACTAGACGTAATTTATTTCACTTCCATGTTTTTCCTGCATAACTCTCTCAACACGACTGTTCCAAAGGGGAAACTGGCAAACAGAGTTGCTTGCTTCTTCTTTTTTTTTATTATACGGCAGACTGCTCTTTTGCAGCTCACTCTAACAGATATGAAAGTTCTTTCGCTTATGTACTCTTGGCTCCATGTTCAGTTTTCCAAGAATACTTGCTGAAAAAAAAGAAACTGCTTCCCAAAATTACGACTTACGAAACATGATAGTTTGCTTGCGGGCACTCAAGTATGGCTGCAACTGTCCTTCGCCATTCGTTTCTAGTAAACAATCATCAGGTTTCTTCTTTCTTCATCATTTAGAGCTAGCGCACTCGTAACGTGCAATTAAAATGTTTTCCGACACACAGGCTCTGTTATTATCAAGGGGTGGTATAGTTATATAGAAAACAATTTTCTGCACGTACGTACTTTGTCCACTCACGTGAGTAACAATTACCCATGTTAGACAAATCATGGCCACAAGTGCCTCATTTAGAAGAATGCATCTCAGTCGTCAAGGTTCATTTTTGCCTTGCATCTTCAGCTGTACTTGGCTTTTATTTCGCGGTGGTGAGTGTCAATAGGCATATAGAACATCTTGAGTGAGAACTCAATCACCTTTAGTAAAAGTAACGTGAATAAAATACGAGGTATGTGCAGTAGCGGACACAACTACGACCATAATATAAGAACTAGCAGTACCCTAAATGACGTCCTACCAGACGTGGATGGAAGGCAAAAAGGCAAAACTGCTGGTAAGGATGAGGTTACATGATTGATTGATTGATTTGTGGGGTTTAACGTCCCAAAACCACCATATGATTATGAGAGACGCCGTAGTGGAGGGCTCCGGAAATTTTGACCACCTGGGGTTCTTTAACGTGCACCCAAATCTGAGCACACGGGCCTACAACATTTCCGCCTCCATCGGAAATGCAGCCGCCGCAGCCGGGATTTGAACCCGCGACCTGCGGGTCAGCAGCCGAGTACCTTAGCCACTAGACCACCGCGGCAGGGCAGGATGAGGTTACATAAGATCTGCTGAAAATTAAGGGAAGATTGTGTTAGAAAAACTAACCACCCTGTTCACGAAGTGTCTCCTGATGGGGAGGGAACCAGATCTTGGAAAAATGCTGCCATTGTCGTTAACTCCTTTAAAAATGGGACGAAAAGAACTTGAAGCCCCGCCGTGGTGGTCTAGTGGCTATGTTACTCGGCTGCTGATTCGCTGGTCACAGGATTGAATCCCCGCTGCGGTGGCTACATTTTCGATGGAGGCGTAAATAGTGTAGGCCTGTGTGCTCAGATTAAGGTGCACGTTTAAGAACCGCAGATGGTCGAAATTTCATGCGCTTCTCATAATTATATGGTGGTTTTGGGACGTTAAACGCCACACATCATCAACAATACCTGAAGAATTACAGGCCGTTCAGCTTTTTCACGTCGTATACAAGCTTTTTACAGGGGTAATTGCTGACAAAATTCAGACAACATTTGAATTCTATTACTCCTTTCAGTTCTAAGTATTTTTGGCAAGTAGATATTTTTGTTTCTTGTTGTTTTGAAGTTACTATGACCTAAAGAACCCGAAAGTTCTGAGCCTCTCATAAGTACACGAGAAGAATGGCTCCATGTCCTAAATATAAGACACCGGGGCTTAGTGGTTATAAAGTTAAACATGGTGAATTTAATTACATTTATTTATTTAACCATGTTACTGCAAGTTATCGTTCGGGAACTAACACACAACAACCACGTATTAGTTACAGCGCCTAAACTGTCCAATACTGTCCTTGCACTCGTAATACACCGCTCCTTACTGCACTTGAATAGCCCCCGTCTACATATTGAACAATTCGGAAGATCCAACATCATAAAATATTGCCATATCCTGCTTTGCGGCTCCAGAATTGTTTCCGCCCATGTATGCAAGGGCAGGCTGATTGAACTATGCTTCATCGTCGTCTTCTTCTAGGTCCATCACGCGCCAATAATATATTCTATAAAGGAAGGAAAAACTTTATTTGCAAGAGTGTGGGACAGGGGTCATGAGCTTGATGGGTGGGGCCCTAAGTCCAGGGCTCCACTGGCTGCCGCCGCCTGCCTGACGTGACGCAGAAGTGCAAGCTGCACCTCTGGGTCAGAGCTGGCGAGCTGTGCCTCCCATTGCTCGAAAGTATTACGAAGCTTGTACTGAGCTAAAAAGGTATCTTAATTTGGTGGTCTTTTTAGGCATCCCCACGAAATGTGGTAGAGCGATGGCAAGCCACCACACCACGGACACGCATGCCCGTACAGCGTTGGAAAAATTTTGTGTAATCTTTGAAGATTGGGAAAGACTCCTGTTTGAATTCGGCGGAGGTCAATTGCGTCCTCCCCTTCTAATGATTTATGGGGGGCACTGTATTTTTGTCGCATGCCTCGCTGGTTAGCAAGAATTTCGCGAGGGGCCATTCTGGATGGGTCATTATCCTCCTCAATAGCTCCGTGCTGGAGTGTTTCAAAGGATCGAATGTGCTGTCGAAGCTCTGCTCGGTTCGTGAGCCCTCGAGCACAAGCGTCGGCACTTTCGTTCCCCTCCAGGCCTGCGTGTCCTCGACAACAGATCAGCCTGTATTTGTTCTTCAATCTCCTGCCTAATAATTTGCTTATTTTATCGGAAGGTGGCCTCTTAAGAGGAAACGGCACGCTTCCTGCGAGTCGGAAATGATAGTTGTCAGCGGCTCATCTCTCTGTTCCTGCGCTTTGATTGCAAGGGCAATAGCAAAGCATTCCGCCTTGGCGATCGAGGACGTGTACAGCGATGCACATGTCACCATGCCGTTGTCGTTGCTAAGTACTGATGCAACTGACCGTTTAAAATTGTACCTCGAAGCGTCCACATACGAAACATTTGATTTGTTTTTTAATGTTTTTCAGAGCCATCGCACTCTCTCCTCTCGGCGCTTTCTCTTTGTTTTTACGTCCATGTTTTTGGGAAGCGGTGAGATCGAAACATTGCTGCGGACGGGATCCGGGATTTATACAAGAACCTCGTCCAGGTTCGGGGGGTATGGCGGGAAGCCCATTCTAGCAAGTATCTCTCTTCCCGCTTTTGTTTGACTTAGATGGTTTCTCTGCGCAGTCAGTACCACTGTCTTTAGCTCAGGGTATGTATTATATATACCGAGGTTCAAAATCTTTTGGGTTGGTGTGCTTACCGGTAGCCCTATGGCCACTTTGTAGGCGCCCCTAATTATAGACTCGATGGTTTCTTCTTCTGATTTGTTTAACACGTGGAAAGGTAGACTATACGTAACCTTACACAGTACAAGTGCCTGTACTAATCTAATTGTGCCTCCTTCCTTCATTCCCTGTTTGTGGTATGTTATTCTATGGATCATTCGTGTAACTTGTTTCGTGGCTGATTTTAATATGTTTATTGTATGGTTCGCTCGTCCATTACTTTGCACCCAGTAACCCAGAATACGTGCGACGGTCACCTCACGTACTTTGACACCTTCAATGTGTATGTCGATGCTTCCGTTACTTTTGTATCTTTTTCCATGTACCCTGATAATTTCAGATTTTTCTGGGGCACAGCTGAGCCCGCTTGCCTTCGCAAAGTTTTCAACTGCTGTTGCAGCCTCTTGAAGTGTCTGCTCTTTGTTAACCAGAGATCCGCGCGTTGCCAATAGGGTGATATCATCCGCATAGAGAGTGGGCAGGTTTTTCGACTAAAATAACAGGAAATCAGGAGCTTTTACAACAGCTACACATCTGGATAAGCCTGAATGCATTCAGAGGTCTGACAATCACTGAGTCCTCGTGTCCTATATTTAGGACATGAAGTCTGAGCACTGCTTCTGGCAATACGTTAGTGTTAGGAAAGACCAACTTTGTAAATATCTAGTTAGACATCTTAAAATAACATGAAAAAATATGACAGCTACTGAACTAATAGCCAACCAGTAAGGTGTCATTCATTATTTGGTTGTGGCGAGTGTCATTGTTATCGCAATCCGCCATTTTGTTTTCTAATTTGTAGAGATCTGAAGAAGTCGGTGACGAAAAAAATTACAACCTACGCTTGTGCAGATGTATTTGGGATAGTTTGGACACCTTTTTCAATTTTTGACTTCATTGTGTCACATTTCACAGCAAAATTGCTTCATGTTCTTTTTGTAGGACACCAGGGCCGAAAGGGTTCACCAAAGGATCAAGCAGGATTTTCTACAGGCTACTCAACAATCGACCACGTTCATTCCATAAAGCAGGTGATTGAGAAGTGCTCAGAATACACCCAACCACTGTACATGGCCTTCATAGATTGCAAGAAGGCATTTGATTCAGCAGAAACATCGGACGTCATGCAGACACTGCGGAATCAGGGCGTCGACGAAGCAAATATAAACATGCTGGAAAAAATCTACAGCCAATCAACTGCCACCATAGTGTGCCATAAATAAAGCAAGAGAATACCAATAAAGAAGGGAGCAAAGCAAGGGAATGCAATCTTCCCAGTGGTGTTTACTGCATGCTTACTAGAGAGAGAGAAGAAAAAATATCAGAAAGGTAGGAAGGTTAACTAGATTAAGCACGGTTTGCTACCCTACACAGGGGAGAGGGGAATGGGGTAGAAAAGGAGGGAGAGGAGGAGATGCACATTCCACATAACACACAGAGATCACGTTTACAGGAGGTAGCACAGTGATGTTGCTCTCAAGAATTGTAGAAGGGCTCGTGTGGCTTTCTGGGCTGAAGTACTTGAAGGCCACGCTCGCAAAATCTTCTCGAGATTAAAGGGTCGATCATCCAGCCTCCTTGGGGCACACTGGAGAGTCCGCCTATCTTTTTCTAAGTCTGGACAATGGCACAGGACTTGGTGGAGAGTTTCTACACAATGGCAGTTATCACAGTTGGGGGAGTCAGCCATACCAATACGATAACCTAATGAATTGGTAAAGGCAACGCTAACCCACAACTAACGCAGCATTGTGGCGTCCCGTCGCCAAACTTTTGATTGCAGCTGTAATTGGAGCAATGACGCGAGAATTTGTGACCATCGAGTGGAGTTCATTGGAAGATTCCAATGCATGAGTGTAGTATTAAGTGCGATGTGGCAAAATCCTTTTGTGGCATCAGCCCTTTACTGGGGTATAAGCAGTGTGGGCGCTCCGTCGTGGGTACAACGGGCAGCGTTGTCGGCGGGGTAGTTACCACCGACCCCACAGTGCCCAGGCAGCCATTAATATATTATGTCATGTCCTTTGTTATTGGCGTGATGACAGATTTCATTATTTAAGATACCATCTGAAGGTACTTTCCACGTCCTAGACTTCGCATACATTGAAGGGCCACCTTGGAGTCACAACAGATAGCCCACTTATCAGAGGATACACGCATAACAAATTGAATGGCGGCTAGAAGGGCGGCAAGCTCGAAGCTCGTATACGTATAGATGTTGTGATGTGCGAAGACTTGAACTTGACGGTGATTCACCGAGTTGGAATTACAAAATCACCTGTCGAACTTCCCAAGACTGAACCATCCGTATAAATAGGTTAGGTTTTTATATGATATATGCAAAAGGTCCTATGATATCTGCTTGAGGGCTGCACACGACAGGCTAGCCTTCAAGGCGTACAGGGGGTCTTTGCAGACACCACTCCGGACATAGCGGTTTGGTTGCAGGTCAGAATCTTCAGAAGATAGAATGGTGGTTAGCCGCTGCCACTCTAGAGAACTCTGGCTTCGATATTTCTAGTTGCAGGCTAGCAAGGTAGTGGTTATGCAGTCGGGATATATGGCGAGTATGCGCCCGGAGTGTGTCAACAGTTATATAAGTCGTGATTGGGTGGTCTTAGGCAGGGGCAATAGTTGCGATCATGTTAGCACACCTAGGAAACTCTAAGCACGTGCGAGGAAGTTGGCCTTGAATGCTTTGCAGGAACCGGATGTTGGTTTTTCTGGTATTTGAAAGCACGGTTATGATATGCCAAAAATACCCCAAGAAGAACGCTCTGTACAGTTCAAGCATGACTAAAACGGATGTTCCCCAAGTTTTACCGGCAAGAAATTTCATTAAATGTGCGATAGAGCTGAGCCTCTTCAAGTGCGCGATGTGGACACTCAACAAAAGATCTTTGTTAATAATAATGCCCGGGAATCGATGACATCTTGTATACAAAATTTTGTTATTCTCGATGAAAACGGGTACGAGAACATTGTCTTGCGAGTGAAAATGGCGCATTTTTCGAGGGAAATTCTCAGCCCTCGAGCACGAAGATACTTCGACGTTGTTGTGACTGCTTTTTGGAGCCTTGCTAGTACTTGGGTCACGTCACTGATGAAGCCCAGATGCAGATGTCATCGGCGTACACAGAAAGGTTCACTAATCGAGTTATAACTCAGGCAAGTACAATAATTTTGAGATTAAACGCAGTAGGCCTGAGAACTCCACCCTGTGAGACGCCTCGAGAGCTGTAATGGTCTATGGCGTGGCCTTCTACAGTGTGCCTGGAGAAAGATCTCTTCAATAAGTAGCTCCGAATCCATTTAAACATTTCTCCACCGATTCCAATGTTTTCCAAGGCATCGAGAATAGTATCGTGCATTCTGTTGTCGTGGGCCCCTTTCACGTCAAGGAACATAACAATGGATGTGCACTTGAGGGATTTCTGTTGTTTTACAGAGATCACAAGGTCGATAACATTGTCTATAAAGAAGGGCATCATCGAAAACCATCCATAGCCTCTGGATATATATTGTAGCGCTCTAGGCACCGCTCGAGCCGTGTTACGACCATTCGTTCTATTACTTTTCCCACGCTGCTAGACAGCGTAACAGGTCGGTATGATGCGAGGTCAACCGGCGAGTTTCCAGACTTGAGGGTCGGTACCAGGCGGCTGGATTTCCTCCTATTTCTGCATTCCAGTAGCAGTACTGCAGCACTGCAGCCGGGACCTGCATTCTAGTAGCAGGTCCCCACCCCGTCCTTCAAGATGGCATAAAGCAGCATACGTGATGCCATCTGGTGCAGGTCACGATGAACGCCTGCAGGTAGCTAGGAACACGTGCTACAGGTGCATCCTCGAGAACCTCATCACTAATGGCGACCCACATCACCCGCGATTCTCACGAAGAAATTTTCGGCAATGTCAACCTGCAGGTGGCCTTGTTGGAGAGCGAGTGGGCTGAATGGATGTCGTTCTTGTGAATTCGGCCCAAGGCCACATACCGTTCGCCATATAAGGGACATCACATTGCGAGGATCGAGTGATTCGCAGAATTTCTTCCACCGTCGGCCCTCCAGCTTGTTCATTCGACGTCGGATTTTCTTTTGTAAACGTCGAGCATTTCTGAGGTCATCAATTGAATCAGTGCCCTGTACCACCGCCGAATTGTTCGTAATCGCTCAAGTTCCACACCGAACTCTGGGCGCTTTGATGTGTGCGTAATGGTGCTCTTGACCGCTTCCATTACATTTCCGATTACCTCCTCCAGGCCGCACGTGACACCTTCGCATGCCTCATCCACGTTCTTCTTATACATTGACCAAACAACTTTTCTGTAAAATGAAGAAGAAAAGTTTGTGAAACATGTGACCTTCCAATATTCTGAAATATGATCCCTGCCGTGAGTCTCAATATCGGTGAACCATCGCACTTCATGAGTGAGTTGCCGTGACACCAACGCCAAATCCAAACAACTGCTGTAACTAAAACCACGTAAATGCATTGGACTGCCGTCATTTATATTTTGAAGTTCGTGGCGTGAGGCGAAATTAGCAAGTTTCCGGAGGTTTTCAGAGGCCTATATTGAGCAGAATCAGGCAAACAAGCTAATAGACAGTACCTTAGTAACCAGCGCTTCTATGGTGACATTGCATTGCTGAGTAACTCAAAGGACGAGTCACAATTCATGATTACTGAATCATACATACAAGGTGAGCAAAAAAATATGTCTTAAAAATAATCTGCAGAAAACAAAAGGAATGTGCAACAACCTCGCAAGAAAACATCGCTTCGAGATAGATAGCAATGCACTTGAAGTTGTAAATGAGTACGTGAAATGAAAACGGAGGAAGCGTCAAAGCAGTGAAGAGGACACTTGGGATATGCAAAAATCGGATGTAGCAACTAAAAGACAAAGAAGGCAAAATAACTACCAATATAAATAAGATAGTTAAAGAAGCAGAGGAGTTTTACAGAGATCTGTGCAGTATTCGGGACAACCACGACCTTAATACTATCAGAACAAGCAGTAACCCAAATGACACCCCACCAGTCAGAAAGAAGAAGTCAGAGAAGCCTTAGAAAGCATGCAAAGACGCAAAGCTGCTGGTGAGGATCAGGTAACATCAGATCTGCAGAAAGATGGAGGACAGATTGTGTTAGAACAACTAGCCACCCTGTTTACGAGGTGTTTCCTGACGGGAAGAGTACCAGAGTCTTGGAAGAATGCTAACATCATCCTAATACATGAGAAATGAGATGACAAGGACTTGAACTTTCACCGGCCGATCAGCATGCTCTCCGTAGTATACAAGCTATTTACAAAGGTAATTGCTAACAGAGTTAAGAAAACATTAGAATTCAGTCAACCAAAGGAACAAGAAGGATCTCGAACAGGCTACTCAACAAACAATCCACTACATTCACACTATCAATCAGGTAATGGAGAAATGCTCAGAATACAGCCAACCACCATACATAGCCTTCACAGATTACCAGAAGGTGTTTGATTCAGTAGAAATATCAGCAGTCATGCAGGCACTGAGTAATCAGAGCGTCGATGAAGCATATATATATATATATATATATATATATATATATATATATATAAATATATATATATATACATATATATATATATATATATATATATATATATATATATATTTATTTATTTATATACATCCTGGAAAAAATCTACTGGGAATCAACTGCTACCACAGTGCTTCATAAAGAAAGCAATAAATACCAAACAAGAAGGGTGTAAGGCAGGGGGATACAATCTCCCCAATGCTATTTACTGCGTGCTTACAGGAGGTTTTCAGGTGCCTAGAATGGCAACAGTTAGGGATAAGTGTTAAGGGAGAGTACCTTAGTATCCTGCTCATTGCTGATGCCATTGCATTGCTCAGTAACTCAGGGGATGAATCTCTACTCATTATTACGGAGTCTGATACAGAGAGCAGAAAGGTGGGTCTTAAAATTAATCTGCAGAAAACAAAAGTAATGTACAAGAACCTCGGAAGAGAGCAGCGCTTCGAGATACGTAGCAGTCCACTTCAAGTTGTAAAAGACTATGTCTACTTAGGGCAGGTAGTAGCCGCGGAGCCGAAACACGAGATTGAAGTAACTACAAGACTAAGAATGGGGGGAATTACATTTGGCAAGCACTTTCAAATTATGACAGGTAGATTGCCACTATCCCTCAAGAGGAAGGTATATAACAGCTGTATCTTGCCGGTACTTAGCCACGGAGGAGAAACCTGGAGGCTTACAAAGAGGGTTCAGCTCAAATTGAGGACGACGCAGCAAGCAATGGAAAGAAAAAGGGTAGGCGTTACCTTAAGAGAGAAGAAGAGAGCAGGGTGGATTACGGAACCAACGGGGGTTGAGGATATCACAGTGGAAATCAAGAATAGGAAACGTACATGGGGCGGGCATGTAGCACGTAGACAGAATAACCGCTGGTCATTAAGAGTAACTAACTGGCTTCCCAGAGAAGGCGAGCGGGTTAGGGGGAGACAGAACGTTAGCTGGGCAGATGATATTAGGAAGTTTGCGGGTATAAATTGGCAGCAGCAAGCACAGGACCGGGTTAACTGGCGGAACATAGGAGAGGCCTTTGTCCTGCAGTGGACGTAGTCAGGCTGATGATGACGTCTATTAAGGGCAGGTAGTAACTGCGGAGCCGAACCATGAGATTGAGGTAACTAGAATAATAAGAATGGGGCGGAGCATATTCAGCAAGTATTCTCATATCATGAATGGTAGATTTCTGATATCCCTCAAAAGGAAGGTATATAAGAGCTACATCTAACCGTTGCAGACCTATGGAGCAGAAACCTGGAGGATTACAAATATCCATCTTGCTAGGAAGCGCAGCCACTATTACAAAGAACACACAACACAAGCACAAAGAACACACAACACAAGCGCTTGTGTTGTGTGTTCTTTGTAATAGTGGCTGCGCTTCCTAGCAAGATGGATCCTTACCAACTGGCCCGATACAATTGTTTATTCGATTACAAAGAGATCCATCTTAATGTTGAGGACAGCGCACCGAGCAATGGAAAGGAAAATGGTTGGTGTAACTCTAAGGGACAACACGAGAGCAGAGTGAATCTGAGAACAAATGGGTGTTAAGCGCTTCATAGTCGAAATCAAGAAGAAGAAATTGTCATAGGCAGGGCACGTGGCGAAAAGGTGAGATAATCGTGGGTCATTAAGGATCACAGACTGAATTCCAATAGAAGGCAATAGAATGGCAGACGGAAAATCAGGTCGGCAGATGAGGTTTGGAAGTTTCAGGGTATAAAGTGGCAGCAGCAAGCACAGGACCAAGTTGACCAGCAGAACATGGTAGAAACTTTTGTCCCTCAGTGGGCGTACTCAGGCTGATGATGATGCTAATGATAAGTAGTAAAATGGGAAACAATAAAAAACAAGAGAATAATTGAACATACCTTCGTCATGGTTACACAACATCAACTGTGCGGAGCGTCACTCTCCAGGCATTGAGAAGCGAATGTCTAAAGCAGACCTTGTCGATGGACCTAATGTTTCTTTTCAGAGCACGGATGAAGAACAGTGAATGCGTTTATGGTTCATGGTACGTTCGTTGTGTGGGGCACCGGCGCTGTCATGAGGCACAGCTGTATGATCAGTTCTACCTCCCTGATCATGTAACGTTTCCGCTTTTACGTATCTACCGATGGGCTTCATTAGGGCAAGCCGATCAGCGGAATGTGATTACTTGCGGGTTTCTTGCAGTATCTGGCAGCACTATCGCCTTGTGTTTACACCTATCCATCCTCCCACATCAGTCTTACCAAGCGGTCTGAGGTTATGTGGCATCGCCTACAGGCCTACACCTTTCCATGCCCTCTCTTCTTTTCCTACATCCACCCAGACATCGATCCATGCCGCTGCCTCTGTGGTGGTATGGCCTCACTGAACCACATCCCCTGAGGCTGCCAGGACGATGGCCCACCCCTCGACTTCTTTAACTCACCCCCTACCAAGGAACAATGCGAGGTTCCTTTTTTGCAGCACCAACAGGGACATCCAAACACGGATCCTGGAACGAGCGCAAGCCGTGATCGAGAGGCACGGCCTGGCAGCCTACTTGTCTTAGCTTCCCTCATTCCTCACCCTTTCGATGCATAAACGTTCTCACTCACTCACTGCCAATTAAGTGGATTTTGTGGTAAATAACTTTGACCCTCACTGTGCACTTCACAGTGTATTCCGTGGGCAGTCCACCGCCGATCCCACTTTTCTTTTTGTTTGTATTTTTCATTTCCTCGCATTCTGGAAGCTGATGGCATCGTGACCAGTTAAATAAATTGCCGGTTTTCCTCAAGGCGCAGCCATATTTGATGCCACGCGTAGCTTCTGCGAAAGGTGGTGCCAGCACGTGTTCGCACATCACAGGGAGGGGCACTGACTTCAGAAGACCGTAAGCTTTCATAAGGGTATGCGGCTGGATGCTTCGATAACTTAGTTCTTGTTAGGCATTTCAAAACGTACAAATAAAAACATCAAAAGGTATGAATATGTAAGCACGTATAAATGTTGTAAGTATTTCAGACGTCATGTAGAGCTCATGTGACAACTTAACTTTCACTTCTGCAATTTTGTTGTGAGAAGAGGGGAGGGCGCAGAGTCCAAGGGGTAGTTGCTCAATCTCGCTTAATCTCCAACTTTTTCATAAAGTTTCGACGTACCAGTATAATGGTAACACAATATCTCTTTTTATTTGTCAGTGTAAACTTGAGGGCTGATATTGCATATAAATATTTTGACATACATCTGTCTGGTGCTGAATCAAAGCACTATAGAAGCGAAAATATCTCCAGGCACAGTTTTTAGAAGATACTCCGCTGCCGCTTTCAGTATAGTCGCCCACTGAGGGCGTGACCGGGTGATTTTTGAAACGTCAGGTGCATTTAAAGAACAGTGGTCCGAGCAGCGATGGCGTAGTGGTTAGAGCATCCGCCTCGCATGCAAGAGGTCCGTGGTTCAAATCCCGGTACCGCGCAGTTCCAAACCGGATTTAAAAAAAAACAAAAAAATCCGCGTGTTGATGGAACTGCATTAGGAGGCCTGGGGTGCGGCCTAACCGGCAAACACCGCCGAGAACGCATTCCCTCACCAGAGAAGGATTGGCCACCCTGGTGCAGTATCTGGCCACTACCTCCCACATGCTTACGTCAAATAACTCACGGCCCTCAGTCCCCAGCAGCTGCGAAGCAACTGACCACGGTGGCGGTCAGATCTGAAACGCAGCAGAGGGTGCTAAGAATCTCTGGATCCGGAGAGGCCGCCATTGGAACCTGAACTTGGCAACGTTTAACGCTAGAACCTTATCTAGTGAGGGAAGTCTAGCTGTACTATTCGAGGAGCTAGAGGGTGTTAAATGGGATATAATAGGGCTCAGTGAGGTTAGGAGGACAGATGAGGCCTATACGGTGCTACAGAATGGGCACGTCCTTTGCTACAGGGGCTTGGCAGACAGAAGAGAACTGGGAGTGGGGTTCCTAATTCACAGAAACATAGCGGGCAACATAGAGGAATACTATAGCATTAATGAAAGGGTGGCAGGTATCGTAATTAAACTGAATAAAAGATACAAAATGAAGGTAGTACAGGCTTACGCGCCTACATCCAGCCATGATGACGCTTCAGTTGAAAGCTTCTATGAAGACGTGGAATCGGCAATGAGTAAGGTAAAAACACAGTATACTATGGTGATGGGCGACTTTAATGCAAAGGTAGGGAAGAAGCAGGCTGGAGACCAGGCAGTAGGAGATTATGGCATCGGTACTAGAAACGCCAGAGGAGAGCTACTAGTAGAATTCGCAGAACGCAATAATTTACGGATTTTGAATACCTTCTACCGAAAACGAGAAAACCGCAAGTGGACATGGAGGAGCCCTAATGGCGAAAATAAGAACGAAATAGACTTTATAATGAGTGCACACCCTGGAATCGTTAAGGATGTGGAAGTGATTGGCAAGGTACGATGCAGTGACCATAGAATGGTACGGTCTCGAATTCGCCTAGACTTGAAGAAGGAACGACAGAAACTGATACGCAAGAAGCCAATCAATCAGCTAGCACTGAGAGGGAAAGTACAGGAATTCAGAGTGTCGCTGCAGAACAGGTATTCGGCTCTTAGTGAGGTAACCAACCTTAGCGTAGATACAATGAATGATAATCTGACGAGTATCATTACGGAGTGTGCAGTGGAAGTTGGAGGCCGGGTAGTTAGACAGGACACTGGCAAGCTTTCCCAAGAAACGAAGAACCTAATTAAGAAGCGTCAAATCATGAAAGCGTCAAGTACAACAGACAAAATAGAACTGGCAGAGCTTTCGAAGTTGATTAATAGACGTAAGGTATGCGATGTAAGAAGGTATAACATGGAGAGAATTGAACACGCTCTGAAAAACGGAGGAAGTGTCAAAGCATTGAAGAGGAAACTTGGGATAGGCAAAAGTCGGATGTATGCACTAAGGGACAAAGAAGGCAAAATAACTACCAATATGGATAGGATAGTTAAAATAGCGGAGGAGTTTTACAGAGATCTGTACAGTAGCCGAGACAACCACGACCTTAATACTATAAGAACTAGCAGTAACCCAGATTACACCCCACCAGTAATGATAGAAGAAGTCAGAAAAGCTTTGGAGAGCATGCAAAGGGGCAAAGCTGCTGGTGAGGATCAGGTAACATCAGATTTGCTGAAAGATGGAGGACAGATTGTGTTAGAAAAACTAGCCACCCTGTTTACGAGGTGCCTCCTGACGGGAAGAGTACCAGAGTCTTGGAAAAACGCTAACATCATCTTAATACATAAGAAAGGAGATGACAAGGACTTGAAGAATTACAGGCCGATCAGCTTGCTCTCTGTAGTATACAAGCTATTTACAAAGGTAATTGCTAACAGAGTAAAGAAAACATTAGAATTCAATCAACCAAAGGAACAAGCAGGATTTCGAACAGGCTACTCAACAATTGACCACATTCATACTATCAATCAGGTAATAGAGAAATGCTCAGAGTATAACCAACCACTATACATAGCCTTCATAGATTACGAGAAGGCGTTTGATTCAGTAGAAATATCAGCCGTCATGCAAACACTGCGGAATCAGGGCGTAGATGAAGTATATATAAACATTCTGGAAGAAATCTACAGGGGATCAACTGCTACCATAGTGCTTCATAAAGAAAGCAACAGAATACCAATCAAGAAGGGTGTAAGGCAGGGGGACACAATTTCCCCCATGCTATTTACCGCGTGCTTACACGAGGTCTTCAGAAGCCTAGAATGGGAGCAGTTAGGGATAAGAGTCAATGGAGAATACCTTAGTAACCTGCGCTTCGCCGATGACATTGCATTGCTGAGTAACTCGGGGGACGAATTGCAACTCATGATTACGGAGTTAGACAAGGAGAGCAGAAAGGTGGGTCTTAAAATTAATCTGCAGAAAACGAAAGTAATGTACAACAACCTCGACAAGGAGCAGCGCTTCGAGATAGGTAATAGTGCACTTGAAGTTGTAAAAGACTATGTCTACTTAGGGCAGGTAATAACCGCAGAGCCGAACCACGAGATTGAAGTAACTAGAAGAATAAGAATGGGGTGGAGCACATTCGGCAAGCACTCTCAAATTATGACAGGTAGATTGCCACTATCCCTCAAGAGGAAGGTATATAACAGCTGTATCTTGCCGGTACTTAGCTACGGAGCAGAAACCTGGAGACTTACAAAGAGGGTTCAGCTTAAATTGAGGACGACGCAGCGAGCAATGGAAAGAAAAATGGTAGGTGTAACCTTAAGAGACAAGAAGAGAGCAGAGTGGATTAGGGAACAAACGGGGGTTAAGGATATCATAGCTGAAATCAAGATGAAGAAATGGACATGGGCAGGGCATGTAGCGCGTAGACAGGATAACCGCTGGTCATTAAGGGTAACTGACTGGATTCCCAGAGAAGGGAAGCGGGTTAGGGGGAGACAGAAGGTTAGGTGGGCAGATGAGATTAAGAAGTTTGCGGGTATAAATTGGCAGCAGCAAGCACAGGACCGGGTTAACTGGCGGAACATGGGAGAGGCCTTTGTCCTGCAGTGGACGTAGTCAGGCTGATGATGATGATGATGATGATAATGATGGTCCGAGCAATTTTCGCTTCTATAAGGCTACACGTGCATGTTATACACTTTACCTTACTCTTCAAATCGCAAGGAATAAGAAGTATTCGGAATGGTCCGAACGTTGTAGTGGACAGCATAGCTTAGAGTTTTATTGGTGGGCACAAAGTTCTGCAAATAGCACACAGGTCGTCTTTAAGTTTGCTCTTCTTTGTTTGTTACGATCACTTGCCTTTCAGTGAGCCGCTTTGGAACCAATTTGGGCACTTGACGGTCCGTACACACCTCCTTCTCTAATTTACATCAACATATGAAAACCCTCTCTACCAATAACGGCCGAATATTAATACAGACCTGCTAACTGCTTTAACGTCACCACCTTCTCGCTCGTTTGAAGATTGCGTGTGATCCGCTGCTTTCAAGCGTAGTTACATTTACACTTTACGCCTTTGGTTCAATGGGCACCATGCCAAAGGAAAGAAGGCGCTTGATTTTGTAAAATTATGTCAGCTTGGTGTACCGCTATAAGAATGCCAAATTGACAAAGCCGACACTGTCCCCATGTTGACTGACAGAAAGCCCGCCATACTTAGAGAATGTACAGTAAATTACGGACAATGGGGAAAAGACCCTATGAGTCTATACGTGTACATTCACTAATATTGTTGCTACTACATCTTATACTACTACTACTACTTATAGTAATAATAACAAGAATAATAGTATACAACATACTGCCACAACGTCAAAACAGTGGTCTTGCCGCAGATATTGAGACACCGGAAGCAGGTCGACCTTTTAATTAGAACGCACAAGCGAGTTCCTTTTCGCCCATTTAGTAAATCTTCGTGGCACATGCACAACTGCCATCATCATTCTTGAGCAAGCACGTGACATTTGCCTCCCCCCGAAAGAGGCATCGCCCGGATGTGCACCTTAGGTGCTCTACCAGGCGTGTGATGTGGTCAAACGGTAACCGGGAGCTAATTAACTCGATAAATACGGTTTCATACGCACGACGTGCACGACTTCGTGTAAATGCTTTTGGCGCTTAGAACTACAATCAGTGTCGGGAACGACTTCGTAGTTTACGTCATTCAAGCGTCGCGTGACGCTATATGGGCCAAAATACCGTCTTATCAGTTTTTCAGACAGTCCACGTCGACGTATTGGAACCCAGACCTAGACTTTGTCGCCCGGGATGAAGCTAATAAACTTGTGTCGGGCATCGTAGTGTTGCGCATCTTGCTGCTGCTGATGACAGATGCGCACGCGTGCGAGCTGTCTGGCTTCTTCGGCGCGCTGAGTGAATTCTTCGGCGTCTACATGGATGTCGTCAAACTCATGTGGCAACATGGCGTCCAACGTTGTCTTAACTTCGCGACCATAGATCAGACTCAACGGTGTCGTTCCAGTGGTTTCTTGTCGAGCGGTGTTATAGGCAAAGGTCACGTACGGCAATATCTGATCCCAGTTTTTATGTTCCGTGTCAACGTACATGCTGAGCATGTCTGTCAGGGTCCAATTGAGGCGCTCCGTCAGTTTGTTTGTCTGCGTATAGCATGTGGTTGTTCTCCGGTGAGCTGTACCGCTGCGTCTGATAACCGACTCCAAAAGCTCTGCGGTGTAGGCAGGTCCTCTGTCTGTGATCACTGCTGTCGGAGCGCCATGCCGAAGGACGATGTTTTCGATGAAGAACTGAGCGGCTTCTGCTGCTGTGCCGTGCTGCATAGCTTTAGTCTCTGCATAACGGGAGATGTAATCAGTGGCCTCAACAGTTCATCTGTTCCCTGTTGTGGAAATTAGAAAGAGACCCAGGAAATCCATTCCAATCTGGGTGAACGGCTCTTCTGGTGCTTCGACTGGATGTAAAAGACCAGCTGGCTTGCTGGGAGGCGCTTTGCGTCTTTGGCAGTGAGTGCAAGTTCGCACGTGATGGTTAACAGCAGCAGGTAACTTTGGCCAATAGTACCTGAATCGTAGTCGTCACAATGTTCGGGTGCAGCCTAGATGGCCAGAAGTTGCTTCATCATGGCACGCTTCCATAATTTCTCTTTGAAGTGAAGCAGGCACGACGAGCAAGTGCGGGTTACGGATTGGTGAGAAGTTTTTATTATTGAGAACATCGTTTCGCAAGCAAAAAGATGGCAGTCCTTTAGCAAATAACCGCGGCACGTGTTTACGTCGTCCTTCTAAATTTCAATGAGTGGTAAGAGCTCAGGGTCACTGCACTGCTCTCGTGCAATAGTTGCCGTGCTGACAACTCCCAAGAATGCCGCATTGATGTTTTTGTCATCGGAAGTGACAGTTTCCACTGGCAATCGTGAGAGACAATCGGCGTCGGTGTGCCTCTTCCCAGATTTATAGACGACGGCCATGTCAAACTCTTGAAGTCTTAGGCTCCAGTGCACCAAACGGCCAGATGGATCTTTAAGGTTGGTGAGACAGCACAAAGGGTGATGGTCACTAACAACCTTGAATGAGTGGCCGTACAAATACGTACGAAATTTGATGACTGCCCGCACCACGGCGAGACATTCCTTCTCGGTAGTCGAGTAGTTCTCCTCCATGCGAGAGAGAGTTCTGCTGGCGTAGGCTATTACTCTTTCACAGCCGTCTTGCCACTGCACCAGAGCGGCACCCGAGCCTACATGGCTGGCGTCAGTGTGAAGTACTGTAGGGGCGTCCTGGTCGAAGTGCGCAAGGACTGGAGATGTTAACAGGCGTTGTCGTAGTTGATTGAATGCCACTTGCTACTGTTCACCCCAAAAAAGGGGACGTCCTCACGCGTTAGTCGTGTCAATGGCGTCGCAATGGACGAAAAGTCATCGATGAATCTTTGGTAATAAGCGCACAACCCTAAGAAACGTCTCACAGCCTTTTTGTCACGTGGTGCAGGGAATCGCACTGAGGCGTCAGTTTTGGCCGGGTCAGGTCGAACACCCTCGTGACTGACGACATGGCCTAGGAAGCTGAGTTTGTTGAAACCAAAACGACATTTTTCCGGTTTTAAAGTAAGGCCGGCCGAGCGTATGGCTTGGAGGACGGTGAATAGGCGGCTGAGATGTTCCTCGAATGATGCTGAGAAAACAATAACATCGTCCAGATAGACCAAGCATGTTTGCCATTTCAGCCCTGATAGTACGGTGTCCATGAGACGCTGAAAAGTGGCTGGCATCAAGCACAACCCAAAAGGAAGCACCTTAAATTCGTAAAGGCCATCGGGCGCCACAAAGGTCGTTTTTTCACGATCTCTCTCGTCGTCTTCTATCTGCCAGTAGCCGCTTCGGAGGTCCATTGAAGAGAAATAGCGCACATGATGCAGCCAATCGAATGAATCGTCTATGCGAGGCCGTGGATAGACGTCTTTCTTCATGTTATGGTTCACCTTGCGATAATCAATACAGAAGCGCAAGCTGCCGTCTTTTTTCTTGACTGAAACCACGGGGGACGCCCAAGGACTTTTAGAAGCTTGTATGACGTCATCCGCGAGCATCTTCTGTTCTTGATTCTGAATCTCCTCGCGTTCTTTCGGAGCCATGGGGTAGGGGTTCGGCCGAATCGGTTGCGTGTTGTCTTCAGTAATGATGCGGTGCTTGGTCAATGGTGTCTGCTGGACCTTTGACGTACGCAAAACGCAGTCTTCGAATCGGAGTACAAGTTGAAGCAGGCACTTCCTATCAGAGGGCGGTAGCGTGGAGCATATGTCCACCGGCAAAGTTGTCGAGGCAGGGACAGTCGCGTCGTCTGATTGGAAAGCAAAGTAATCCCCGGCTTGGTCTATATCGTCGTACAAGGAAATTGCAGTACCCTTCTGGATTTGACGGCGCTCGTTGCTGAAGTTTGTGAGTAGCACTTCTGCCTGTCCACCAGTAAGCGCCAGGATGCCTCTAACAATGAAAATGTCTTACGTGAGCAAAAGAGCGACTATGTGCTCCGCTATTACATCTTTATAGCAAGGTCACCCACTGGACACCGACACAAGGCAACAGGATCTAGGTAGGAGCGTCAAATTGTCGGCTATTCGCAAACGGCCGCGTAGTTCATCGCTCCTGTTGTCGACATACGGATGTGCGAAAACGTCACCATACGTTGAGGGATATCGATAACAGCGCCATGACCTTGAAGAAAATTCATGCCTAAAATTAGCTCTTTGCAGCAGTCTGGCAATAGGACGAAAGTGGCCACGAAGCTAGAATCCCCAATGCGAAGTTGAGTGGTGCATTTACCTGTGCGAGTCATCAGCTGACCACCAGCACTCCTTATGTTTGGCCCTGTCCATAGTGCCTTGACCTTTCTGAGGCGGTCGGCGAGCTCTTGCCGCATGATTGAGAAGTCGGCGCCAGTGTCGACCAGTGCTGTAACGTGACGTCTATCCATGAGAACGCCAAGATCAGCACGTACAACTTCATCGGCATTAGTATTTGTCGTCGTATTCATCGTCGTATTCGTCGTCGTTGTCATCATATCTTCTTGCGATGATAGGGGGAACTTTTCAGTGTCTCGACGACTGGCTATCTTGCCCCCGGAGGTCGCAGCAGTTAGTTTACCTGGCGCGGGCTAGGTGAACGGCCTCTGGTGACGTCCACGTAGCTCTGGGGGAAGTCACGGTGGCACGCAGGAGATTGAGATCGCCAGCGGCGCAGTGTAGTTGTTTGGCCAGTCGACAGTTGATCGGAATCGTGGGCGCGATGATCTTCAGAGTGGAAAGAAGCGGGACGAGAAAAGTTCCCGAACCTGGAATCGCCATGACGGCAATAGCGGGCAATGTGACCTGGTTCTCCGCAGCGGAACCAAATAGGTTGACGGTCGGCCATGCGCCATAAGTCAGTTCGGCGAACTGCTGGTCGTCTCATGGAATTCCGTTGGCTCCAAGGTACGGCAGCGGGTCGTGGCTGGAAGGGCGTCGGTACAAATGACGGTGGAGGACGACGGACCGCATCAGCGTAGCGTGCTGGATGTGGCTCAGGAATTGGCGCGGGTGGTCTTAACTCCTGGCGGACGATTTCGGCAACAGATGCCACAGGCGGTTGGGTAGAAGGAACTCAGAGAGCCCGAAGTTCCTCATGCAGTATTTCCCTAATCATTTGTCGCAGGGAACTTTCGCAGATGGCAGTGTTCTGAGCTGCGGCACTTACTTCCGCGTGGTTCGGAAGGCGGTCAAAGTGTCGGTCGGCATCGTTGTCGCAGTGCGCGCTCGATGACAGTCACCTCTGTTATGAATCCATCTACTGTTGTAGGTAGATTTCGTACGAGGCCTGCAAACACTGGTTCCTTGACACCCTGCATTAGGTGGCGCACCTTCTTCGCCTCGGGCATGTCAGGGTCAGCTCGTCGAAACAGACGGATCATACCCTCTGCGTACATGGCGGCTGTTTTGTTGGGTTTTTGCACGCAAGCCTCAATCAGTTGCTGTGCGCGATCCCATCGGTCCGAGTTCAAAAATGTGGCGTAAAGCTTTTGACGAAAATCTTCCCAAGATTGGAAAGTAGCCTCGCGGTTTTCATACCACGTACGAGCGCTATCTTCCAGTGCGAAATATGCACGGCCAAGTTTCTGCTGTTCGCTCCAGTGGTTAGATACAGCGACCCGTTCGAACTGCTCGAGCCAGTCCTCGACATTCTCGTACTCTTCCTCACGGAAAACTTCGGGAACGCAAGGATGTTCAGGAGTCACCTGCGAGGGAAGAGTGGTCTGCGATGGAATGGTAACCGTGGATGTGGTAGGAGCTGTCATGCTGGTAAGAGGCGGAACAGGTTTGGACTCCGGACTTAGGTCTAGTAGGCGCCGACTGAATCGGTGCACCGGAGTCGTGACGAGGGGCTGAGTCTCTAGACTAGGTGAACACGTCCAAGCAAGACTGTCCTGCATCAGGTTGTAGACTCCAGCACCTCCACCATTGTCACGACGTCAAAACAGAGGTCTTGCCGCAGAGATTTAGACACCAGAAGCAGGTCGATCATTTAATTAGAACGAGCAAGCGAGTTTTTTTTTCATCCATTTCGTAAACCTCCGTGGCACATGCACAACTGCCATCGCCTTTCTTGAGCAAGCACGTGGCAATATTGTGGCGACGTGGGATCGACGAGCACACAAATCACTTCGTACAAATACGCTTAATGATCATAGAAAAAAATACTTCAACGTATTCTGCATCTCTGCCCTCAGCGAGAACACTTGCGCTGCTTCATTGTCACCACCACTGGCACATTCGCGCGTCAATATAGTATAATATAGTCTCCCTGTGTTTCCTTCATTCCCTCTCCCTCCCTGTAATGAAGACGAAGTGATTCTTCGTAGAACACATCTCGCTCGTCTCAATGCTTTTCTGGCCTTTTCGCTGCAGTTGTGGTGTGCATTGCCCCGTATGTTGCGGTAATAGATGTACAACCTCACGAGGTGACGTCCGACTCGAAATCAACCGCGGCCACTACCTCGAGGAAGCGAGGAAACACATCCAGCAAGAGCGATGACACTGAGCTGTACTCCGCATCTTGCGGCAAGTCTTCAGATGACGGCTTTCAACCCGTCCTACACCGTAAGGCCAAGCGACGGATCGTCAATCCATCGTCGGTGTCAAGTACAAGCACCGTGAAAACGGCACCCCAGCGATGGGCCCATTCTATCCAGTTCGTGCCGAAGAACGCTACCGAAAGCATGCGTGATCTGAACAGGCAAGCGCTTTCACTCTATTTTGAGAACACTGTGCTGAAAGAGATCAAAGACGTGCGGATAAATACAAGAAGAAACATCCTTGCTGTCGATGTGCTTCACCCGAGTGCGTTGAGCACGCTGCAACCAATGACAAACCTGGGAAACATTTCAGTTAAGTCCATCATACCAGCCGATGGTGTGACCACATCAGGAGTCCTTTACGATATTAACACGGAAATCCCAAATGCTGACCTTCCAATACATATAAAACCAGTGAGTGAAGACAACGTCATTCTCAGTGTTGGACGCCTTGGTAACACACGCTGTGTGAGAGTAACGTTCAAATGTGACTGTATTCCCGCATACGTGAAGGTTGGCCACTTTCGTCAACAAGTTCGACCATTTATTCCTAAACCTGCGCAATGCTTCAACTGTCAGAAGATCGACCATGTAAAGGCTGTTTGCAGGAGCTCCGCAGCGTGTCCCGGTGCACCGAACCACACGCGGAAGACAACTGTAGCGCAACCACACTGAAGTGTCTTAACTGTCAGGGTGCTCACAAGGCTTCCTCCAAAGAATGTCCGAACATAAAGAAAGAATTTTCTATTGTGAAGCAAATGGTACGAGACAGAACAACCCACAAAGAAGCTGCTGAGAAAATCCGGCGAAGACGACGTCACCGTCGTAGGTCTTCACGTCGGACAGCGCAAACTTTAGGCAGTAAGTCGACGCATCAGGAAAGATCGCCAGCTGCAATTTCCAGCATGACAAATACAGACGTTGAAAAATTGCACAGGGGCAGATCAGTCTCTAGAGAAGAGTGGCCGCCACTAACGCATACACAATGCACAGAAGAGCCGCAGCAGAAGCCGTCTTCTTCAGAGCAAGCTGCTGCAATGGAGGACTTGCGGACCACATATCAGCAAGTGATAGTTCTTCTGCGACCCTTAATTAGCGTCATTCGCTTGTAGTTAAGAAGCATGCACACAACGTCAGCAAGAAGGGAATTGCGATTACTCAACACTTTTAGTCCAGTAATTGCAGTAATTGATTAAATAATGGCTCACCAGCCACTGTCTCTCAGAGAAGAGGTCCGAAAGGCAGCGATTCTTCAATGGAATGCCCGGGGACTGAGATCACGCATCACCGATTTCCGTTGCTTCGTGTACACCAATAAGTTCCCCATCATTGTCATCTGCGATCCAAACTTGCCGAACGAAATCAGACTTTCTGTTTATGAGTCATTCATGTCGTCTACAGCAGCGGACAATAGCAAAGTTCTGATGTTTATTCGCCGCGACCTCACCTACATTTCTCATCCCACGATGACAATCAATATATAAGTATAAGAGTGAAGAAGAGACCGTCACGCTTGTGGGTGCCTACTTCTCTCCGTCAAGCCATTTCGACCATACAAGACTACAAGGTATCCTGTCAGTAACTCCTAACCCATGTAGTATAGTCGGTGACTTCAACGCCCATCATACAATCTGGGGAAGTTCGAAGACCAATGTTAAAGAGAGAAAGTTGGTGTCCTTCGCCTCCGACAATGAACTTTTCATGCTAAATGACAGTAGTCCTACGTTTCTGCGTGGTTCAAAGTATAGAAGCTGCCTTGACCTGGCTTTTGTCTCACGAGGCCTCGTCAGGCATGCTGTGTGGTTTCCAGACTTAGAAAAGCATGGAAGTGACCACATTCCCACTTACGTCAAAATCGAAAGATTGTCTCATGCTAATATACGCGATAGTGTTCAGAGAGTGGACTGGTTCAAATTCCAGTCTTGCATGTAAGGGCTATGTCAAGTAAACAGATCCTTCGACACAGAGGAGATAATCAAAAGCACAATACACGAAACTACGTGTACGCTCGCATGCTCTCCCAAAGTAACGAAATTTGACATCGAAATAGAACGACTTCAAGCAATCCGACGGCGTGCTGAACGAAGATGCCGACGCATGAAGGCAATGGAAGACTTACGGATTGCTCGACGTATACAAAAGAAGATTCAGTGCTGGATAAATAAACTCGAGTCACAACGTTGGACTGCTTTTTGTGAGTCGCTTGACCCACGAAAACCTTTATCACAATTGTAGAAGACAGTACGAGGTCTTCGCACAAAACCCACTTAGTAGTCACCATTCAGGACTCTCGCACTTTCTGAACAGAGACGCGGCACTAACGTGGCAGAAGACTTCTATGCCAGAGTATCTGGGCCACTCGCAGTGCCCAATAGCCTATTACTCTCAACCAACTGTTCACAAACGCTGGATTCCCGAATGGATATGCCTTTTTCCATCGTTGAACTCAGAGCAGCACTAGCTTTCTGTGGACGCACGTCGGTACCAGGGCCTATTATTTCTCATAGGGCCCTGTGTCGTCTGAGTTAACGCGTGAGAATCCTGCTCCTGGAGTTGTACAACAAATCCTGGCAAGATGGGACGCTCCCGACAAGCTGCAAGACAAGTCACCTAGTTCCACTTCTGAAGCCAGGCAAGTCACCGTTGGAGCTCTCATCTTATCGCCCGATCGCATTGGCCAGTTGTGTAGGCAAAGTTATAGAGAGTATGATCTTAGGACGCCTGGTGTGGTACTCGGAGTGCAAAAACATCTACACAGACACCATGGCGGGATTTCGGCGTGATTGATGATCGATTGACAACGTAGTCGACCTGGTCACTTACGTCCAACACGAGAAAGGCCGTAAGCGTCTTTCCGCATCTTTGTTCTTAGACGTCAAAGGGGCGTATCACAACGCTACACATGAAGATGTTCTCACCACTCTCAAAGATGTAGGAGTAGGTGGTTGGATGTATCGCTGGATACGTAGTTATTTGTCAACGCGATCCTTCTTTGTTAGCATTGAAGACGGTCAAACCTATCCACATTACAGCCACCGTGGCGTCCCCCAGAGTGGCGTACTCAGCCCAGTGCTGTTCAATCTTACGCTAATTGCTCCCACTGAGCATCTGCCAAGCACAGTCAGGCTATCAATGTATGCAGATGATATCTGGGTTTGGGCATCGGCTGTAACACACCTGCACTTGCGAAGGAGAATTCAAAAAGGTGCCCGTGAAACATCACGTTGCCTCCGAAATCGAGGCTTGAAATTTTTTTTTAGAAATGCGCCCTCGTAGCTTTTACACGATAGCCTATGGATAAGTCAACATAAGCACAATTAGTCAACCTGTGTCATACGTTCGATCACACAAGTTTTCGGGCGTCATATTTGACAGGAATCTATCATGAAGCGATCACGTTTAGTACATGAAGAAATGGTTAATATACATCTGTAATATACTGAAGTTCTTTGCAGGGAAGACCCGGGGAATGTCTCCCAGTGCAATACTACAGCTGTACAGGGTACTTTTTCTTGGTTTCATGTGGCACAGCTTGCCGGAATTGACAAATGCAAGCAAAACAAGCCTATGAACGTTACAGAGTGTTTAGTCCCAGGCACTCCGGATTCACCTCGGCTTGCCTCGTAGTGCGCCGACAATGGCCACTATAGCAATCGCCGGTGACCACCTCATCACGACACATAATGACGTGGAGGCACTCAGGACACATAAGGCATATTGCCCGGACACCCTGCCACCACTTAGCTTCTTTACCAGAAGACAGACTCCGTTCGTCATTTTGCCTAACGGTAACCACATATCAAGATTCTTTGCCAACATGCTTCACACCCACCGCCAGGCCGTCGACTCCTCCTTGGTGCCTGACTCAGGCTAACATCAGGCTAACTATACCTGGCATCCAGAAAAAAGCAGATATGTCGTCACCTGCTGTTAGGCAGCTTGCTCTGCTCTTGTTGTACGAGACGTATCACGGCTGTATACACGTATGCACCGACAGCTCAAGTTTACAGAAGAGTTCAACGACATCATTTGTTATACCAATAAAAGACACGACTACGACTAGAAAATCCAAGACCTCCCACCTTGCGACATCAATGGGATCAGAGCTCACAGCTCTTCGTGTCGCATTGCAATTCATCAGCGATCAACAGCCACAAAAATTGACGATTTTCAGTGACTCAAAGGCGGCACTGCAATCCCTTCTATCACCTTTACGCCACGGCCCGTACGAACAGCTGGTATTCGAGTTTGCAGAAAATACTCACCACTTCATTGAGAAAAGACATGAAATAGCCTTTCAATGGCTTTGAAGTCATTGTGGAATAATTGGCAATGAACAGGCCGATCGAGCTGCCCGTTAGGCCCATACTCAAAGCGATCAAATATCAATTCCGCTCTCCAGAACTGACACTGCACGGAAACTCCACATGCTTGCTCGCAAGCGCACGACTTCGCAATAGAACGAGTCATATTTCACCCATGCACGGTTATGTACCTTAGACCCAACTCTCAGTGTTCGAATTCCTCCGGAATTCCGCCGACGAGACGCTACTATGCTGTGCAGATTATGATTGTGAGTCGCATTTACCAATGCGTACGCGTTCCACATAGGAATGGCTGACGCTGCTTCATGCGACCGTTGCGGCAGGGACGAAACAACTTGGCACATTTTGTGTGAATGCCCAAAATACTGCTCGCAGAGACAGTCACTCTGCATTGCACTAGATGAACTGGACAACCAGACTCTTTCGGAAGAAAGACTCCTGCGCTACCAACGATCATTGACGCCACGATCATTGACGGCGTGAACATAAGTAATCAACGTGGAGCTACGTCCAAGCGAAACACGTGCGTTGCAGAGGCCGCAGAGTATATTGTAGAGTCACTGCCGGTGTGGAGTAAGAAGGATTTAAAATTGGTGCAGTGATGTAACCAGTGATGTAACCGAAGACGTTCTATATTCGGCTATCACTTTCATGGATGTTACGGTGAAGGGATCAATCGTGCATTGAACTTTTTTCGGTTGATAACATTGATCTTGATGTTCAGTATACCTTGGTGTTTACATAATGGCTGCCCTTTCTTAGCAAACCCATATTTAGTACATCGTTAAAAATGCTCATCACACGTTATTTTAATTAGGTCGTAACTTTTCGAAAGCCATTATCTCTACAAAATTCTTGCAAGATTTAAACTTGAATGTACCTGTGCTGTTAGGCGTGCAATTAGGCAATTATTTATAAATTAACTAAGATCAGTGCAACACCATGGCGCGTCGCACTTTATCCAATTTACCCACGCTTTTCCCGTGCGTCATCCATGAAACATACTCTGAAACTTTCTATCTTTTCGTCCACAGAAAAGTGCCTTGGTTATCGTGATTTGATAAAGTTGTTGATAACTCACACCTGAAAAATGAACTTATTATTGGGGAATCTGATATGCCTCGTCCCACTAACCACCTTCATAGAATTGAAGCCTCCTTTATCGTACTAACGTTATTTTTTCCATATTATTTGATGCTGAAGACAGCCGAGAAATGAAACCACCTGCGAAACTCCGTCGTCACAACTTAAAGTGTTTCTGTACACGTAAATGCGCTATTGAATGTTGCGGTTTGAACTAGCCGCTAACGCATATGTGTTATTTGTTCGAATTACCTCCCTCTTCCGTAGCGCTTTTTAGCATTTAGGGTATTAAAATAAATGAATATTGAGTTCTCTGACTTGCTGAATATGGTAAATAAAAGGAATGACATCATAATCAACTGAAAAGATATCAAGCATGCTGGGAATAACAACTGGTGTGAGGATCGTTAGTGATATATGTGTTTATAATGTAGTTCCAGTCCGGTACACACAATGACCTCATACATGTATTTCACTTATTTATTATGTATTTGTTCGTTTGTTTGCTTGTTTGCTTGCGTGTTGGTTTGTTTGTTTGATTGTTTTACAATACATGATTGTTGTGGTGCAGGAGACGAAAGGGGACATTTTAGTCACCTGACCAGGTCTCTAGCACCACACTGTACATGCTTCACGCAGAGCAACTGCATTGGTAAATAAAAGAAATACAAAACTATAATGACATTGTGGGGAACTAGGCGAAAGCTTGTTACACAAAATAAAGAATACAAAAAGATTTATAAATTGGGTTAGAGAATGTACACGTATCATGGAAAAGCAAAAAAAAAAAGATTAGGAAAGAAAAAGATAGCTATAGTGGTGTTGACACCGGTGTTTCATAGGGTAGCATAAGTGCAAGCTTTCCTACATAAATATTAACATGAGTGGGTACAAATATGACACTTTACGCGTCATATATGAGGGAATGGGATAACTAAGTGCATTCAAGGCTTCAATAACTACGTGTGCTCTAAGAAGCACATCTCCGGCTTCTCTGAAAATGATATGAACGAAGCATGCATTATTATTGTTAGTACTTTGGTATCAACGTTTAGTAGATGAGGAATTTGCCATTTTAGAAGTTGTTGACCATTGATATTGAGTGATTTGAAAGAAAACGTAATATTGCTTATTGCGCATCATCTCAAAAAGTAATCGTTTTTGTATGCTTCCGGATTAGGTTTTATTTGTTCCGACTGCGAAAAGCTTCTGTAACACTGCGCCGTATATATATTACGAGAAAACGTGTCACACCATTTGCTAATGCCTCTGCAAGTGCTACCTTAGAAGGGACCATGAAGATGAGATATGTTTACGGTGTTCACGGAGGCTGCTTCACTAATCAAGCCGAAATTTAACTTGCGTCATACAGCTTCAGCCGAGGTTGCCTGTCCATCAAGGAAGTCTTTCCTCAGGGCCGAAGTCAGCGTAGCGCCTAAAATCGTTGAGGCGTCACCCAACCTCATTAGACGTCACTTCCGGTGACATCGAGGTCAACGGTTCAATATCTGGAGTCGCAGCCTTCGTTGCTCAGAATAGATAGGATGTGGATGTCTCGCGAACGTACGTGTGAATAAAAAAAATCCCTACTAAACTTGAAAGTAGCGAGAAGTTTAAATACGGCTTTTTAAGCCATAAGCTTTTTTGGCAATAATATCAGCGTCAATTAGCAGACATCGAAGACTTCCCTTTTTTAAAGACGATAGTCTTTCTTGGGGACCTTCGACGCAAAAATTTTGATCTGTCTGTCTGTCTGTCTGTCTGTCTGTCTGTCTGTCTGTCTGTCTGTCTGTCTGTTTGTCTGTCTGTCTGTCTGTCTGTCTGAACACTTGTCTGTTTGTCCCCTCTTGACCGCACCAGGTACTTGCAACGGCTGACCCCATCCGCAGCGCCCACCAATGTTGCTCAAGAATTATCATTCATACTTGTGCAATGGTCAATTAAAAAGCAATAATTGCGCTTGTCTGGGGCACCATAACAACACTTATATATTCTGCATGTGTGTATTTTACTAGAAAAGGCATACTTAAGTAATTTTAAGGACCGTAGCGCTTATGACGCTGCGCTGATGATGCAACGCTTGCATGAAAAGGCGAATGTTTCCAACGCTTTGCTAACACGAGACAGTGGTGGCACCTACCCGTCGCCTTGCGTTCTACACGTTATCACTTCTGAGACGGGCCCGCACACCCGTCTCCAAACCACGCGTTTTCTTTTCCAAGAAAACTGCGAGATTGCGCTCATGTCTCACGTGTGACGTGACTTGATGCGTTCATTCGCCTTCGCTGCATGCTCGAGGCACTCTAACACAGCGCCTCCAGAATACCATTCACCGACTTTCTTGCACAGAACATCAAATAAATGTTTTGTTCACTCTCTCCACCCGCAAGACTATCGTCTTTTGACGACATTTGCAGTTTAACATGCAGATACGGGCCCAATTTTTTTTCGAGTTTTTCCCACATTGCGACAAAAACGTTCCTTCAAACACGCTGTGTGTTTGATTGTTCAAGTAAAATAAGTTGGTTTCCCTCTTACCAATACGAAAATCTCGTAAGCACTCGAAGGCGTTGTGTTTTTCAAGAGACAATGAACTGGAGCGGGAACGCGAATTCTGGCATCAGCACCAGTACTTCCTGCTTCGCCCACTGTCCATCATTCACTCCGTGTATATACTGCATATCTCTCTCTCTCTCTCTCTCCTCTCTCTCTCTCTCTCTCTCTCTCTCTCTATCTCTCTCTTTCTTATGACTCACCCGAGTGTTTTCTACCATTGAAAGACGTGTTTTTTGTGTCTTGAAGGATTAATTTCTGGCAACTGAAGAAGTAATTTTTCTGTTTAGCTTTTTATTTACGAAGCATACTCCCGATCCTGAATACTATCTTCGGCGTCTTCTCTTGCAATCACGTCGCGTGGAATTGCACAAACGTAAAAGTCACCTTCGAAATGGCGTCGCAGTTTTCCGAACACGTATCTCAACTAGGCAAAATCATTACACAATCTTAAGGAGCACATCTTTCTTGCTAACTACTCTTACCTTGGTGGTTAGCATAGTTAAATTCAAATGCGCTTGCTTTTGACGTTTCACAGCCCTTCTAAAAAGTCTGAGAACCAGGCATCATAAACGTGACCAACGCGTTCGTTTACTGGCGAAGCTTCTTCTGCCGCCTTACCTTATGTTCAAGGCCAACCTACCATATTGTAATCTGCAAACAAACCAAGCGCCACGTGTTATGTTTTCCTCAGCACCAGGTTCAGTTAGAGTTCGCTATCCGCTTATAGTGGATACCATGGTTTTTTCTTACAGCGTGCTGAATGCAAAATAAGTAATAGAAAATTGACAAATTTTCATTTCACCAAAACTTAGTAACTTTTGCTATGCGACATCTCCGTGGTGGCTAGCAAGAATTACTCCGAGAAAAAGACCATCATTATGGCCTTGACACCGGCGTGCGCTTAACATCATCTTTATTCCCCCTATTTTTCTTCAAATTAGCTAACTGCTGTTATGTTGACGTCATTTAATGACCGCAGTTCAATGCTGCTTTAGGATGAAACTTTGCTCACACCATTTCTAATTGAATGCCCCCATTGGGATATCGCTCCGTCAATTTGTATAAGTTTCGTAGCATTACAAAGAAACGTGGAGCATCTCGAACGGTTTCTTTGCGAATTATACTTAATCGAGGCTGTCAATACATTTTAAGTGCCTTTGTGAAAATACGAACAAGCACCAAACGGCATTGAGCAGAACTAGTTGGCTTATAGCTAATATTGTTGTTATACGTTCTTAAACTACGCGAAATGACCAGGACACATGAGTAAAAAAAACACACATAGACTCACGCGAGGGCAGAAAAAAACTGCACTCACGTCGTTCTCTGTGTGTATTAACTCGTGTGTCTTGGTCATTTCGCACGGTTTAACAACGTTCAAGAGCAACGAACAAACAATAGCCTGCCAGAACGTATTACTGAAGCGGATACTGATTTGAGCTGGAGAACTCCAGGGAGGATGAATTAAAACAAAAAAACACACAGGGGCGATCTTGTCTCTCACCCTCAGTGTACCTCGTTTTCGTTTCCGCTGCTCGAACCAGTGTTACCAACGTAACGAGCGAGATCAATGTGGGCTCCAAGAAATCATATCGTGGTCATTGTGCTCATTCTAGTACACTTATAAGTATAATTGTTATTCGATAATTGCTGTGCGATTTCTGCGAGTCACTCGGTTGTAGCGATGGGATTAGCCAGACAACGCAGCTGCAGACGTTTAAGTCTGTTGGTCATTGTGTCAGGAGCATGAGCGTACGCAGTCGAACGCAGAGAATTGCTGGCCCCACGTCTTATAAATGAAGAAGAAAGACAAAAAAGGCACAAAGACAAAGAGATGCTGAATCAGAACTAGCGTGACATCACGTTAACGAAAGCCGCGACGCGCTGCAGCCGTCGCAATATTCATTCCTATTACTGCAAGATGGAAGGTGCTCTCTAATAATCAAACTTTAAAGCACGCTCACCAACAGTAATTTGTTTGCAGATAAACGGGGGACATAGTCAGATCTTCTAAAATATGTAATATTATATGGTCCATACAACATAGGTTATATAAAAACGTATCTTTTGTTCTTCTATAAAAATATTTTCTGAAGCGGCTCCTTCTGAATGAACAAGTAGTCAACAAAGAAGTCTTTCCATCAGCCCAACATTGAAAGAGCAATTTTTTTCTCACCTGATGGAGCTGTCGTGCAGCAGAAAATTTCCGCAGTGCTGTCGTGCGACTCTTAAGGTGTTCCTTAAATTTTAGTACTTCACGAAACTTTAACATCGTTGATGACAACAAGACGGAAACATTCTGTCAATATTTCGTAATATCTGAATAGTGACAATATTTTGGGCTTTTCCAAGGCTTTTCTGCATTTTTACGTTAGGTGCGTTGTTGAAAGCAAGCAATCTCCGGGCGTGCTCAATGCCCACGTCACGAAAGCGCGTAGCGCCACCATTTGCCGCAGCAGCCTATAGCTGCCGCTAAATAGGAGAGAGGGGAATCCCCGCTGCAGAAAGGGGAAGTCAAAGATTCAGAGACAGTGCGCCCTTGACTGCCGTATAAGTCGGCCTCCAACTTCTTCGTAGCCAGTGACTTAGCAGCTGTGACGGTCGTACGACTTCTTATGCGCTAACCTGTGAAGCGGACTGCATCGACGTCGAAAAAGGAAGAGGACACAGAAAGTGTTATCGATCCCACATTGACAGAACCAAATCACTGCAAATGAAGATGCTTCTTCAGCTCGCGTTGCCTTCAGCCCCTGTAACACAACTCGGTGACACTGCTTTGTAGTCACTCCTCCATAACAACCACATAGCCAATAGAAATGCTTTCGAGTTCCTATCTCATATTATCGGGCTTAAGGATCCACAGCGAATATTTATATGTAGGTTTGCGAAGCCTTCCTTTAACGCAACGAAAGGAAGTGCCAGAAATACCACATGTACATGTGATTAACTGATATCGCCATTTACGAAGCGGCAGCGCCGGAACTGTGGAGGTACAGGATGCGGAAGCATTCTACTGCAACAGGAAGGAAAGCTTCCGAGGAAGATGTGTGACGCTGTAATAAGAAACGCGACCAATGTTTATCTTTTGTTCATAAGAAAACTCCTGAGCACTCACGAAAAGAAATAAAGAACAAACGAAAGAAAGAAAGATTGAGATAGAAACAAAATAAGAACAAAAGTAAGAATGAACGAACGAAGAGAAGAAAAGAAGAGAAAAAGACAGACAGAAAGAAAGAAACAAAAAACTAAAGGCGAAGAAAGAAAGAAAGAAAGACAAGCAAGTCTGGTTTACTACAATTGAAGGAAACACAGAAAGAACAATAGATGGAGAAAGGGAAAGCCCTACGTCGAAGAACATGCATGACAACCACAAAACACGTCGGTTTAATTCAACTGCGGAATAGATGCGCAAATCGTCCGTTCTTTGTTTGTTTTTTTTTTGCAAAATTCGCAAGTTTTTTATTGTCGCATAATTGTAGAAGTCTGCTCGCTTTTCTTTTAACAGCAAAGCTGTCCTTCGTAAAGCTTTTCGTGTCCATCGCCGATCCGCGCGAACCCACGTAGGCATCATAAATGGATATGCGCCACGAACATAGGGAAAACTCAACACTGGTTCACTAAACATGAAGGCAGCATTGAGTCCAACAAACGTATGCGTGTCACGGAAGCTTGTGTGGCCTGTCTGGTCCTCCTCGCGGGCTGACCAGGCCCAAACCACCAATTTACCGGAGTGATTGATAAAGTTTGTACGACCACCTATGAGAAAACTGTGACTATCATGACAGCGCACGCGCCCTAGCAATCGGGTAAATCCCACTATACACAACTTCCACCAAAAAAAAAGGAAACATGCAACAGTTATCCCAACAAATTGTGCACGCGTTCTCATAGTCCCACCGCTGTCACGTGCTATTCCGTGGTTACAAAAAGTGCTGGCTGTACTATCGCTTCAAAGCAGTGTTTAATAAAAGGCAGGCAGCTGCACAACAGATCGGATCATCTTAAGCGAAGTACTTTTTGTAAACCTGTATTTAAGATTGGTATGGTCAAGATGCACTAAAACTATACTATGGCACCTCAAAGCTTTGTAGGGAGTGTGTAGAAAAGAACCAGCGATGTAACCAATATGAAATACTTGCAACACATAGAAATGCGTTTGCCTGATGAAGGGAACGTCAGCAGCTTCGCTGTTTTATAGGTGTCTGCGCACCGCAGCATGTCCCTTATTTTCTTTCTCACTCGCTAATTTATTGTTTCGGTAATTCATTACATTTATTAAATACATTTTATTATCTAAGCAACATATGTGCTCCTCATTTCACTAGTACCATTTACCTTGTATTCAGTGGGTAACAAAAATCCTGCTATCGGTTGGTTCACCGGGGACACTAAACGAGCGTCTGATATCACGTGACACGTCATGCGGAACCCACGTCACTGTCTTTCCCCGTATCCCCTGGTATACGTCATCAAAGCAGGCTTTCGCGAACTGTGTATGTGCTATCATTTCGGTCGTACACATTCGTCCTAGACCTGCTAACCTTTATGTATTCACTCTAAGCCCCTCTTTTTTCAATTCATGTGTGTGCGTCCAGGAGGGGGAGTGTGCGCTGATAGCCCATCTTGAAATATAAATCAGGCAGGCTAAATGAATTAGCAGAGGGCCTGCAACATACAGCCGTGACCATGGTGCTAAAACTTCGGACACATCACAGTCTTCACGACGGGTTGTAATTCGAATGCCGCCCGATCATGTCCTCAAGAGAGAATACACTCTCTTTTTCAAACACTAGGACTTTCCCGGTGCCTTTTCGATATATATAGAGAGAGGTGGGGGGTGAGGCTGTTGTGTTGCTTTCCAGGAAACTCCATTGCTCTTACAGCAGATCTCTGACTTTCGTTCACCGACCTGCAATCGATGCTGTACTTTCCTTCTTCGTGTCGGAAGCATGGTGAGAGGTGGTGAGGAGAACGCTTACGCGAACTGTCGCTGCGCGAGGAAGCAATTACCTTACATTGTAAAGCGAGCGCGACGTCATCGACTGACGTTGTAAAGAATATAGATTCGCGTTTTTTTTTTTCCTATACTCGCCATGCCCGCAGGCTGTGCACACACTAGTGTGCCTTTTTTTATGTTTTCATAGCGAGCAACGGCCGCTTTCCTGTTCGTTACTGGTTCACTCTCCGATACATGTAACGTATAGGTCGGACGGGCTTACCTACGTGGAAGCTCACTCTGCGTTGCAGACGCAGAAAAGGATCGTTCTATAATATGGCGTAGTTGCTTAAATGGATACTGTGGCGAAATATCTGAGCTCGTATGAAAACTGCCGAGAACAGCCTGCCCATGAAATTTTGCGCTTCGAGAATGAGTAAATTCGCCACAGAAAGCTGTCAGGAGAAGGTGAAGAGCGAAACTAAAGAAGAATGCGAAAAAAAGGGGGGCGGGGGGGGGGGGTGCCATGTCAGCTTGCTGCGGCCAACGCATGGCGGATCACGTGTGACAACTCCGCAGTGGCTGCATGCAATGCTACGCACTGCCCGAGGCTCCACGTGACATGCAGTCAATAAAGCGCATGGAGGCGACATACTTCGGCATGCGTCGCAACGGGCAATTTACCAGGTGCACGTGTCAACTGCGTGAGCGATATTTACGAAACGGGCTCCAATCTACGCCGTGATGAATGGGGTTGGCCAGTGATGCCGTGGTATCGCCTGATCTGAGAAACCTATATGATGTAGCCTTGAACGATTGGGCCCGTGGCGTAAATGAATGAGGAAGGTATACGACTGGTGCAAATATGATAATCATGATGTGCAGTGATAAACCGCAAACAATTGAGCGTACACTGTACCATCGTGTTCACGCTGCTCTTCGGGAGTTCTCAATGCAGGACACATTATTAAAACACTATCACAAATCAAACATATTCAGTGATTAGGCGTGTTTCTAATTTACACATGAATGTAGAACGATGTCTATTGCCAACGGGTGTCATCCTATGTGATTATCATTATGGCTCCGTGGTTGAAAGCCAGTACTCCATTACAAAAGGCACATATGCTACTGTGCGTATTTCCTTAGGGCCACGCATGTGCACTGCAATTTCAAAAATGTTTTATGTACTAAGTGTTTTAGATACGAACTATAAAAACAGGATGCGATATCGCGTTCAACTCGTAAAGGCGAAGCTTAACGGTCCCTTAATTGCTCAGCCGCGGTGGTCCAGCGGCTAAGGTACTCGGCTGCTGACCCGCAGGTCGCGTGATCTAATCCCGGCTGTGGCAGCTGCATTTCCGATGGAGGCGGAAATGTTGTAGGCCCGTGTGCTCAGATTTGGGTGCACGTTAAAGAACCCCAGGTGGTCAAAATTTCCGGCGCCCTCCACTACGGCGTCTCTCATAATCATATGGTGGTTTCGAGACGTTAAATCCTACATATCAATCATCCCTTAATTTTCTTAGCGCTGAACAGCTGTAGCCTACCCGTTTAGTACATATCTACTCATGGTACGTGTGCCATTCACGCTCCTCGGAAGTTAGATATATCAAGCTTTTTATACCAGTTCAAAAACTGGCCCATGTTAAAACGGCCACCTACTGCCCTGAATGACCACCGGCCCTTGTGATGGAGCCGACCCAGAAATCGTTTTCTCTGTGTGTTGCCTGTACAAAGCAGCAACGTCTCCCCTAGTTCTCGTTATTTGAAACGTTTCCTTCTCCCCAGTGCGGAGCAACCAACTGAGTCCAGTCTGGTTAACCTGCGTGTCTCCCCATTATCATTATCTATCTATCTATCTATCTATCTATCTATCTATCTATCTATCTATCTATCTATCTATCTATCTATCTATCTATCTATCTTTCTTTCTTTTTTTCTATCTATCTATCTATCTATCTATCTATCTATCACCTATCTATCTAAATATCTATCTATCTCAAGCCAAACTGGCATTTTATTTCAATTTTCCTTTGTGGTCAGCCATGACACTCCTTAGGCAGCGGGTTTTGCAAAGAGGGCGGAAAGTTTTCAAGCAGTTCTCGCTTGTTTTGAGTACGTTACTGGGTGCGATTGTTATCATAGATTCATCACAGCATGATCATGACTCGGAAGCGCATCGTCTGGTGAACACACCCCTGCCTGTACAGTAAGATTGGCACGACGTTTTCAAAGTCTTCACGTCAATCGGAGATATAATTGAGATGAAATTTTTGAGGACGCAGCGTCGTATGAACGTTCGTAGACGCTTTCGCTGGACTTGGTGCTCTAGTGGCTAGGGCACTCGGCTGCTGACCCGCAGGTCACGGGATCAAATCCCGGCTGCGGCGGCTGCATTTCCTGTGGAGGCGGAAATGTTGTAGGCCCGTGTGCTCAAATTTAGGCACGTTAAAGAACCCCAGGTGGCGGAAATTTCCGGAGCCCTCCACTACGGCGAATGTCATAGTCATATGGTAGTTTTGGAACGTTAAAACCCAAAAATCAATCAATCAATCAACGTCTTCGCTGGGCTGATAATAGGCACTTTTAGCTGACCGCAATTTGTTTCCCGCTTCGCTCAGCCAGTCGGTGGTGGCGCCACTGCTGCGCATGCGCAAGAAGATCAGGCGCTGAGCAAGGTCTATTCAAATAGGTCGCGAAGGCTCGGCGAAAAAGCGGTCTATTCAAAGTCAAAGCAATCAATAGGTTTCGCAAATGAGTTTTCTTTTCCCCAACAATATCATGTAGGTGTAATGAACAAAGAATTTATTGTGGTTTTTATTATTACAAAACATTTTTTGGTAGCTCACTCTGTCCATGCCAATATTACTCATTGCAACCCTTGTACTACATAGGTACAGATGGCAAAGTCCACTCGTATGCTGCGAAGACACACCCCCTCACGGGTTTTAGTGTTCTGCTCTTGCTTACGTTCTCTGTTGTGCACAAAATTGTTAGGTGTGAATCATCGGAAATGATGTGCTGTGCAAGGACGCAGCAGCAAAAAACGTATACCTGGTGACCCATGTTTCCTAGATCAGAAACAAGGACAATGGTTCGAAGTGCACTGCTCCCTGAAGTTTCATCCATAATTATTCCTGCAGTGCGGTTTCCTTCTTGAGCATGCAGTGCCTATTCATACTATCGGTGAGCGGATTGCCAAGTTATCTATCAGGTTACAATTCACATTTCTCCATTTGCATAAGTAGCGGTAGTTTATTGGAGCATGATGCACAAGAAAGGAAAATATAACGCAGTGAGTCTCTATAGATGTTTTTTGTTGTGATTACTATTTTTGCAGTGTAATAGATTTTAGTTATTGTGACTATTAAATAAAACTGAAACGTCATCGTTTTGGCGTAACTAGGCGTCATTTCTTCCTGTTAAAACAGAAAATCACAAACATTGTGTATGCTAAAGTACGTGCGTATGTATGAAACAAATAGGCCATGCTGTAGATAACACATTTATACGCTGCTATACGCTGTTGGTTGCCCTAATCCATCGGCGGAAGATGCCACGACCAGCGAGAAAAGTTCGAAGTAGAAGTATTCTTGTAAAATTGACGCAGCTGAGTGAAAGGTAGTAAACCTAAACATCACTATTCACTGATGAGTTCACATTAGATTTGCTGGCGTTGGCTTGAAGTGCACTCGTGGATCACTCGCTGGCGATCACCTTAGCTCGAATCATTAGCGATCAGGGGCCTATAAAAAGTAATTTGAGATCAAATTTTGCGCTAGTGAACACAGAATAACGTCTATTATTTACCAGTTAGTGCGTCACTTCCGCTTTATGTTTTGTTCCACCGCAAGTGTTCCCTCCTCAAAAAGATGGCGTTAAGCCCCATCAGCAACTGGTCAGCCGCCATTTTCTGAACATATGGGCTTCTTTAAAGCCTTCACTATACCAGTCTATACATTTAACCTTGCGCTGAGCGTGTGAGCGGACTGTCTCCGTCGGCCTGGACTGTAGCGAGCCAGGTGTCACGGGACGGAACGAGAAACAACCAACATGCCACCCTTCTGCGCCTCGAAAACTATAAACTTTTTCAAAAACAACTCCCTGGGCGCTGCCATGGTCCTCCTTGGGCTGCGCGAATTGGCGTGACCCCCCAAATATGCACTGGCAAGGCTGCGCCCTTAGCCTTTGTACTAGCCCATCATGGTGGTGTTTTTTTCCCTCCCGTGAAAAGGTGTATAGCAGCTGTTCAGCCGACACGCAAGCCCCCCATGGCGCTTGAGAATGCGCGAGAATCTGTGCCTTCTGCGAAAAGTAGTCGCAGCCAATTCCTTTGAAAATCCGCGCATGTGGGTGACGTTCTACGCAGCGATACTTCGGGAGCTGGACACTTCAGGCCATAAAGGAGCATCTCGAGCTGCTGCTTTTGGTGCTTTCGTCAAAAAGACTCTGAAAACTTCTACTAGTAAGCGAGTTCATGTATACAATACTAACAATTTCGTTTTTAACAGCAGCCATATTCAGATACGCGCTGTAGTTTCACTTGCCACAAGGCAACGCAGCTAAACTCGTGCCTTGGGGCCGCGCGTTTGAAACGCGTTCGTGCTTCCTTGAAGACTTGTAGCTGCCGCTTCAAGTCAAGGTGACAAGAAATGAAAAAAAATAATCATGCGTCAATCACCACCATAACGCAAAGGTAAATCAATTCACTGAGTTTCCTTTATTTTTGCTGCAAGATAACTACAATCTTTATTTTTCTTTTCAACATACGTTCATGCACTAGAGGCGTCACGATTGCCTTCACCGAAAGACCGATAGCTAAAACTATAGTTTGCCATAGCAAAAAACCAACAACACGCGTTGCGTTACGATACAACGTTCAGCTTTTGAGTGGAACGTGTAACGGAGCGGAAAATCGGTCAGATAAAAGCGGCTAATTCCTTGACAGCGTGACGTCACGCGCGGGCACTTGCACCTAACGTCTGCGCACCGCATACTGATTATTCTGTGAAGATAACGCCTGCGGGGCTATGTTGACAAAGACTAAGCACACAAGAAAGTGCACCCGCACTCCACCAAGGTAAACTTGCAGCTTGCGCGTGGGCGGGTAATTTGAAATGAACCGTGACAGCCTTCTGCGCAGAGACAGCGATAGAATAATGCAAGTTTAGTGTTTCGTGTCGTGTGAGGAGCTACGTTAGGGTGGTGTAATAATGATTCTGTGTGATAGAAAGGCTGAGCGTCCATTTTACCTTGATAAAGGCAACAAATAATGAAAAAAATAAAATATAGAGAATGGCATTAGGGGTGTTCGATTAAGGGGTGAGCACCGTACCCAAATGATTCGACGCTTAGTTGAAGCATCCTCGGTAAGCCAATGTATGTATGTCGCAATGGTTCAGTGATATAATACTACGCCCTTTTCATGACCGAAGGTCTGCGGATTTGCATGCTCTGTGCGTATTTACAGCGGCCAAGAGCTAAGAGCTGTTCAAGTACACGTCCCCCGTCCAATACAGCGAGAAATTCTGACGTCAAACCTTACACAACGGGTTCTAGCTGTTCTTGCGTTACTGCTGGCAGTTATCCTGATTCGCTTCCTGTACGCATTGTGCTGATTCCTTTTAAACGGTCACAGCAGTCTCAGCTTTGACAGCAGCTTCAGGCTCAGTTTTTTTTTTTTTTCTGCGTCTTAGTACAGACCGCGGGAGCCCTTCCGCGTGACATTGCACGCTGCGGCGTAATGAGAAGCGCCGTGCAGCTTATAAAAGGGTAAAAACAGTCAGCATAATTCTGTGCACAATTACGGGTACCAAGAAGTGGTCTGGCTCAATACAACAGCAAAGTGCGTAACAGCCCTGGCTTCGAATATTTCAAAATGCATCTATACCTTCGGGCTTGCACCTCTTTATCATTTAACTGAGCGCCTCCTTGCGTCTTCACAAAGTAATAAAACTTGGTGTTGTCAAATACAAGGGCATCGAAAGCTTCCAGTCGTTATTGCCTCTTCGTGAAGAGCCGCTGTTGATATTGCTGTTGCTTCACGCCGATGGCCGTATATAGTACCTCCTGCTTTTGCCGCTTGCTATGTTTGCAGAAAGCACGTGCGACATATGCAGCTTTCTTATAAAAGTATTAGGCAGACGTGGTGGTTCTGTGGCTGCGGGGCTCGGCTACAAACTCGAAACATGCGGGCCTCATTCCGGCCGTGGCGGCCGCATTTCAATGAAGCCAAAAGGCTAGAAGCCAGCGTGCTTAGATAGGATTGTAGCCCGAACCTTCTTTGTGTTGGGGGGGGGGGGGAGGTAGCTTAACTTATTGTATGTTCATGAGAGTGTTGGTATGTGTGCGTTTATATATACGCGCTAGCAAAATTAAACAGTTTTGGGAGGGCTAGCACCACGCTAGCCTCGAGCAAGTTCTCGCCTCATGCAAGTAGCGCAAGCTACACTGCGTGACTGCACTTCTGCCCTCAATTTGACCATTGCACCCAAACCGCCAGTGTCATGCTGCACTAACACCACAGGAACTGCCGCTGCTTCCACGGCACTGGCACGACACTCTCGCGAACTTCGTCCCGAAAGTGGAGTCAAATCGAGGAGACCTATTATTAGCTGCACCGCTTGGCCTCGTGGTTCTGGGTAATTGAGACGCAGTAGCACTGACAAGCCAAATAGCACGAGGAAGCGATTGGAGTATTATTTTCCTAATACACGAAGCTGTAGCCGATAGCGAGATGCCGAAGGATGTCCTTCAGGAAGTAAATGCTTGCCTAACGCGACAAATAAAAGAAACAACTCAATACGATGAATGATTGCCGAGTTTCAGCATTGACAGTAAATTTATCGTGCCTGTGAGTCATCAATGATTGTCTCCTTAATTACGGATGTTGATACAGCTGCAACGCAGACATATATATATATATATATATATATATATATATATATATATATATATATATATATATATATATATATATATATATATATATATATATATATATATATATATATTCGACACTTTTATTCAGGGATAGCGATGAAGTGATGAAAAATTGAGACCTTCCCGCTATCCAGGCCTACTGAGAGGTTAAATGATCATTTTTAAAGAAGTTTTCAGAAGGAAACATTTATCATCTGAGGTACTGAAAAGTACATATAACATAATGATTATGGAGTCATGAAAGACGAACACATGACCGAAGACGACTGTATTCTCTGTCTGTCTTCAATGTCGTCATTAAACTGTCTGACTTGACACGGAAATTATGTACTCACTATGTCATGTACTCACTAACACACCCGTGTAGCAACAAGTTATTACTTGGAAGTATATTGGAGCATATACTTGATGGAAGCAAATATCTGCCGTTTGAGCTCACAACATTGAGGGTATCGTGCTACCGTCTGCACGGTGCCATAACCGAGAACATAGCCACGATATCTTCACGGCTAAATACGCAAGGCTCAAGTACTTTTTTCATGTCAAACTCAGACGGTGCCTCACGCATTCGTCTGAGACAACTTCAAGGACAAAGCCCTCTTCTTTTTCTTCTCAGTCGATTGCGTTTGTCGCAACCTTCCCCTTCCTACTACGGAATCTATTCGAAGTGACTGCGTGATCGGCCCAGCTTTGAGCCAGCGGCGAAGCATCCGATGACGTCATAATTAAACACCACATCATGTCACGTCATATGGAAGACATGAGGACGTCACAAGTTTGGCAATCCGTATTAAAATGACCTATTGATGACTTTTTGCATAATTTCATGTTCACGCCGACGTCACCGACGTTCACTTATCCCGTTAGATGAGTTGTATAACACTTTCGCTTCGATACGTCACAAAATATGCGGCACTCGCAACATGTAGTCTTATCTCCCGGACACTTCAGCTCATAATTCCCTCGTATACGTACGGTCAGGTTTAAAAGGGTACTAAGGCAAAATGTTTGACTAATCGTTTTTTTGCATTAAGTTATAGCTCAAAATCCCGAGAGTGTACAAAATGTACCAGTAAGCATGCGCGTGCGCTGAACAATTAATTACAACATGCTTTTCAAAGCCCGTTTTGGTTCCTACTGTACCCTGACGTCACGGATGGGTGCTATGAGCGTCCCCTTTATAATAGTGACGCTCTTCATAATGACCCGGTATGGGCAGTGCCACCAAGCGGTAGTATATATGATCGGGTGATCACTGTTACACCTGTCCATATGGTTCACTTTCTTTGTGGTTCTACACCTGAGTGTCAGGTTGATGGTTTCATTTGGGGGTGCCATGGTCGTGTTTCGATAGTAGTTGAATGCAAAAGTGCTGTGATCGTATAAATATGTACACCACTGTGTACCTAGGCTGCTACAAACATGTATTCATGCATCTCTGCTGATGAAAACATTCTAGCTCTCACTTGCTGCTACGGGAGAACGAATACAGACAATAGTGGTTGTTTAACAATAAGGTAGTGAATACGCACGTGCAAATTTTTTCCCAGCTTCGCCTGTACCATGGCTTTAGCTTTTCCAAAGCATCACGAGACATGTTTCAAGGGATGCTCGAGAGTATACAGATTCGTATCATGAAGACGCTTGTCGACTCTGATTTCCGAGGGCTCTTTTCGCTGCCTCTTCATAGAGAAGCTTTGTATTTATGGATTTATACAGACTACGCTGTTTGGCAATATATGCGGGGAAACAATTTAAGCCAATGTAGTTGTTCACTAGAAGCATAAAAAAAATCACGGCCAAGAAGAAACGCACACAACAGGACTGGAGCTGTGCTGTACAGCTCTAGCCCTGTGATGCATCGTCGTACGAAGCCTGCACCACTTCTGGGAACACTGCTGATACTACGTGTACACTAAAAAAATGAGTATTCGCTGATCATTTCACCGAGCCTTGGTCTACCACCTATATGAATTTCTTTAAAAAGTCAAGTCATTGTACGTTTTTGGGTACCACGACCTGTCTCTCTTCCCTATACGGTTGTGGGAGAGTCATGACTCTCCGACAATAGCGCAGTGATCTGTATCGAGAGTTCACGAGCTGCTTTAAACAGAGTTATGCAACAAGCCACGATTTCGCTCAAAACAGTCGCATGGAACTTCTCTTTCAGAGAGTGTAGAGGTGTCTCGATTCCATTACCCGTCCTCCAGCGTAATGGCAACGTATTTATCTCATATTTGCAGAGCACATGTATCTGGTGATAGTTAAGAACACTGTAGGCACGTCCACCTTTTGCTATGAAACAAGATGACATTCAACGCTGTTTTTAATATTAAAATTTGATTATCATCTGGGATTCTGTCATATCGGCTGGAGAGAGAGAGAAACTGGAAAGAAAGGAAGGCAGGGAGGTAAACGAGATGCTAGGATCCGGTATGCCACCCTGGACTTGGGTTGTGGAATTGGGGTTTGAAAGAGTGAGAGAGATAAAAAGAAATAAAAACAAAACACATATCTGCTCTATTCGGTGAAGCCATCTACGCCCAAGTCTGGGCGCTGAAGCTAGGTTTTTACAAATGAAGTTGGGACGATCTTTTAGCAGTGCTGGCTGAGAAACGTTACAATCCCGCGTCCGATCCAACTTGGGCTGCTGTGGCGTGTACTGTATGCCCGAAAAAAAAAACACTGGTCGACAAAACCCCAACTCAAACGCATCTCTGGTGATCCTTACAGTTTTACTTACCTCCACTACACTTTAATGTTACAAACTTGAAGAATGCTCATATTTCAACATTCACAATGCACCTGCACAGAGATCGGTTCAACCAAATGTGACGTACGACTCCCAGATAATGTCGGCCTATCGCACCGGCTAAGTCCGTCGTACATGTCATCAGGCGCCTCTGAATTTAATTCTACGCGATTCCGAGGAGTTAGAATGGCTGTGCTGTAGAGCTTTGTCATCGGTTAATCTGACTGAACCACTGTTTCTTCTATACGGCGTACGCAAAAAGGAGCGATGAGGCATCGATGCAACGGCTTTCAGTCAATGCAGATGGGCTGCCACCGAAAGCCACCGGGTGCACTTGCCGCACTTCTCTGACTCGAAGCCTGTGTGAAAACACAGTCTTCTGATTCGGTACGCATTAATTAAAGTAACCTGATGAAATACTTCCATGCCCTATTCAATTTGATTTTGTAAAATCGGCTATGCAGTTGTAACTACTGAGTTTACAGATGCAAATCAGTACACCCTGACACGGCCGCTGCACTAGCATTACGTGGCTTACAAAAAATACATGTTATTCAATCGAGCACATGCGTTCTTATCGAACATCACAGTCGATAAAAAATTTTTGTGCACGCCGATTAGCATAAACAGCGAGAAACGACTTTTTGACCCGGCAGTGGCAGCTGATAATCTGCCCCAGCTCCTAGGTAATTATTGTATATTTTCTTCTATATCTTTTTTTTCATTCTGAAAGAAACTTGGCGTCTTGGCCCTAGCGGCATGGCATGCGTTGCCGACAGCAGTTTTCATGTTGTGAAGACGCAATGTTTAGTTGAAAAGAATTATGGACGACTTTCCCGAAGGATGACCTCCCCTGATGGGATGTGAAGCAGCAGCGGTGCTCACGGCGTTGGCCCCGTAAAAACGGGAATCGCTGCGAGTGCTGGGAAAACGCTTTCAAGCGAAACTAGGTACAACGTTTACTCTAGTAAACGCTCGTTTAAAACGCGAAGACACGAGAGGCGGGTTGGATTTTCTGTAAGTTTCATTAAAGCATTTGACAAGACTTCGTATACATTGTTGCTTCAGAGTCGAGAGACGGGCGCTGGAGTAGAGCAGTCGCTCGTTTTGCCCTGACTACGACGGCCTTGTAATCGGCGAAGTGCACGCTCTGTAGACATGCGATGTCGAAGTGGCAGCTGCGGGCGCTGCGGCGAGTGTGCTGCGTACAAGGGAGAGAGTGACGTGAGCGCGACCCGCGAGGGAAGCGTGTGAGCGCAGCGTAACGTCAACGCGCCGCCGCGTCCTGGCCTACTTGGCACCGCTCCAACACCTGCGGCAAGAGGGAATGCGTTGCGGCACGTTTGTATGGACGCACGTACATTCGGCGTTACACACGTGAGTCAAAGAGTTGCTTCGCGACTAAAATATCGCCGTTCTTCAAACTGTGACCCATGAAGTGGTACAGCTTGTTTTCATTTCAACAGTTTTTTTATACTGCTTCTGTTAGTGTGGCAGGATGGGGTGTGGTCATGCTAGAGTGGTGGGATGTGGTGTGGCTCGCCTTGTTATGTGGAAGTGGCTAGCTCAAATTCTGGCAGATTTGAACTGCTCTGAGCAGATTTGAACACATTTGAGCAAATTCGCCAGTTTTCGTTTTTTTTTTACTAAAGCACTTTTTTTTACCTATGTCTGAAGCCTCTACCTTAATCTAGTGCTAATGAGTCTGCACCGTAAACTATTTTAGGGTGACACGTTAGAAGTTGTCGCTGTTCCTTGCTTCGAATGTTTTTTTTTTTCTGCTAGCTTTTCGGGAATGAAAGCACTCACGATCACGAAACCATGCTTTATTTATCATTGAAGGTTATCCAATTAACTCGACGCGTTAAACTTACAACTGGCGCATCTACGCTCAGATGCGTATGGTACGAGACATATCGCTTTGCGGCGTCGGTAATGGTATGCAGCCGCTAGATTGTACTCCTTCCGCAAGGACGGAGTGCCAGATTTCGTTCACGCCTCATCGGCACAAAAGTTGCGTAGATCGGAAGCTCTACCTGAGTAGCAGAGCGTTCGCAGTCTCTTTTACTCAGCCTTCAAGGAAATAGTAAGCTTTCGCGGCCAACTCTGCCCTATTCCCCCGCGGATTTAAATAAGTATGGGGAAAGTAACAAAGTTCATCTGCTTTTGCGCTACTTTCTCTTACTATGTGAGGGTGGTGCACTTAAGCCAGGCCGCAAGCTGTGAGCTGCCGTGAAAACACATCAAGCACATGTGTCCTCCCTTTCGCTAAAAATATATTTGTAGGTTTAGTGTTCAGCCTGAGTGAGGCATGAGCTTGACGCGCAGGTGTTGGGGAACCAGGACTTAGAGACCCATTTCGCAAATGTGGTCAGTTTTAACACCAATTTTCATTTTGAGGTAGGAAAAGAATAAAGCCTCAGCTCGCACCATGAAAATATAGCAAGCAAGCCGTTTGAACAGCCTGATTTGTTCCGCTCCAAACGCCACTTTGCGGACGCCTCTGTTATTTCTATCCAGCCTTGTGACGTACAGTTGCGCCACGTACAGCTTACGTCAAGGCGACTTACCAGACGATTCTTCCAAGCTCATGGTCACATTTTAAAGTATTAAATAAGTTTCGTAACTGAAGTAACTTAGCGGCCATTTCATTGGTCGCTTAAATCTCCGTCTTATCTTAAGAAGGTAGTAAAACGCAAAAAAAGAAAGAAACAAGCCGTGACGCCCTATCACATGTCATAACATTTTCTCCTTGCTTCATCTTACCACCTTGCATATAAAAATGGGCAAGAAATAAGAAAAACAATCATTTCGCTTTGCGGTCGTCTCCTTGACGCCACGTGTGCCATTTGTAGACTCATCTAAGCGTTTATTCAAATTATGCGACAGTGGCTGTTCTGGCGAGATTGGAGCCTGGTGCTCGTAAACCAAGGGCATCTCACAAGCATCCGTTGGCTGAGCGGAGCGCTTGTATAATAAAAAAACGATTGAGCCACAACTAACACCAACGGATGGCGCATATATAACCACGGAGAGCTCATGCATGACCCATGAAGAGGAACATCGCGAGTGAAGAATGCGAGCTATAGGCCAGCGAGAGTTTTCCTCCTTGGTTTATCGATTTCGTTTTTCTCTCGCGCGAGTCTCATCACGAGTCATTGACGTTCACTTCGGGGCTTTTTTACCCGCGCTGTCACACGCACGCACGTGGCAACGTCGGATGAAGCCGACCGCGCGACCTTCTCGGGCCTGTCACAGCTCTTCCTCACGTTTCTTTTTTTTCTTTTCGCAGGTTTTTTATGAGTCGACACGTGCGTACGTGCAAACATGCGTGCATATACGATATGGACTTCCTGTCTGTTTCTGCGTACTCGACTTCCGGCAGGCTCATTGCCGATACTGGGCGTACACCTCAAATAGAAATATGCACAGCGAGAACTTACCCAGTGCCACAGCTAGAGACCTTAAAAGCGAGAGTATACTTGCATTTGTATTCTTGTGGCCTTCCTATCGACTTCCCGCAAAATATTGTGACGTAACTGAGGTCGTCCCTTGCGTACATTCGTAAACTTGCGCTTGCCTGTCGACATGGTTCAGTAAATGCAGCGATGAAACATTACGGAAGTTTGTCACGTATATTCGTGAGTAAGCTGCCACGCATATTTGAATAGTCGTATTTACCTGCTGAGATGGTTCAGTGGTTATGGTGTCGGCAATGACATTGGTTATGGTGAAGAGTTGTTACGAAAGTTTGAGACATAACATGAGTCATCATTCCCGCGTTCTAAGTGAACGTTCATGTTTACCTGCCCAGATGGTTCGAAATTCGGGCGTTGGCTATGAATTAGACTATGTATATGAGCGTGAAGTCACGGGTTTTATTCCCAGATGTACGCGTGGGGTGAAACGCCCAACCTTTTGTGCGCATGCATATCTATGCACACGTGAAAGAAGACATGGTGATCAGTATCAAGCCAGACTTTTCTCGGGCCTGCTAACACTCAAAGGTGGTGCCAATAAACAACACCCCTACACCGGACCAGTGCGAGGCTGCACTGTCCTGCTCTAACTGTTGGAGCTCGAAAGGAGCCCTGGACAGAAGGCTCCACCTTCACTGCGGGAATTCCTTTGCTAGAATATTTTTTTTCATTAATTCATTCTTCTTCTATGAAACCTTTTGTAGCCACACTTGCTCACACTGGTAGCATTGACAGTTGGAATGTTTCCCGCGTTGAGCAACGGCACCCATTGTGACTACAATCGCTCAACGCTGGAAACAAGCGCACGTCACTATAGAAAAGATTGCAATATCATCACCATGAAGAATCATTAAGATGTCCACCGAATGTGCAGCCTGTATATTTTCAGCAGTTAGGGATGCAACACATTTACATTATCAGGAGTTTGTTTCTAAATTCATGTTATCCAATTGTGTTTCAAATCACTATTTGTCATGAGAAATGTTACAAACACTATAACGTTCGTGAAATTTTATTTTATTTATTTATTTATTTGTGATATACTGTAAGCCTTTCACAGGCCATCACACGGAGTGAGTCGAGGGGTACACAAGGGAGCACATTGTACAATACATCATACTAGACATTGATAATAACAACCAACACAACAAAGCATCCTGAATCTCGTAATAAGGGAGGAAATGTTTACGATTTACACTGTATCAAGCTTTATTATAATGAAAACCAAAGCAACAAAGGATGTCTAAGCCTCGTACTCAGGATAAAGAAAAATGCCGGAAATATACAATTGTGCATGCGGCCAGACCGAACCAAACTACTCTCTTTGAAGCTATTACATACCCTAACTGAAACAAGCCTCATTGGTTTGGAGCACCTTCTCAAATAAGCCATTGCCAAGTCGTTTGCGACAACGAGAAATGGACTCTAAACAAATCAAAACACCAGATCACGTCAGCTGTCGTTAAAATATTCTTCGATAGAAAGAAGCCTTCAAAATATTTGCGTATCCCTCATGTGCGCCCACTATAAATGCATATTGTCCACCATCGCGTCTTGTGTCTCAGGATCATCCGCCGCAGTAACTTAGTTTGCTCACGGCAGTTTTTTCACTCCGGTTTCCCTGTGCCACGAACTTTCAACACGGTCTACTACGTGCTCGCCATCACGCTGCGTTTGTCACCCTGCTTCGTGCGCCGATTCCATCGTCCCTTAGCTGCTGTAGCAACCGTTGTGGTTGTTGCATCCTGCATGCGTTGTACGACACGTTGCTGCGGTCGCGTCGTAATAGAAGAGTTTTCTCGCAAGAAATTTGTTCTGTCTGTCTGTACATTTGTCTGTTTGTCCGCCGTAACGATACTCTTAACGGCCAACCCCTTCCGCAGCGCCTACCAATATTGCTCAAGTTTAATAGTTCATACTAGTGCGATTTTCAATTGAACAACAATTATTGCACATATTTGACGCACCACAACAACTCGTGAATACTTCGTATGTGTGTCTTTACATTGGAGAAGGCATAAATAAGTAATTCTAAGGATTGTAGCGTTCGTCATGCTGCGCTGACAGGGCAACGTGATGCTCAAAAAGGCAAGTGTTTCCAGCGCTTTGCTAAGACGACACGGTGATGGCACCTGCCCGTCGCTTTGTGTTCTACACATTATCGCCTCCGAGACAGGTGCGCACACCTCCCTTCGTGTTTGAAAATAACTGCCAAGAGAGAGAGAGAGTGAGAGATAAATAGAGAGGAAAGGCAGGGAAGTTAACCAAGCTTGGCTCGGTTGGCTACCCTACACTTGGGGTGGGGGAAAAGGAGAATAATAGAACGGAAAGAGATAGAAAAGAAGAGGAGTAAGAAACAGAAGCATGAATAGTCAGCTCGAGACTACACAGCACGGTCTCGCACAGTTCTTTCACAAGTTATCGTGAAGTCTGGTGGTCCTTAAAAAGTACAAGAGGGCTTTCCTGGCTTTGCGCGTATGGGAAGCCGTCGGCCAAGGTCCCAGGATCTTCTCTTCTGTAAGCGGCCGTGAATCCAGCTGACAGAGCTTGGCTTTCATTATACGTCATTCGGTCTGGTATGCTCGGCAATGACATAGAATGTGCTCAAGCGTTTCCTCGCAGGCGCAGATGTTGCATGCCGAAGTGCTCGCCATTCCAAGGAGACGAGAGCACGAATTCGTAAATGCCACGCCCAACCTCATGCGACACAAGTTTCAGCGCATCGTGGGAGCCCGGATGGCAAACGAAGTTGCAAGTTTGGGTCGATCGAATACAATTGCGTGTTGGAGAAACCTTGCGTACTCCATTGTAGGAGAGATACACGGCGAGCAAGTGATTGTAGTATAGCCTTGAAGCGTCCGTTCTCAAGAGTGGTATGGGCGTGCGCTAGTCTTGATCATGAGCCGATCGAGCAGCTTCATCCGCTCGGTCATTGCCGACGATTCCGCAATGACTCGGCAACCACTGAAATACAATATCGTGATCTTCCTTGAGCGCTTCGTGGTAGTCGTGCCTTATCTGATATACTGATTGTTCGTGTAACCCGTGCTGCATAACAAACCGTAGTGACTGTAAGGCTGACCTGGAGTCGCAAAAGATGGCCCATTGGTTAGGTTGCTGCCTGAAGAATGTACTTTACTGCACCTTGAAGTGCTGCGAGCTCTGCTGCTGTCGACGTCGTGGTGTGAGAAAACTTGTACTGAAGCAACACATTTTCAGATAGAACAACCACTGCTCCTGTAGAGCTGTTGCAATTAGTGGAGCCATCGGTGTAAACATGTATGCGGTCGAAGTACCTTTCGTCCAACAGAAACAAAGTCAATTGCTTCAGGGCTAGCGTTGACATGCGTGCCTTCTTAACGATTCCAGGAACTGATAAGCGCATGTCAGGTTGACGAAGACTCCATAGCGCAGCTGCTGGATGCATCGCAAGTTTGAAGCCAGGCGGTAGTATGTCCTGATGTTTTGTCACAATACCGCAGTACGGAAGAATGGGGCCTCTGAGCAGTCAAACACGCTAAATGATGTGACGGTAGCCGTGATAAATGCCGAATGTGCGCTCTCAGCGTCTCGACAATGATATGCGTTGTGACCGGTTGTTCTTGTGCAATAACAATAGTTGACACTGTCGATGAGCATCTTGGAAGGCCAAGGCATGTCCGAAGTGCTTGGGCTTGTACGCTTTGCAGTGCATGGATGTTAGTCTTGCACGTGTTGGACAGGGCAGGAAGGCTGTACCGGAGAGTTCCGAGAAAGAGGGCTGTGTAAAGCTGCAACATGGAGTGCACGAATGGGCCCCATGATTTTCCGGCGACGAACTTGAATACATTCTCAATGCCAATGAGCTTTTTCTTCAGGTATGTGACATGCGGGCTCCAGGTTAGGTCGCGATCTACGATTACACCTAAGAATCTATGAGTGATCTTATATGGCATTGATCTGCCATTGATGCACAATGAGTAGAAAGACATCGGTTTGCGTGTAAACGCCACCGCTGTGCATTTTTCTGTGGCGATAGTCAAACCTTGCTGGCGAAGGTACGTCGATGTCACTTGTTGCCGCTTTCTGTATTCTTGCGCGCACTTGAGGCCGTGTCATGCCGGACGCCCAAATGCAGATATCGTCAGCGTAGAGAGATATATAAGCCGTCTGAGGCAGCATTTCGGTGAGCCCCACAAGAACCAGGTTGAAAAGAGTCAGACTCAAAACACCGCCATGTAGCACCCCACGACTTGTGAAATAGTTATTCGTAGACCCATTTTCAGTTAGAACGAACATGGATCGCTTTGTGAGGTAGCTTCTTACCCATCGGAAGACACGACCTCTAAGTTCAGCTGCTTCAAGAGCATTGAGAATAGCCTCATGGGTCACGTTGTCATAGGCACCCTTCACGTCTAAGAACAGAGCTACCGACAGCCGCTTCTGAGGTTTCTGATGCTGAACAGAGGTCACTAAGTCAATAACGCTATCAACTGAGGACCGACCTCATCAAAAACCAGCCATAGCATCAGGATAGATGTTATAATGTTCCAGGTACCATTCCATGCGTGTAAGCAGCATCCTTTCCATGACCTTGCCAACGCAGCTTGCTAGTGCTATAGGCCGGTATGATGCCAAATCGAATGGAGACTTTCTGGGCTTCAGCAAAGGCACCAGGCGACTACACTTCCACTCATCAGGCACCATTCCATCATGCCAAGACTTATTGAAAATGTCCAGGAGACAGCGCTGTGCCTTCGGGCCTAGGTGACGTAGGGCAGTATAGGTCACTCCATCTGGACCTGGGGACGATGAGCGTCTGCACGTGTTCAATGCCGCATGAAGTTCTTGCATGGCGAATGCAACCTCCATTTGCTAATCTCGTGTGACTGTTACATCCTGCGGCAATAGATCGATCGGTATAGAGATGTCGCCGGCGATCTTTGCACAAAGTTCACCAGAAACATCAAGCTGTGAGCGACGTTGATGTAGTGCCAGAGCGGCGAAGGGATGACGCTGTTGCAGATGCGAGTGAATAGCTCGAAGAGTCCTCCATACAGGAGACAAGGACTTTCGAGGGTCTAGCGAGTCACAAAAATTCTTCCATCGTTGTTCATGAAGTTTGTGCATTCGACGCTGGATTTTTTTCTGAATGCGTCTGGAATTCTCTGACGTCAGAGATAGATTTCGTGCGTATGTAATCGTCTTTCGGCACGTCGGCGGACCGCTCGAAGTTGTTCCAACTCTTGGTCGAGTGCTGTGCGTCTCGATTCTTTCGAGCATATCTTCGTAAAAGTCTCTGTCGTGCCATCATCACCATCATCATTTCTCAATCACCGCGCCGCGCTTCTCGCGCAGCTGATGCTAGCTCGAGCTGCGCGAGGATTAGAACAAGCTAGCGGACTTGGTGTGTCGGACGTGCAAAGCCACGCTGCTCCGCTTCAGGCGTGGAATATAGTGGCGAGAGAACTACACGACCACGTTGGCCGCCGTCTCGTCTTTGAGGTCTGTGTTGCGTCGATCCCAACGTCAAAACCCGCACTGCCGACACTCTGCCGACGTTAGCAGCATGACCTCGCGACACATGGTCCACTCTCGGCCTGTCCGACCAAGTCATCGTGAGACCCGCTTGTCGGCGACCACAGCGATCCGGCACTTCCTTCTTCGTCCCTTGCGCTTCTCCCAGAGTCGCCCACCGGAGACACACTGCTTACCGATGGCCCATAAACGTTGACAACCTGGACTTGCCAAATGAACACTTTATGAATTGTCGTTCATGTATATAGCATTTGTCGCTCTCTTTCTTTTTTTCATATGCCTTCAAATCGCGCAAAGCGCTAGGGGGGGAGCCCTGTCGTGCCATCATCAGCCATCATCATTTCTCAATCACCGCGCCGCGCTTCTCACGCAGCTGATGCTAGCTCGAGCTGCGCGAGGATTAGAACAAGCTAGCGGACATGGTGTGTCGGACGTGGAAAGCCACGCGGCTCCGCTTCAGGACGTAGAATAAAGTGGCGAGAGAACTACACGACCACGTTGGCCGCCGTCTCGTCTTCCTCTCTCGCTACATCTCCATTGCACAACTAATCACTTCTTCAATGATTCCGGTGGTTCGTGCATGCACTTGCTCTCCACTGATATCTGAAACTCTTCCCAGTCAATAAGTCTTAAATGTCCAGGGGAAGGAGCATCGTACAGACCCTCTGACTGTGACATACGTGGGGATATGGTCGCTGCCATGTGTTTCAATATCTGTGAACCATTGGACTTTCGTGACAATGCTATGCGACACTAATGTCAAGTCCAGGCAACTGCTGTAAGTTACTCCTCGGAGATAAGTAGGGCTGCCGTCGTTCAGCACCTGAAGCCCGTGCTCTCATGCGAGATCAACTAGGTTCGTGCCTTTTCGATTTGTCCTGATGCTTCCCCACGATGGATGATGGGCGTTCAAGTCACCCATCAATATCCAAGGTGTTAGAGTCGTTGCAAATATACCATTTATTATCTGTTGATCTAGTCAACGTGACGGCGCTATATATGCGCCTATCAGCGTAAACGACAACTTCTTCTTCTTAACATATAGACACACGTAGTGATTTCCATTGTGAGACTCTACTCTTTGGAGAACGTAAGTGAGTTCTTTACGGATGTACACAGCAACTTGACTTCGCTAAATGCACGATGAAGAAACGAACGATTCATAGCCTGACAGTCGAGGTATTTTTGAAAAATGCGGTTCACAAATGATGAAGATAGGAAACTTATTTTCGAAAATAAATTGTCTGAACTCAGGCATTCTTGACTGTAGACCTCTTGCGTTCCACTGAATTATGGAAGCACGCTTTACTTTTTCTCGGAAAGGCTGATGTGGTCTATGGTGCGCCATCTTGTTGCTGAAGTCCAGCAAGAACTGGTTCTAGTGTGTCCAAGATTTGCAGCGCGCATTTAGCGGCAGGGATCTGTACACTATTCAATAAAGTGCGAATAACACTCATGAACGACCTCAATACAGAAAAAACTTGTACCTCTTGGGTGGACAGACTGCCTGCTGGGGGCATATCCGTTGTTGACTGTTGATATTGTGGTTCCGTAGACACGTTTACCCGCGGTAAAGTGGGCCACTCAGAGCCGGATGTTCTCTGTTGCGCCACAGTGTCTTCCGGCACCTCTGGACGTACCCCACCTGGTGGCGGGGGCAGAGGAGGTCTCTGTGGTTGTGGCGGCGGTGGTGGTGGCGGTGGCGGCGTAAGTGAAGGCACCTTCGGCAGAGGACTGCTTTTTCTTTTCTTCGAGCACCGCCGTCGATGGGAACGCCATCTTTGAACAACCGTTACCGCTTCCTTTCGTGAGGATCCATCTGTAACCATTTGTCTCAGAATGCTCCTCTCTTTCTTCAGTACTGGGCAGTCTTTGGACGAGGTCTCATGGTTCCCGTTGCAGTTGCTGCATTTTAGGAGAGTTGCTTCGCAAGCCTCTGCTTTGTGGGGTCCGGCACAACGTGGGCATGCTTGCTTGTTGTTGCACACAACACTAACATGACCCAGTTTCAGACAGTTGTGGAACTGTAGTAGTCTTGGGATGTATGGTCGGACAACGTGACAAAAATGACCAACCTTTACATGTGATGGGATGCAATCACCTCTGAAGGTCACCTTGATGCAACGGGATTTGCCAAGCCGGCATACTTGCAATATGTCCGTTGCCCCAGTAGCTGGCTTTTATCGTAATAGGAAGGTCTGCGTTCGGTATGGAAACATCAACGTCATAAATGACGCCTGTCATCGTGTCACTATCCTGCGGAATGTAAGTTCTGAGATAGATGCCTCCAAGCTCCGTGACAGTTCGCAGGGTATGTAGCGCAGCCGGGTGCTCAACGTCTATGGCCAAGATATTCTTCCGTGGGTTGAGTCTAATATCCTTTATCTCATTAGGCACGATAGCTTCGAGACGCGCTGATATCACTTGCTTGTTCATGTTCTTCAGGTTGATCGAAGAGTCGCCAGGAACAAAAAGTATGGTATAGCGTTCAGAACTGCACGCCGCCTTCACGGTAGAGACGCTAGCTGGCGAAGACGCGCCGAACGTTCTCCTTTTAGCTTTACGCTTCACTGCAGGGATGAAATCGTCGTCGCTGTCTTCACTACTCGCCGTGTACAGTTCAGTGCTGGTGCTGTCGTCCTCCCGGCTGTTGCGCTTCCTTGAGGCTGACGTCGAAGGTGACGCCAAGTCCGGATTGCGTACGGTGGGGTCTGGATCTATCGCTGCCCGCAGGAGAGCCATGATCCTCGGATAAATCGTAAATTCACACAAAAAAACACCAAACAAAATAGGCAGCGTTCGGCAGAAATACACTTCGTCGTCGTCCTCCATAACTGCCAAATATCACTCGTGTCTAACGTGCTCGTTCGCCTTCGCTGCGCGGATCGAGACTCTCTAAGGCAGCACCTCCAGAATACAATTTACCGATTTTCTCACGCAAAACATCACATAAACATTTTGTTCACTCTCTCCAGACACAAGAGTATTGTCTTTCGACGACATTTGCAGTGAAACATGCAGATACGGGGCCATTTTTTTCTTTTTACTTCTTTTGAATTCGGAGTTCGCTTCTGGTGCTGCGTTCTCGGTCAAGCAATACGTGTTGAAGCAGCGTACAGTAAGCTCTAGGCATTCTGCGCTGATTTGATGCGGGTGTCACACGAAAGCCTTACTTCACTAATTGTATATATGCTCACGAAGTCTGTTTCTCCAGTGTCACTGGCGATATTCAGCGCGGAGTGGAGGCCTCGATATCTGAAGTGGCATATCAAGAAGGAGGCCTCGATATCATGAAGTGGATATCTGAAGTGTATTTATATGCTAAAAGTCTAAATATCGTCATGTTCATTTGATCGTGTTCAAACAACTGGTTCATTTTTGCAACACTGATTTGAGGATTTTTGCCCATTACATCGGGAGTACCGCAAGGATCGGTATTGGGTCCTATTTTATTCTATCTGTACATGAATGACTTCCCTTCAATGTTACACAACTTAACCCCAGTCATGTACGCTCATGACATGGCTCTCATCGGCACACACGAGTCTATCGATGGAGCCTTAAGCATGACAAACAAAAAATTGAAACAAATCTGTGATTGGTTTCAAGGTAATAAACTGGCTTTCGACACTAGTAAAACAAAATATATGGTAATTCATTCCCCCTACAAAGTTATTGCGTTGGATTCGTGTGTGCTTCAGGCTGAGGGCGAAACAGTAGAAAGAGTAAGTAGCTTAACATACGTTGTAAATGTGTCGCACCATCATTTCTGCCGGAAAATGCATATAGACTCTCTACGCAAAAATACTCGCGACAGTCTGCTATACTGTTTTCAAATGTCGCCAGTACATCGATGTGGAAACTTTAAGAACCATACATTTAACCATACATTTAAGAACCATACACAGCCAACCCTAGTACTCTATTGAGTCTTGGGACCATACATACGACTCATACCTAAAGCCACTTATAGGCCTGCAATAACGTGCTATTCAATTTATATAAACGCGAACTATATGGCCTCATCTAAACCACTCTTTCGACAGTACCAGGTAATGCCTCTACAACTAGTCATAAATTATAAAATAACAATAATGGTGTACAAGGCTCTAACATGTAATGTCCCTCTTCACCGCACTTTTTTTATCCCTTCCCAATTGCGAACAAGAGCTCGTTATTGTAATAACTTCCTAAAACCACTGGTTAAAAATGTTTATGGCAAAAGGACTTTATAGTGTTGGAACGTCATTGTGGAATAAATTACCAGTGTAAGTGAAACAACATAATGCTTTCACACTATTACCCAAACGTCATTACAAAGAGCTCTATTAGACTACTGATTAGTTTTGTGAAATGATGCAAAGTGACATGATTTTAAACTAATGTTTTGTATGCTGACCACTAATGCTATTACTGAATGTACAGAAATATTAGATGTAATATGTTAAGTATGCAAACCAAAAAACGTCTTCAAAGCGTAGTGTATAAGATGAATTTTTCTTCTTCAATGTCTTTGGTATATGTGTATAAGTGATATGTTTATCAAAACAATCTGCATCTTAAACTCAAATGTCGTTCGTTGTACAACTCTGTTTCCTGCCTCTAATTTATGTGCGCTATAATTGCATGGATCCTTACTAGTATTCTGCTAAGGATCCAGATGCTAATAACATGTTTTTTTCTTTTCTGCATGTTGTTTATTCATAATAAAGTTCTAGGTTCAACGTACTTTGAGGAATGTGCACAAGAGGAACCCCATGTTAACCGCGTCAATATTGAGTCGCTGATGCTTTCCTTACCGACATGCTAGTTTTGGCCCGTATGAAGCCCGAATAATCTTTCGGCATGTAAAAAGATTGTTAATGAAGAAGGCATATAGTAACTTCTCTAAAATTATGAGCTTCTATAACCTCATATCTATGCGATGAAATATTTATAAACAGGAGGTGGGTGGTGAATCCGACATTTGAACAAGTGGATTTCTTTCTTCAAGCTAGCCACTTCAAGAAGATAATTCCAGCTTGTCTTGACGTCGATTCTACCTCGCACACCCTGTTTATGAGTTTTCCATCACAAGCACCCACTTTTCTTTCTCCTTCTTTTTTTAGGGGGGCGGAAGGGGGTGTTTTTTTATGTGTGTCACGAAAGTAGTTTTAATACAAAAATTCATTGGGTCTTTTTTGGGTGGAAGTCTAAATTTAGTGTATCTGGAATACGAATAAATCATCCCTTGTGAACCATCGGTACGGATAGCAAGTTCTCATAAATAGCGAGGACAGTTTTCATTTTTTTATTCTTTTCACCCTTTGGGAGTGGTTCTCATTAAGCTGCAAGCCCACAGCAGTCATCAATGCCAATCATTCGATCACAGACAAGTCCAGTCGGGGGTGAAGAGAATCCGTAGAACATACGCATTTTCATCAGCATACAAGGGGTTGATTCACTTCAGTAAATAAAGGACACATGTGATGACAATTACTGAGTAGTTCCTGTCTATAAGGATTTTCTGTCACTGATTTCAGAAGGGAGACGAACTGTGTTTGTGCAAGTGGATCGGCCATGCGTACGTGTCAAATGAGATTGCTTTCTTCGTGTGTTTTCGCAGTACTTATTTTGGTGGCGCTTTCTGTTTTTTTATTTCATTTCTTTACGTAGCCACCCACCTCCGAGCATAAATGCCTGGTACTAAATATAAAGCTATTCTGAACTCTCTTCCTCTCTCTGTTCACAACTTCTCTCTAAACCAAAGATACCCCCATAGGTGTGATTGGAGAGCGCTTCTGCAGCGTGCCACACTATCTCCTTAACGAGCCGCTATAGACCCACAGCTTAAGTCTCCTGTACTGCGTACTTGAACTTCCCTCATTGTCTCTTCACCTTATCTGTTTCTCACTGTCTCTGGCTCACGGTCGTGCCATCTGTGTTTTTCTGGTCCAGGTTTTTCTATACATATATAGGTATCAGAAAGAAGCATTTTTATTTTCGTAAACTAAGGACGTCCATCTCGATGTCAGACATGACGTGATTTTCCTGATCGGCGTACGACGTTTCCACGAAAAACGAGACAGACGGCCTGCGGTGTTGTTGGCACTCTATCAATATTCATCGCTACTACAACTCAAGCGTGTACCGGCGAATGGGTCAGCGGGAGGCTGTTTGGGCTTGTTGTTGTTGTCGAGTGGTATTCATTGACAAGTTGTAACGCAGCTACATGCAGACGCACACGGGAAGGCACGACGTGCGTCTGTATGCCATCTCTTGTCTTCTGTGCGTTCCTGTTTTCTCGGGATGTGTCAGTCAATACATGAGCCCTTTACATTCAGTAAAGTAAGCAAAACGTCAGTGGAAATTTGTAAAGAACGCGGTTTACATAAATATATGCCTTGTGCTACGGTGCTCTGTAAGGCAGCCTCTGCAAAAAGCTGCTATAGGTCCACAACGATGGTATCTTGTACTGCGTAGTCGACCTTCCCGCGTTATCTCTGTTCACCTTATCATGATGTCTCGCACGCATACTTGCATAACCGAATGGCCTTTAATTCATTCTCGGCTTGCTTCTTAACGAAGATAAACTGGTGTTTCGACCCCGCGTGACCTGGAAGAAGGCTATGCAGTTATATATCACATGAAGAAAGAAGATCGTAAAGTGCTGCGGCTTTTTAGGCATTCTGGGCGCAATCTTTAAATACCGGTGCATTCTCGGAACATGACTGCAATAATAATAACCAAAAATAGTGCCTTATATCACTGAGGAACACTCTGACAGGTTTGTGTCTTAATGCATTCAAGGATTATGTCCGGAATGTAATGTTTACTCCTCAGTAAAGATCACGGAACTTGCCGGACTGCATGTAATTGAGGTTCCTCTGGCTGAGGTGATTTAGATAACTCTGCAGCAGGCTTTAGAGCAGCACGCTCCTTGAAGGCTACAAAAAAGCACACTCCCATTCGTTGCAGCATTACAACTCTTCCAGGCCTCTAAGTACAGATCGTCATCACAGGCTGGCTCTAATTGAATCCAGGAGAGTTAACCCGAACTCCGAATTCCAACCGCGCATACAAGCTGCGTAATGCAACGATTGTGCTCATTTGATTAACACACGGGCGTGACTCACCGTCTGTGTTGTTAAGCACATAACTGCCGGTTTGTCAACGACATGAGTGACCTTTCTCTCTTTCTCTCTCTCTAAGTTTTATTCCTCTACCCTCTCACCAGTGCAAGGTAGCCTACCAGGCTCAGCGATGGTTAACGCCCTGCCTTTCTTTCATCCTTATTCTCTCTCTCTCTCTCTCTCTCTTGAACAATGGGAGGTCATTCCTCATAGTGGTTGTCCTGAACCGCAGCAATGGGTGCGCATTAGGCCCTGGCGATGGAGAATGCAGGAGGGTCGTGAGACCATGCTGCCAGTATACCCAATTCAAATACTTGTCATGCCTAACAAAATGTTTTCGATAGATCACTACCCGCCTCTGCACACAAAAGTTTGTGGTGGCTGCCTGTCCAGCTTTTATTTATATTTTTAGGCCTCCTTGCTGCTGTAAAAGGTTCATCTATGAATTGCAGTCAAGCTACTTTTGCTCTTTTAGTGACGCGATCACGGTTGCTTTAATTCCATGCGTGTGCTTGCAAGCGAGTGTCTGCAACAACGCGACAGCTATAGCTATAGGTTAGTGAAAAAGTGATACACGAGTTCATTACCCTCATACTGTGGTCTAATATAAAACATCGGTTCCGTAGAAGAACTGTCTCTTTGAACTTGCATATGTTACTAAAGAAGACTGTTTAGTCACTGCTGAAAGGATGAATCATCTGGCAGAGAAGAGACACAATTAGAATGAGGAAATAAGAAACGCCGGTAAAAATGAAAGTATTCGATACAGCGAAATCATGTTTCAGCTTCCACAAAGCCTTGATTCATACGGCCTTGACTTTGTTCAACAGAACCTTGAATGGGCTTCGAAAGGAAGTTCGAGGCTTGCATATTCACAGCTTGAGCAAGGCTTCCGTCTGGAAGTCAAAACGTCGTTTTACTATTTTTATTTTTTTATTTTGATCGTCGTTTCCCTTTTCTCGTTTTTGCATGGGGCGTTACTTCCTTCCGCTGTGTCGCTGAGGAGGTATGTAGATACTAATAAAAAACACGATAGCCTAGGTGTTCAAGTTAATTTGTCGTAGAATTGCTGTCCAGTAAGCTACGGCTGTTTGCAAACGAAACAACGCTGGCAGTGGCAGCACTGACTTGACAGTAAGATCAAATCGAACAAAAAGGCAAAAGTCAGCGGTCACAAGCAGTATAGTTGCGGGCACTCTGTCGCACAGCATACACACACAAGCGGCTGAAACCGCAGTCTTTCGAGAGGGACTATTGTTATGCTGCATGGAACGGAGCAAAGAGTGTTAACCCACGTGGCAGTGATCATGATTGCCTCCCTCTTGCGGAACAGCGGCGTAGATAGGAAACTTCCTATGTATACCCACACTTGCCTATTTTGACGACCAGGAGACGTCATGCAATGCGCTTCTGCTCTGATAATTTATTAATAGTGTTGGGGTTTAAAGTCTCAAAACCACGATTTAATTATGAGAGTCGCCTTTCTGAAGTACTCCGGATATTGAGACCATCTGCAGTTCTTTAGTGTGCAGCTTAGTATAAACTCTAAACGTGCGTGGGTTCTATGTTGTTGGTACGGCTTCATCTTCGAAAAATAGCGCGAAAAACGAGGAGACAGGAAGAAACGCACATGATTGAGAGCTTTTTTTTTCGTTTGTTTCCTTCTGTCTTCTCGTTTTTAGCGCTGTTTTCCGAAGAATAAAAGAAGCACACGGGCCTTAAAGATTTTCGCCTCCATCGAAAATGCGGCCGCCGCGACCTGACTGTCAGCAAACGAGTACCATACCAACGATACCACCGTACAGAGTGCTCGTCCAGTCTAGTTCGAACTTGCAAGGCACTATTTATTAAGGAAAACAGGCAATATAAGGGATCGTTTTCTTGAAACCTTCACATTCTGAAGGATGTCCGAAGGTTGCAGGTGCGATTCCTGCTGGCGACAAGTCGTCTTTGCGTCCGCTTTACTCTCTTCACATCCATGTAACAGATGTTGCAATGCGGGTAAAGGAGCGCGAGTAACGTTCCTTATGCATGCGTAGGCCTCACGATCTGTTGGTTCGTATTTAGATTGAAGAACTGAAAAGGAAAACGTTACAGCACGCACGAAATCCAGTCGGTATATTCGGCTTAAAAACGGCCGGCCTTCACAACACGCGCAGCAGTTGCAGCGCTAGCAGGTAGAGCGGTCTTCACACAGGCCGTTGTGACTCACATCGGTGTGCCTGCCGCAAGCGCACTTGCGAGGAGGTCACTGAGCGGTAACTTGTAGCACTTCACGGATCACCGAAAGACTAACGTTGCGTATGTAAGGCAATATGCACACACGAGCACAATTGTCACTCGACCCCATCTGCCTGCCTGGCCGCCACATCAGATCAATACGTGGTGCACCCTCTCCCCCCGCCCCTTCGACAAAAAGGTTCTGGGTACGCCTTTTCTTGAAACCATGCACTCCTTCCACAATTCATCCGGTCTGACGCCTACGTTGATTATACTCTTCTGCTACGCAATATTACATCTGCTAAAGAAGCTCTCCGAAACTTTTCAAACCCAATTTTAGAGTGCAGCTCTTGGGTGCCTGTTTGTGCGTTAAATAGCGTCGCCGTAGCCGTCACCCTCGGGGGCGCAACCACGCGAACGAGTGCGTGTCACGAGAACCGGGTAAGCCCTGTATACTGCACGTACGAGTGTCAAACGAAACGAAAACAATGCATGGGCTACATCAATTGGGTAAGCAAAGGGGAAGACTGGTTTACGTATAGCACTGAGTCGCGCTACAGATATTAGCAGGTTCTATCACACCAATGTAAAAACGGTCAATGTAGACAACGATCCAATCCAGATAGAGCTCAGCCGATTTGTTCCTTCGGTTGCAGTCTCACAAACTGTGAACCCTCACCGCTAAGTGCTGCGCCATGGGTGAGCAGCCACACTCCCTATCAGCCTCCGTATACATACGATACCATTCTTTCGCATGCCCCTGTACATTCTCTTGCTGATACCTGGATGCATTCGAAACAACCACTCAAAGTCGTACACGAATAGTGCTGTTGTAGCGCTCGTAGAGACGGCAACAAAGCTGTGGTGGTGGCTATCTACTTGAGTGAGCGTATGTCTGCAGTACCTATTCAAATATTTAAAACCTCAGATGAATCTGGTAAACTGTGTGCAGCATACTTGGACAAGGGCCAGCTGGTGGTGGATGTGTACTTCTTGCCCACCGAGCTTACCAAAAACGCCGTGCACTTCCTATGCCATGCATTTACCGCATATGAACCCGCACCAATGTTAGTTGGGGCTGACTTTGATATAGACATAAACACTAACCGCACCCTCCCACCACTTATGCTCAAGGGCGTTCCGTTCTTCTTTATCTTAACTCCTCCCTCTGGTGTGATCATCGCGCGAAACACTTGCATAGACCTCGTCTTTCAGAACCATAAATTGGCGCAGCAAGTCGAACATATCTCCGCTCACTTCACCGACCACCAAACTTCCTTAAATATAATAAGAGACTGGCAGACGGGTGTTTTCTAGAGAGAAAATTGCGGAAAATATTGGTATGCAGCTGTACATACACATGTCTCTCTCATATTTCTTTTCTCAACATATCGCAAAACAAGGCTTACTGCGGTGACAACGTGGAGGCCCTCAAACGTATAGAGAAGAGTATCCTCAACTTCACCAGGGTCTTATCAAGGGTCTCCAATAGAAGGGCTGGTCTGAAATAGGACAACCTCATGAAGGCATTTCACGCCTTTCTCATCAGCCACGTAACGTACGCTGCCCCCTTCCTCAACTGAAAGAAGACAGAGCTTAACAAAATAAACACGTTAATCAGATCAGGATTGAGAAGGGCCCTCAGCCTCCCTCGCAAGTATGGAACGACTTCTCCGATTGGGCCTGCACAATACAGCTACTGATCTCTACGAGGCACAGCGGCACGCCCAGATTAGTCGGATCTCACTCTCAAGGGCGGGCCGGCAACGAGATCGTGTTAGAAGCCGGCCTTTAACCCTTCTTCATGCCGTCAGAGTAGTCCCAACTTTCACACATGCCATTAAAGAGATAAAAGTTGATCCAATTAGCAGAGACATACACCCTACCCACAATGAAGGACGAATAAAAGCGAGATCCAAGGTCATACTCGCCATGATCATGTGCAACAATACGCAGGTCCTCTTCGTTGACGCCACAAAATATTGGAATCGAGGCGCCTACGCAGTCTCCGTGGTGGACGTCCATGGTTCACTCGTCATCGCAGCCATAGTTGTTACAGACTTCACCCATGAAGCAGAAGAAATGGCCATTGCGCTAGCCCTTCGAAGCTGCACGGGAGACTCTGTCGTTTACTCAGGCTATATAGAACAGCTGTAAGACCTTTTTCGGCGTCCGTAGTCTCTTCGAAAGCAGCTATGGTTGTTAACATGCTCTTCAACCACGAGACGAAGGAAGAAAATTTCCCGTCCTCACACATCGCATGGTTCCCGGCTCCCATGGGACACATTTCTGGCTTTTCTGGCTGAAACTCAAACAGGCGGGCACACCAACTGGTGCGAGAGTTCACCTTCTACGTCTGTGGTCCATCCACTTGCTTCAATGCAGCCTGCCGGAACTTTCACCACAAACACCACAGGAGCATTGACCACAAAGCATCATACCGCGAACTCACCTCTCCTCACAGATTAGAACGTCGAACTTTTCTTCCTCCTCACACAAATCTCAACAGAGCTCAAGCAATCACTTACAGACAGTTGCAAACCCGCACTTACATCACACCAATGACACTATATAACAGGACCAATCCTGACTTCTCCACTGTATGCCCACACTGTGGCCACAAATATAACTATTTCGACCACAATCTCTGACTGTGCCCTGCGAACGTGGCTACAGACTTTTCTGACCAGTCCTCCTGGGACTCTGCCATTCGAAGCGCGGAGATATTCGCTCAGCTCAAGACGGTCTAGAGGGCCCGGGCCCTCGCCGAAAGACTCTGTCTACCGGTCCCGACCTGGATAGGTGCTACCGCATTGGTTGACGGGGCTTTCAGCACCCCTTTCTTTCTTCTCTAAAGTTCATACTCACTCACTATAGCAAAACGAAAACGCTTAAACAGCTCCGAATAAAATTGGCGTTAGGCAGTATCGTAATCATTGGTGATTGCTACTCGTGGGTATATTATTTCATTCGACTATTGAGCTACCGGCTTATTGAGTACAGTGCATACAGTTTGTACATACAAATTATGCCTATACATTTCGTTGTAAGTTAAAAACACCAAAACTATCATAACATTGAGAAAAAAACGAATGGAGTAATGTTTGTTTTACTCATGCAGATTCATGAAGGAAGAGAGAAGGAGTACTATACCGTTTCATTTAAAACTACCTTCCGTCAAAGGCAGACGTGCAGGTTGTTTAATACTAAGTGATTTAGGGAACCGCCTATATACGTACCCTAACGAAAAATCAAACAAGGGTCGTTTGTCGATTTATTACGGTGGGGTCAGTGGTCTGTTATCCCACATGTAGCGGATGATCAGCCGGCTGGCGGTCTAATCGTGCTAATGCGATATCTAGTTCTTGTCTGTGCGCGTAAAATTGGGGACGCTCGCGTAAAAGCGGGTCGATGTTGACACAAGCACAGTCATCAGGTACAGCTTCACTGTCAGCACTTTCAGTAAAGGTGGCAATGACCTTCGCTAGATAAGACCGTTCGCTACGCTAAACCACCCAGCCAACATCACACATTATTTTCCCCGATCTCTCTTGCTTTTCCCAGTCACAACCTTTACACGCAGAATAGCCTCGTGACGTCTAATAATAATAATAATAATATTAATAATAATAATAATAATAATAATAATAATAATGAAAGGGGTTTGAAGTTTCCAAACACGACATTATTATGAGGGCCGCCGCAGTGGAGGGCGCCGGAAATTCGGACCAGCAGGGTTCTCCAACGTGCGCCTGAATTCAAGTTGCACGTGCTTCGAGCACCTTCTCATGTATCTTGTATAGTGACTACGTTGTAAATAAAATCTGCAGGTAAAGATTAGGTATTATACATGCCCGCAGCCATTGTTCTAACCATAGAGAATAGCAGCGTACACGAAGTTGTCTATAAAGAGCATATTTATCAAACGGGTATAGGGAAACAACGTTTCTGTGAGTTTGATGGCAGCTGTACCTGTTCTATTATGCGGACCAATAAGTGGGAAATATAGAAAATAATCTGCAATTTTTGCCCAAGAATAGCCCGCTGGGAAGTTGATCAGTGGCGCACTGCGCTGATATTCCAGCCACGAGAGCTACTTATTTTCGCTGTCAACTGATTTCACTGTCTCCTTAGTCGATGCGCGTTTATTTGAGTTACAGTCGACGTAACTTCAATGTGTCATTAGGCAGAAGAGCGAAGTTAAAGGCAGAGAGGCCAACCAGAAGATCCAGCACCAAGGGAAAAAAGGGGGGAAAAGAAATAATGAAGGGAGAGAGAGAGATAAAGAAGAGTAGTGTCGCTTCATCCAATAGTGGCTATCGACACCACAGTTTGTCAGTGAGGTCGGAAGGGGCGAGTCGCTCAACTGGTGGTGGTGGTGGTGGTGGTGGTGGTGGTGGTGGTGGTGGTGGGGGTGGTGGTGGTGGTGGTGGTGGTGGTGGTGGTGGTGGTGTTGTTGTTGTTGTTGTTGTTGTTGTTGTTGTTGTTGTTGTTGTTGTTGTTGTTGTTGTTGTGCGCCTGGACGAAAACACGACATATACCCACAATGTCAACTGGTTGAAGATTCAAGACAAGACCCAATAAAATTTATCCATCCGTCCATCCATTGATCAATACACCTAACATATAGAACTTGCGTCGTCTTCTCCGACATTGGTGCATGGCGGTATTGTCACTTTACTCAATGCACTGTAACAATATTATCATAGACAAACTTACATAAGTGCTTTGTTCGCTCCTTTTAGAGCCCCAGTGGTTTGTTTCAAAGTTTGCCGTCCACTCACCAGTTTAGGGAAACCTGTGTTGGATGCGTGCGAATCATAGTCCACTCAAAAGCACGGAAGCGGAATTACTCTTTCGACCCCATACGTTACGCAGTATACGTGAGCGCCATCATGAAATCGCCACAACGTTTGAAAGTGGGCTCACTGACATAACATCATCGTACTTTGGATCAATTTTATTAAGTCGACCCTATTTGTTGCAAACGCTCACAGTACCTATGAGCACGATATGTAATAAAAAGTGAAGTGATTCAACGTGTCTTTCGACAGGTCTTGCTTCGAAAACGCCACATGACAAACTCTTCTTTGTTTCGCACGCTGTCCATAAATACAAAAAAGCAAATAAAGAACAAAAAAGGAATTCAGTTTTATGTTGCTAACTTCTCAAGTTGCGGGTTGCACCGTATATACAAAGCCAGTTTCCTGTGACATTCGTTCTTTCTTTTTTTCTCGACGCTTAGCCTTCGTATTTACTCACATTAGCCTCAGTGCTCTTCCAGAGCCAGCCTGTCTAACCATGCAGAACGAATGCGCGCATCTGCATCGCAGTTCAACGAGCGGAAATTTGACGACACGCATATCGGATTGCAGAACTGTGAAACGGCGGTATTTAAAACGATGCTATGGAGACACCTTTTGCCGAGGAATCTTGCAATGTAAAACCGGCTGACTCTGCAGGTAGACGACGTCGATGGTATGAAGGACGCCTTCCAAGCGGTACGCGAAGGTCTGCCTTATTACGGCCCAGAAAATGAACAGTAGAGCGTCTCTTGTAATTTTCGGCTGCCATTAAATACGGAAGCCTTCGTGTTTAGTTTGTGGACCGCCCTTGGCGCAACCTCACCCAATGGAAAGAGATAACGAAGAACCTTATAAATAAGGCGGTGCTTTGAGAGTGAAACTGGTCTCAAAGTATCTAGGGGGAGGGCGTAATAGAATGTGGAATTTACCTCCGGAGGACGACGACGAAGTGTATTTCTGCCGAACGCTGCCTATTTCGTTTGGTGTTTTGTGTGAATCTACGCTCTATCCGAGGATCATCGCTCTCCTGCGGGCAGCGATGGATCCAGGCCCCACTGTACGCAATCCGGACTTGGCGTCACCTTCGATGTCAACCTCAAGGAAGCGCAACAGCCGGGAGGACGACAGCAACAGTGACAGCTCTGAACTGTACACGGCGAGCAGTGAAGACAGCGACGATGATTTCATTCCTGCAGTGAAGCGTAAAGCTAAAAGAAGAATGGTCGGCGCGTCTTCGCCAGCTAGCGTTTCTACCGTGAAGGCGGCGTGCAGTTCTGAACGCCGTACCATACTTTTTGTTCCTGTCGACTCTTCGATCAACCTGAAGAACATGAACAGGCAAGTGATATCAGCGCGTCTCGAAGCTGTCGTGCCTAATGAGATAAAGGATATTAGACTCAGCCCACGGAAGAATATCTTGGCCATAGACGTTGAGCACCCGGCTGCGCTACATACCCTGCGAACTGTCACGGAGCTTGCAGGCATCTATCTCAGAACTTACATTCCACAGGATAGTGACACGACGACAGCCGTCATTTATGACGTTAATGTTTCCATACCGATTGCAGACCTTCCTGTTCTGATAAAGCCAGCTACTGGGGCAACGGACATATTGCAAGTATGCCGGCTTGGCAAATCTCGTTGCATCAAGGTGACCTTCAGAGGTGATTGCATCCCATCACATGTAAAGGTTGGTCACTTTCGTGACGTTGTCCGACCATACATCCCAAGACCACTACAGTGCCACAACTGTCTAAAACTGGGTCATGTTAGTGCTGTGTGCAACAACAAGCAAGCATGCCCACGTTGTGCCGGACCCCACAAAGCAGAGGCTTGCCAAGCAACTCTGCTAAAATGCAGCAACTGCAACGGGAACCATGAGACCTCGTCCAAAGACTGCCCAGTACTGAAGAAAGAGAGGAGCATTTTGAGACAAATGGTTAAAGACGGATCCTCACGAAAGGAAGCGGTAACGGTTGTTCAACGACGGCGTTCCCGTCGATGGCGGTGCTCGAAGAAAAGAAAAAGCAGTCCTGTGCCGAAGGTGCCTTCACTAACGCCGCCACTGCCACCACCACCACCGCCACGACCACAGAGACCTCCCCCGCCCCCGCCACCAGATGGAGTACCTCCAGAGGTGCCGGAAGACACTGTGGCGCTACTAAGAACATCCGGCACTGACTGGCCCACTTTACCGCGGGTACACGTGTCTACGGAACCACAATATCGACAGTCAACAACGAATATGCCCCCAGCAGGCAGTCTGTCCGCCCAAGAGGTACAAGTCTTTTCTGTATTGAGGTTGTTCATGAGTGTTATTCGCACTCTATTGGATATTCTACAGATCCCTGCCGCTAAATGCGCGCTGCAAATCTTGGACACAATAGAACCAGTTCTTGCCGGACTTCAGTAACAAGATGACGCACCATAGACCACATCATCCTTTCTGAGAAAAAGTCAAGCGTCCTTCCATAATTCAGTGGAACGCAAGAGGTCTACAGTCAAGAATGCCTGAGTTCAGACAATTCATTTTCGAAAATACGTTTCCCATCATCATCATTTGTGAACCGCATTTTCAAAAATACCTCGTCTGTCGGGCTATGAATCGTTCGTTTCTTCATCGTGCATTGAGCGAAGTCAAGTTGCTCTGTACATCCGTAAAGAACTCACTTACGTTCTCCAAAGAGTAGAGTCTCACAATCGAAATCACTACGTGTGTCTATATGTTAAAAAGGACAAGTTGTCGTTTACGCTGATAGGCGCATATATAGCGCCGTCAGGTCGACTAGATCAACAGATATTGAATGGTATATTTGCAACGACTCCAGCACCTTGGATATTGATGAGTGACTTCAACGCCCATCATTCATTGTTGGGAAGCATCAGGACAAATTGAAAAGGCACGGACCTAGTTTATCTCGCATCAGAGCACGGGCTTCAGGTGCTGAACGACGGCAGCCCTACTTATCTCTGAGGAGTAACGTACAGCAATTGCCTGGACTTGAGATTAGTGTCGCATAGCATTGTCACGAAAGTCGAATGGTTCACAGATATTGAAACACATGGCAGCGACCATATCCCCACGTACGTGACAGTAAGAAGTTTGGACGATTCTCCTTCCTCTGGACATTCAAGACTTATTGACTGGGAAGAGTTTCAGATATCAGTGGAGAGCAAGTGCATGCACGAACCACCAGAATCCATTGAAGAAGTGATTAGTTGTGCAATGGAGACTCCCACGAAGATATGTTCGAAAGGATCGAGACGCACGGCACTCGACCAAGAGTTGGAAATATTTCGAGCGGTCCGCCGACGTTCCGAAAGACGATACAGACGCACGAAATCTATCTCTGACAGAGAATCCAGACGCAGAAAAAAAAATCCAGCGTCGAATGCACAAACTTTATGAACAACGAAGGAAGAACTTTTGTCCCTCGCTAGACCCTCGAAAGCCCTTGTCTCCCGTATGGAGGACTCTTCGAGCTATTCACTCGCATCCGCAACAGCGTCATCCCCTTCGCCGCTCTGGCGCTACATCAACGTCGCTCACAGCTTGATGTTTCTGGTGAGTTTTGTGCAAAGATCGCCGGCGACATCTCTATACCAATCGATCTATCGCCGCAGGATGTTCCAGTCGCACGAGATCAGCAAATGGAGGTTGCATTCACCATGGAAGAACTTCATGCGGCATTGAACACATGCAGACGCTCATCGTCCCCAGGTCCAGATGGAGTGACCTATACTGCCCTACGTCACCTAGGCCCGAAGGCACAGCGCTGTTTCTTGGACATTTTCAATAAGTCTTGGCATGATGGAATGGTGCCTTATGAGTGGAAGTGTAGTCGCCTGGTGCCTTTGCTGAAGCCGGGAAAGTCTCCATTCGATTTGGCATCATACCGGCCTATAGCACTAGCAAGCTGCGTTGGCAAGGTCATGGAGAGGATGCTGCTTACACGCATGGAATGGTACCTGAAACATTATAACATCTATCCTGATGCTATGGCTGGTTTTCTACGAGGTCGGTCCTCAGTTGATAGCGTTATTGACTTAGGGACCTCTGTTCAGCATCAGAAAGCTCAGAAGCGGCTGTCGGTAGCTCTGTCCTTAGACGTGAAGGGTGCCTATGACAACGTGACCCATGAGGCTGTTATCAATGCTCTTGAAGCAGCTGACCTTGGAGGTCGTGTCTTCCGATGGGTAAGAAGCTACCTCACAAAGCGATCCATGTTCGTTCTAACTGAAGATGGGTCTACGAATAACTATTTCACAAGTCGTGGGGTGCCACAAGGCGGTGTTTTGAGTCCGACTGTTTTCAACCTGGTTCTCGTGGGGCTCACCGGAATGCTGCCCCAGACGGCTTATATATCTATCTACGCTGACGATATCTGCATTTGGGCGTCCGGCGTGACACGGCCTCAAGTGCGCGCAAGAATACAGAAAGCGGCAACAATGACATCGACATACCTTCGCCAGCAAAGTTTGACTATCGCCACAGAAAAATGCGCAGCGGTGGCGTTTAAACGCAAACCAATGTCTTTCTACTGATTGTGCATCGATGGCAGAGCAATCCCATATAAGATCACTCATAGATTTTTAGGTGTCATCGTAGATCGTGACCTAACCTGGAGCCCGCATGTCACATACCTAAAGAAAAAGCTCATTGGCATTGAGAATGTATTCAAGTTTGTCGCCGGAAAATCATAGGGCCCATTCGTGCACTCCATAATGCAGCTTTACACAGCCCTCTTTCTCGGAACTCTCCGGTAAAGCCTTCCTGTCCGGTCAAACACGTGCAAGACTAACATCCGTGCACTGCAAAGCGTACAAGCCCAAGCACTTCGGACATGCCTTGGCCTTCCAAGATGCTCATCGACAGTGTCAACTATTGTTATTGCACAAGAACAACCGGTCACAACGCATATCATTGTCGAGACGCTTAAAGCGCACATTCGGCAGTTATCACGGCTACCGTCACATCATTTAGCGTGTTTGACTGCTCGGAGGCCCCATTCTTCGTAATGCGGTATTGTGACAAAACATCAGGACATACTACCGCCTGGTTTCAAACTTGCGATGCATTCAGCAGCTGCGCTATGGAGTCCTCGTCAACCTGACACGCGCTTATCAGTTCCTGGAATCGTTAAAAAGGCACGCATGTCAACGCTAGCCCTGAAGCAATTGACTTTGTTTCTGTTGGACGAAAGGTACTTCGACCGCATACATGTTTACACCAATGGCTCCACTAATTCCAACAGCTCAACAGGAGCAGTGGTTGTTCCATCTGAAAATGTGTTGCTTCAGTACAAGTTTTCTCACACCACGACGTAGACAGCAGCAGAGCTCGCAGCACTTCAAGGTGCAGTAAAGTACATTCTTTGCCAGCAACCTAACCAATGGGCCATCTTTTGCGACTCCAGCTCAGCCTTACAGTCACTACGGTTTGTTATGCAGCATGGGTTACACGAACAATCAGTATATCAGATAAGGCACGACTACCACGAAGCGCTCGTCGAAGGTTTGTTATGCAGCATGGGTTACACGAACAATCAGTATATCAGATAAGGCACGACTACCACGAAGCGCTCGTCGAAGGTCACGATATTGTATTTCAGTGGTTGCCGAGTCATTGCGGAATCGTCGGCAACGACCGCGCAGATGAAGCTGCTCGATCGGCTCATGACCAAGACCAGCGCACGCCGATACCACTCTTGAGAACGGACGCTGCAAGGCTACTACAATCACTTGCTCGCCGTATATCTCTCCTACAATGGAATACGCAGGGTTTTTCCAACACGCACCTGTATTCGATCGACCCAAACTTGCAACTTCGTTTGCCATCCGGGCTCCCCCGATGCACTGAAACTTTACTGTGCAGCATGAGGTAGAGCGTGGCATTTACGAATTCGTACTCTCGTCTCCTTGGAATGGCGAGCACTTCGGCATGCAACATCTGCGCCTGCGAGGAAACGCTTGAGCACATTCTATGTCATTGCCCAGCATACCAGACCGAACGACGTATTATTGAAGCCAAGCTCTGTCAGCTGGGTTCACGGCCGATTGCAGAAGAGAAGGTCCTGGGACCTTGGCCGACACCTTTCTATACGCGCAAAGCCACGAAAGCCCTCTTGTACTTTTTAAGGACCACCAAACTTCACGACCGCTTGTGAAAGAACTGTGCGAGGCCATGCTGTGTAGTCTCAAGCTGACTATTTATGCTTCTCTTTCTTACTCCTCTTCTTTTCTGTCTCTTTCCGTTCGATTATTCTCCTTTTCCCTCACCCCAAGTGTAGGGTAGCCAATCGAGCCAAGCTTGGTTAACCTCCCTGCCTTTCCTCTCTATTTATCTCTCTCTCTCTACCTCCATAATTTTTTTTAAATATGCAAAACACGTACAAGTTGCCACACGCACGTGCCTTACCTCCGGTGCTATTCGCAAAAATTCCGGCTATGCCGCTGAACAAGCGTTACTACAAGCCACACCCCTCACAGTAGCTGGATCAACGTATAGCAACGAGATGCTGAAAAAGGGGTTCTCGCAGCGGGATGGTCTAAGCTTCGCGAAACTGTTGTCCCGTTTAAACTGGTTGAGAGAGGAAGAATACGTTTAAAGAGGTGGAGCGGCTTTCTTCAATCAAAACTACATGGCACCACTGCACCATGGTCTCACTCTGCTATGGCGCGTGGAAGAAGCACGTTATTGTACCTAAATTATCCACAATTCTGTTTATCGGAGTTTCGCGAATTCCTATTTAAAACAAAATATCACTTGCGATTGTAACAGCTGTCGAACCAAGGATAACTACAGTTTCATCTAAATTCATTGTTCTTTCAAGTTTTCCTCTGTTGAGGGTCGAAGCGCCTCAAGCTCTAGGCTTGTTCGTCACGGGGAGATGTGTGTATGTGAATCGAAAATTGTTTAAAATAGACGAACAACAATAATCGATATAAAACACCTGCACAAATGAATGCTTTATACTTTTTTGTGACTTCAGCGCATTCGTTATGGACTTTAAGCAATAGACCCATTAGAAAATTCAGTCTGGCAACATGGCTCTTCCACCATATTTTGTTCACTCGTTGCTGGTGGGCTGTAGGGAGCCTTCATGTGCGCGCGTTTCCGTGTTTTAGGGTGGTGACAACTTTGATTATGGTTGCTTACAAATGGCTAAAACGGCCGGTGGCTTCAACGAGAAATATATATATATATATATATATATCTGAAAGCTCAAAGGTCCTTTTCTGAAGTTAGCCGCCGTTTTGTAGAACAGAAAAAACGTGTTCGTGTCTCTCGCTTGTAATAAATTTCATTAAAACAGTTCGTTTGTCCCACCTGGTAGACCCGCCACATTGGCGGAGTGACGATACTTAGGGAGCCTATATTTGCGAGGGCGAAAACGTCGATGTCACTGTGAATGGGCTTCAATGGCCGCGTGGCATTCCTGAAGCAAGTTTACCTTATCAGTGCAGAAACCTCAAAGACCTTCTAGTGCAAGGCTCGAGACTGTGCTGTAATATATGATGGTACCCATGACGACCGGGAAAGCAGATCAAACTACTGGGTAGCTCATGATATTCTCTGTAAACCACATAACTCTGCAAGCCTATTTCTCCTACTTTAAATATTGCTTTTGTCCCTAATATATTTTCCTGCAGCAAGTTTAGTTAGTTACTGCGAACAAATCTGTACAATGGCCTGCTTAAAAACCTTTGGAACTGTAAGCATTGCCAGAAAACACTATACGGCACTCAATCATATTACAAGAACCCTCCCCTTCCTTCCACAAGCGTGTATATTAGGCTAGAAGAAAAGCAAAGGGGATCAACAAAGAACAAACCAAGTTTTTCTCAGCTCAGAATTTATTTTAATCAGCATCCAAACAGCATCTGGCCTAAATTTCTCCAAACCATCCTGCTTCTTCTGCTGGAAGCTTGTGTCCTGGTAGTGGGCCTACAATAAAGCAATAGGGCGAAAAGTCATAAACAGCACCGACCACATATGCGTAGTCCATACACATTTTCTCTACAAGCACTAAATGAAAACTAAGCTCATGATAATAAATCATGTTTGCAGCTGGTTATGAAACAAAAAGACGACAAAAATAACGACGCAGCGCCAATCTCTCATAGGGCATATTTGAGTTACGAGCCAACAACGGACTTGCTTAGTGCACATATACTGCACCGTTCAGAACCGACAGACAGAAGGACTGATGGACACGAACAGTAAATTTGTCGTATTCTATATTATTAAAGTGGAATCTTTTTCTGCCAGTGTTGAGCAAGCTTTCGTGTGGTTCGGTGTGTCATTGAAGAGAATGAATACCCCATGGCAAGCCGCACAACATTTAGTTGTGTCGCAACTGTGCATGATTACAAGAGTGTGCAGGGAACGCGTTCGTCAGCTCGTCTGTCTACCTCTCTGATTGCCCTTCTTCGGCGACCGAGATGAAAGTGCAGGAACGCGAACATCTGCCTCTGCCAGCAAAGGAAGACGCGAACGTGTGTGTCTGTTGGTGGTTTACGGGCTTGGCGTTTCCCGCGATGAATGCGGAGATGGCTTCGGAAACCGATGAAGCGCAGATAGTGAATGCATGCAGGACCACACTTTCAACTAGTCATATCATTCGATTGGTGAACTGCGCTTCGACTACGAGGATAAACAAGCATACTCAAGTTAACCAGCTTCCGCTCGCATAACCCGGCGTAGCCAAACGAAGACTGATTCATTTTTTTTACTGTGCAAGTTGTCGTGTTTATTTTGATCAAACTGCCTTTGGCACATGACTAAGTGAGCCATTTCACGAAATATGCAGTGATATACTGAACCTACTCGCAATTCAACGTGTACTCACCTCACAAACACGAGGAAAAGTAGTCGTCTCCAAGATATCTCGCTTCACTTATGTATACTCACCGTTTCCGTTGGCTATAGAGAGCAAGTCGGGAAGCGGGACAGTCTCCAGATGGTTTTGCATTGCGGCACGCAACACCCTGGCATTCACATTCCAAAGCTCTTGTAGGGGCACTTAGCGCGAAGATGGTGTCGTAGCGGAAGCTAGGTTTGCAGTGTACTCAAACGCAGCTCGTACCGCAGCTTGCACACCCCCGTCCACACGCAGCTGGTGCAGTACGGCAGAGCAAGAACGCCTGTCCGCAAGAACTAACATGGCGGTTGTTTCGATGGAAACCGGGACTGGCAACTCTCTATTGACACTCTCGGCTGATTTTTGTCGTCGCTGTCATGTCCCGTATATATGTATGTGTATGTCTATATTTATAAAAGGCAAAAGAAAAAACCACAGCATATCCACGGAGTGAATAATGATGAGTGGGGTGAAGAGTCTATCAGTCCGTCCGTGTGACTGGTTCATTCGTTCGTCCATCCGTACATACGTGCGTGCGTCCACTCGTGCGTCCATCCGTCTGCACGTCTGTCTTTCAGTTCGTTCATACATCTAGTGAACACTCCAAGTACCGTCATCTCACATCGTCTCATCATATATTCATCATATACAAGTACCGCCATCCAGCAAACATTTCAAGGTCTAAACTAAAGGTGGCTGCTACTACAAACACGGGATGAACAGCCCACGGCGTAAGCAACTTCGCCCCTAAAACAATTCAGAAGAAATTCCAGGGCACCCACTGGCGATTCGAAACAGCGACATCTCGTTTCTCAGCGCGCTTCATTAACCAACTAGGCCACGCCACTTATACTGTTCACCTCAATCACGGCGACCTATGCGCAAACACCATTTACCACTGGGTTACTGCGAAGGAACTTATCCTTGAAGAAAGCATGTACTTTGTTTGGACAGGTCTTACATAATTTCGATAAACTTTGACGAGTCTGTTGGCTTGATCAGTGGAGGGATGGGTTCACTGAAGCACATGTACTTGGATGAAAGGGACATTTGAAAACGTCTTTGCCTTCACTTTAACTCTGAAGCAAGGGCAAAGTGCCTGCATCAAGTCCAGGACTATTCGGGAAGTTTGTGCTCCTGTCGTGCCAGTAAATTCGGTTCCCATCTAAATGCGCACCGATACCATCACTTTAGACGGACAAACTCAACTCGCTTACCCCGATCAGTTGTGGTGATGTTTCGTCGTCGCAACACTGTACATCTCACCAAGAGCCTTGTGGGCTGACGTCATTAACTTCTTGCTGCACAACTTCCATGTGGTGTGCCTACAGAATTTGCTGGTCACATACTCACCGGGGGCTTCAACGTTAATGCACTTCGACGTGAAAACTAGTGGCTTGTCACGTTTCTCGATGACGAACTTGGACTTCGCCTCCTGTCGGACGTCACGCAGTCGACTATTCACAACAATTGTTGATGTATTGTAGCTACTGCATCTCTGCTAATTCAAGCAGAATTGCCCGAATGCACTGCATTTCGTATGGTTCTTAATTCTCCTGTGCTTACTTCGCATAAACGCCTAATGTGTTGCTTTCGTATCCATTGCTTTGGCTTTGTGCAGAATTGGGAGTTTTCTTCAATAAGCTAAAAGTCATGTGTCGCCACATAATTGTTAACAGAACACTGTGTACAATGCAGTTTTTTATTGTAAACTTAATGCAATACTGTTTGAAGGTTAACGCAATTCCTTTGAGAACCATTGATGGTTTGGGGCGGTTGTCAATACGAGCGTTCTCTAGGGTGTGCGGCACGCCTAGTAGCCAGCTCAGTGGCCAGCTTTCCCGTATCACATGTTCTGGAAGCTGGACGCTCCACGGGACTGGTTTCTGCTCTCTTATAGTAGAGTAGCTAGTTTTCTAAATCACTACCCACTCTTTCGAAACAAAAATCCTTCCCTCAAGCGTGAGGTCCACAGACGGCTTTAGACTCTCCCATAGCAGAGTATCAAGTTCACAAAATCGTTGAGCACTTTTTTTTATAAACAACCATATCTGAGGAAGAGGAAATAACTTTATTAAAGAAAAAGAAACGTGAAGATGTGGAAGAATTGTCTTTTTCCCCTAGGTCTAGCCATGAGTCCTTGCGCTCTGGCGGCATCCTCGTCTTGCCGAAGGACGTCGAGTTGCACTTCTGGGTCTGCGCTTAGCAGTGCGGTCTCCTACTGCCCTCCATAATTGAAGTTTTTGCGCACACACACAAGGACACAGAAGAAGGGAACACAAGGACCAGCGCAGCCCTCCATCGCTCTATTTTTTCATTACCCTGTCACTGAGGGGCAAGCTCACAGTATATGACTGAGATCCGACTTTTGATTGCAGAACTTACACAAATCTGAGTATATCTCTCAGTAGATGTAGTGAAAAGTTACCGGGTTCGTGAAAGTGTTGGTTCGTGAGAGGCGTCATGCCGTCGCCTGCTGCTTGTTGAGCGAGGTATGTGCCGGTGGGAATTGGATTCTTCCTATAGCCTGTAGTGTTTTGTGATCTCTTCATAACTAATCATGTGGTCCCTCTCCGTCCCCGGACTTCGTGCTGCGCCTGTTAGGCCGGCCAGTTCTCGAGCCAGGTTGTGCGCGATTTTGTTTCCGGGGAGGGAGGAGTGAGCAGGTGACCATATAATATGAACTACCCGCTCGCCGCAAACGTTAGCTAGAATTGTTAGCGCTTCCGGTGAGATCCTTACCTTGGCATAATTTTTAACTGTGGTTTTGGAATCACTGATCACGACTTCGGCTTTTGTAGAGGCTAGTGCTATAGCCGCCTCCTCCGTTTCTGTCCTATCTGTACGTAAACTGCCACTGACGTTGGAATCCCTTTGAATATTCGTAGCTACGATTACCATGCTTCGGCATTCTCGCATTCTGCTGCATCTACATAGATCACGTCTCGGGCGTTGCTGAACTTTTCATGTAGGCTTTTTGCCCTTTCTATCCTTCTAGCATGGTGATGCTCAGGATGCATATTTCTAGGTCATGGAGGCACCACGACATGCCCCCTTGCCTCCCGCGGAATGCACTTTTTTACCCCATGTTGCACGTTATACGTGACGTCAATCTTGTCCAAAATATGCCTGCCCGTAGGGCTCTGGGTTAAACGATCATACTGTGCCATCGTGTGGGCATCTATTAGCTATGTGGTTGTGTTATGTAGCCATAGAGCCAAGAACTTGTCGTTCTACGTATTTAACGGTAGGCCTATTGCTTGTTTATATGTTTTCCTAATGATGCAATCTATTTTGCTCTGTTCGGCTGTGTGTAGTTTAAGATATGGGCGACGTACACGATGTGGTTGGCTACAAGACCTCGGACTAAACGAACTAAGTTGTGTTCCTTCATACATAGTTTTTATTGGCTATTCGTTTGATCAGCCTGCTTGTTTGGTGCAAGTTGTTCTCTCATAGCCTAATAGTTTCTCCATTGCGAGAACTCGTGGGTTTGCTACCATGGGTATTTTACTTCTCCCTGCAAAAATCGTGATGTCTGGCCTTTTTTGCATGCTTTTGCGCCCCCTACATGTGGGCCTATAAATTAGCAATTATGACTTTTCGGGAGAACATTTTAGCCTCTTACCTTTAACATATCTCTCTGCAGTGTCAACAGCCTCTTGTAATAAGTTTTTCAATGTCGCTGTCACTCCCACCCGTCACCCAGAGGGTGTTGTCGTATGCGTATATGCTATGTCTAAGGCCCTAGATCTGGTCAAGTTTTTTGGGTAGGTCAATCATCGCCACAATAAATAACAGAGGAGACAGCTACGAGCCCTGTGGCCTCCCACTACTGCACAATTCCATCTCTTCATACCTTGCCTCTCCCATTTCAATTATTGCAGTTCGGTTGGATAGGAAGTCTCTCACATATGCCTAGGTGCGCAGTCCTATCCCCAGTTCCTGAAGATTCTCTATTATGGCTTTGTGTATGATGGTATCGAAAGCCTTAGTGACATCAAAGCCGAGGATAGCCTTAGAGTCTAAAGATCTGGTCCCCACATCGAGTATTTGATGCTTATTCTGTAATATGATGGCCTGCGTTGATAATTTATGTCTGAAACCGATCACGGTATGTGGGAAGAGTCCGTTCTCCTCCATATAGGTAGTGAAACGCGCAAGGAAGACGTGCTCTATGAGTTTGCCTATACATGAAGTTAGTGAAATTGGTCTAAGGTTATATAACTGTGCTTTCTTTCCTGGCTTCGAAATCATATAATGACATGAGCAGTCTTCCATTGACGTGGAATGGTCCCACTCTCCCATCACTTATTCATGTACTCAGTGAGGGCCTAAATGGATTCGTCGTCCAAGTTTCTGAGCGTCTTATTAGATATTTTATCAGGTCCAGGAGCAGACCTCGGGTTTAGTCGAGTGAGCTCGATTCTAACCTTGGCCTCCGATATATCAGCATCGAGTATAAGGTTGTCCGGCCCCTTGTAACCGGTAAGTGGCTCTTTTGTTGCGTCTGCGAAGTACTTTTTTCGTAACTCGTGAAAGAGCTCCTCCTCTGTTCCTGCATAGTTATGTACTACTTGTTGCAGCTTATACCTCTGTGCAGTCTTTACACTTTGCGGGTCCAGGAGACTTCGGAGAACGTTCCAAGTCTTTGACATCTTCCTTTCTTTATCCATCAAGTTACACGTGGCTTTTCACTGTTGTTGGGTCAGCCGATTCGCATTGAGCTCTGTCTTCTTGTCTAATGCAGCTACTTTCTATCTTAAATTACGATTGTAGTTTTGTCTTTTCCAGCGCTTTTGGATGCTAAAGATGCCTCCCACAGATGCCTCCCACAAATGCAACAGTTTTCTGTCCGTCTCCGCCATTCCCACTTCTTTGGGAACAATTTTAGTGGCTTTTTTGACACTCTGTTGAAGCTTCTCAACGCTTTTTTCTATATTTACTATAGTGCCACGTTCCATTTCCCAAGTTTTTGTTATCGTCCCAAAACACCACACGATTCTCAGCGCAAACCGCGCCTGCAGTTTTCGAGAAGGTTCCGGACTGTAGTAGATCATTTCGATAAGATCACGCCCACTGTGCGAACGGTACAGATTGTTCTAGAACCTACGCCACCGCCAGCGATAACGTTAGAACATTCGACGGCAAGAGTATAAATGCCGACGCGCTTCGCCGCTTGTCAGTTGTTAATCGAAGGCCGACGCTCCGTTCGCCGCTATCAGTCTGAGACTGCCATCTGTGCGAGACTGCTGCTGTAATTGGACTTTCTGTTTACCGGGCACAGGTTCGCCCAAATAAACAGTTAAATCCCAACACGAGGTCTCCTGTCTTCGGCCACGTCACGACCCCATGACAATAGTATCATCCGAATTCTCCTCTCGAATCTAGCGGAAATAGTCCCATTCTACAAGTGCCAGTTTTCTGCCTTTCTTTTTTTGAGGGCCAGCATAATATAATGGTCACTGCCCAAATTTTGCTGCGTGTTTACCCATCGCGAGTCTGCTACGTTCTTTGTAAAGGTTAGGTCCGGTGCTGTGTCATTACTAATGCTGTTGCCTATTCTTGTGGGCTCCTCAGGATTTCAGCGTAAGGCCCTCGTGTTGAGCGTCTGCGCATAAGTTGCGTCCCTTTATAATCTCGACAGTGTATCCCCAAGCCGCGTGCAGTGGGTAAAGTCGCCGACTGTGACGAGAGCTTGTCTCTCCGATATGCTCAAGGCTTTGCGGAAAAGTGTACCAAACTTGGGCTTCTGTCGGGGTGGGCTCTAAATGTTAAGCATGAAGAGGCCTCCCTCTCTCTTACAGGAGGGTATTATTTCTATAAGGACGTGGTCTATGCTGGGCATCCCGGTATCATGCTCTACAGCCGTGAGGTTTCTATGTACCAGAGTTGACACAGTCGCCTTCTCACCAGAAGTACTATACGACTTGTACCCCGATAACTTTGCCGTCCCCTCTGTCTCCTGCAGGTGATGGCATCTGGCGTCTCCCTGTTTATCACGCATTGCTGCAGGTTCCCTCGTTTCCTACGGTACCCGCGGTAATTCCACTGCCAAATAATGTACTGGTTACGTGGCACCAGGTTTAATTATGGGATCCTCCCAAGTGACCTTGCTGGTTTCTACTGTGGGTGTCCTGCTATACGGTTTTAATTTAATCAGCCCCGCACCAGACGACCTAACGTCCTTCGGCGTGTTCTCTATCGCTAATACCCTGTGCATGACTCCATCAAATAGTTGCTTTATTTCGACGTACATGCATGTAATTTAGGTTTGTAGTTCATCAAACATTTCTTTAAACAATTCCTTATCCTCGGTAATTGAAAAGTTACCAGCTTTTTCTGCTTCTTCCTGCGCCCTCTTTTGAGTGGTGGTGAGTCCCCGTTCTTGCGTGCATCGACAACAGCCAAATGTCTGTGTACACTATTCTTTCAAGTGCCCGAGAGAAGACATTGCAACAGAAGGTGAGAAAAGCACTGTTGAAATTCCGACGCGACACGGATTTGAACAAGGGGCTGTAACAGCAATGTCACACACCACGAAAGACAAGATTGGACTATGACTTAGTGTGCGCGCGTGAGCTGTGTTTATATCTCTTCACTCTCTTCTCTCTATTTTTCATCCCCCCATCCCCCTCCCATGCGCAGGGTAGCAAACCGGCTGCCCCTAGGCTGGTTAACCTCCCTCCCGTTCTTTTCCTCCTATTTTTCTTCCTTCTTGCTCACCTTCACGCCAAAGTCGGGTGCCTTACCAATGTCAAAGAGTTTGCCTACTTCAAGGCGCGAGGATTCACTTACCGCGCCAGGACGTGCGTAGCTTAGACAGAGGAATCAGCCCCCAGCCTTCATTTTAGGGACATGTTGACTAACTTCATTGAGATCACAAAGCACCATCAATTAGGCCGTAGGTCCTATGCACTGTCACACAAGACGTTGTGTATAGGCCACAGGCAACCTCCTTTCGATTGCTTCAGACGGGAACATGCCCCATCCCATTAACCTATAACCATCGCTCCGACATTTTACAACTTAGTCCAGACTGCCACGATCGCAGTTATTTTCGCCACATGCACTGAAGGGTAGGTGCCCCAGTTTATAAGAAAAATATCAAGAATTTTCTTAAAACACCTTTTATTTGATGCTCACGAGCACGGCGCTACTACAACAACTCAAGGCCTTCCAGAAGTTCCACATTGCAGTGGTGAGTCCCGTACGTGGGAGAGGCCCACAATTCTACCCCTATAAAATTGGGCTGGAATCCTTCAGCACCACAATAAAGTTTTTCATTCATCCATCCATCTTTGGATTCACCACGCTCACCTCTGTAGACAGTCCTAACACCTGGCTTTCATTATTACTAAGTATATCGAAAAAGAGAAATGATTAAAGTAGCTTTGACCTATCAAAGGCGTAAGATGATTGTTAAATTTGTTATGATGTTGAAGTTTTCAATAAAAGGAGCTTCCTAATAACTGAAACATGAGCTAGTTCATAAGCGCAGGAGAACAAAAAAGCACCCGTTTTTTTTTAGTAATTGCAGGAATATTTGTGCCATGTGCAAACAACCCATCGGGGCCTACTCAAGCCTGTTTTCTTTTAGACGGTGCCGTAGCATGATGTGGTGTAGTGGTTAGTGTACGTGCATGCTGACTGAATGGTCGTGAGCTCGAATCCAGCGTGTTTGCTGCAAATTTTTCGAAACCTATTGCGGAGTGTCTTGCTTGCACATCAATTGTACGTCTAATCAAATGCCTGTACGCACTTCGATATGCTGGTCAAGTCAACCAAAACCTGTTTTTTCTCAATCTAACTGTTGCTTCTTTGATGAGTAACCGTGAGAGTGTGTTAGACCTTCGCAGTTGCTTCGAAATGGTGCAGTGGGCGTGACAGCTAAGCTACTCCTCTAATGGACCAACCTCGATAACCTTTTTTTTTCTTCTTTACTTCTTAGACTGTAGGCGCAAAAATATTTTGGATGGTGGCCAGGGAGAATTGATACATTGATGGCGAATGAAAAGATGGCAACTTTCGCCTCCCATAGCCCTAGGCTTTGTTCTAATACTGACCGTTTACGGCTAGGCTAAATAGACAGCTAAGTATACAGTGGTCCATCTTGAGTTACCCATCCCGATTTTCACGCAGCTGGCGAAATAGGACTGCCTCGAGAAGGCGGCATCGTAGACGAAAAAAGATGCAGGCCTACTTCGTTCTCCACACAAGATGCGGCTCAGCAAATTCTCGGATAGCTCGGATCTCGCTAGTATGGTCGTATGCGCATAAACAGACTCTTTTCCAGGCACTTATTGCGACCTACGTTGAACTGTTCACTATAGTTTATCGTGACAGAAGGAATTATATATATATAATGCAGTATCGTTTGCTTTTCTTAGCTTCTTTTTCCTAACACGAAGTGGCATCACATCGCAGGAACGGGTGCAGACGCGTTCAATTTCTCGGAAAACATGTTCTTGATGTTATCTTCTAAGCTATCAGCTCACACTGTCTACTGATGCTGTAGAGAATTCGAACATAGCCCTACACTCTTATTTAGGTCCAGGTTAAATGTCGCTTACAACTAGAAAACCAGACAAAAACTATCCGGTATTTCCTAGCTGTATTCGTCACTTTAAGCGGAACCTGAAGAAGACTGTAGACTAATTCAAAGAGAGAGAGGAGACCCTGAGATTTTTTTTTTTATTCTTAGGATGAAACCAGCTATAGGAATGGGACTCGGGAGCAGCTTCACACTTTTTCGTACTATAGAGTCCCTGGTGGGATTGCGACGGAAATCTGTCCTGTCATATTTTATCCCTTAGCATGTACGTTCTGATGAGTTAAAGTAGGCCAATCGCATTCAATGTGACCATCTGCGTCGCGAGAAGTGAACTAGCGGCGTGATGGTAACTAGACAAAAGACGAAAATTGTCCCTGAATTTGGCCACTCTAGACGGGCGGACACTTATTGCTTCGGCGACCCCTCATGCCAAGCCCACTGTCCGAAGATGCAGCTCCGGTTACGAGCTGCACAGAGCAGCCTAATCGCATCTGGTATCCTGACCCTCGCCACGGGGGCTTGGATTTGCTCGGGCAATTCAGAGAGACGTCATTGAAGTCAGGTACAGTTATAGGGCACCAGTTGCAGTCACGAAATATCTCGTCAAGCGTCGTAACTCATAAATCGCAATAGCTAGTCAAATGGGGGCCTTAGCTTAGCCCTTTCGACGGCTCTCACAAGGTAGAGCTGGCAGAAGTAAAGTTTTTTTAAATACTTTCACTTTTTTTAAGTCTCGAGCTAACGGGGGGGGGGGGGGGGGGTTGATTCCCTCCCACGCCTAGCCATGCGTGGCTTTGCAGTGTCCGGGGAAAAGGGGATCCTGGGGGTTGAGCCGATGCTGGGTGATTGGACCTTTAAGCCCCCCCCCCCCGGCAGAGGCAACACACCCCTTTGGCCCCGGCTTCACGTAGACGGCGCCCCTGGGCTGACCCACCCAAGGAAATCGGCAGTCACCTTTTCCTATCTCTCTCTCCCTACATCTTCGTCTTTATCTCTCACTTTTCATCTGTCCTGTCCTCTAGTCTCTTCCGTTTACTTAACTTCCTGGCGGCTAGGGTTAACCCTGTGCAAATAGCCTACCTTGGCCTAGGCGCATTGGGTTATAGTGGCGTTGTACGATTGGCGTCTGCAGGTTTCATCATCCGCAAACTTGTAGCGTACCCTCATTGGGCTCCGTGGTGGGTGGCCGCCAACGCTGCTGAACAAAAATAAGACACGCATGCATGGAGCGTTCCCCCTACTGTCTGATCGTACCGGCTTAAAGCGGGTACGCACTGATGACATAAACTTTTTCAACCAGCCAAAAGAAACATTTCCCCACTTTAACGTCATTCACTGCGAGAAAACTGGAAAGCAAGCCAGGACCGTATCACCATTCGTAGTTGCCAGGTGTCTTACTGAAACTCTCGGGGCTGGATACAAAGTAACCAAAATGGCTAGTGGAGACCTTCTCCTCGAAATTCGGGACAAAGAACAATTCTTAAAGCTAGACAGCCTCTCAACGGTTGGTGACGTTCCGATCACCGTAACACCACACTGATCTATGAACATAACTCGCGGAGTGGTATCTGACGCACCCTTACTTGACCTGACCGAAACTGAACTTTTGGAGGGGTGGAAAAGCCAAAATGTCACTAATGTATAGAGAATTATTATCAGAAGAGATAATAAGGAAACACCGACAAAACACTTATAACTCACGTTTTCATCCAGTAAACTACCGGAATCTATTCAAACAGAGTACACGAAGACATCTATCAGGCCGTACATTCCAAACCCTCGTCGTTGCTTCCAATGCCAGAGGTATGGCCATGGATCTAAAACCTGTCGCGGTCACCAGACTTGTGCACAATGTGGAGTCCTAGGCCACGTGTCTGAGAACTGCAAACAACCGCCACACTGTGTAAACTGCGAAGGAAACCATGCCACGTATTCACGCTCCTGCACATACTGGAAAAAAAGAAAAAGAAATAATTACATTGAAGGTGAAGGAGAACATTTCATTTAAGGAAGCACGGCGAAGAGTCGCACCGTTCTATGGACCAACGTACGCTGATGCGGCGCGTCAGGGGGCGCCGCCGCACCTGCCCTCGCCACTCCTTCGGCCCGCGCATAGCGAGCCCGCGGTTGTGGCACCTGCCCCCAAGGCGGCTGTAGTCCAGGCTACACCGCCTACTCCCAAACAGAGACCGGAGACTCCAGAGTCCTCAGGTCTCAAGGCCTCACCTCACCAGGCGAGGCCCAACATTCGAACTAATAGCAAGCACGTGTGGGCATCCAGTGCCTCCGAGGAGGCAATGGATACGTCGGTACCTGTCACGGACGGCCATTTTTGGCGGCCCCGCGTCACGGCCAATAACGGGCGCCGTACTCCCCACTGACCATGGGAACGGCGGGCGCATAAAAGAGAGCCGAGAAGTGCAGAATGGGGTGCTCTTCTTGGAACGTCGCCGTCGACGTTTGATCCTTTTGTAATTGCGGCGGCGTCTGCAAGGTCGTGGAAGGCCGCAATGTACCCCGAACAAGGATTAGACTACGGGACGCACCGGCTGAGAGCCAAACAATCTGACCGTTTCCCACGGGGGAAACCGTGGGAAAACCTCTGGTGGCCATGTCGTATGAGAACACCCCAACAGGTTGTCTCTCTCGCTAGTTGAGGGCCCTCTCCCAATTAAAAAGGGGTGGCGTCAATATATTTTTGGGGTGGAGTTTTCATCAATTAAACGTGCATGATTGGACCCATGTAGAGGTCTCTTGTCCTCAAGCAAGAGAGCGAGGAGACACGAGCGGGATTTAAGTGCAGGATTTTGCCCTGCTAGGCAGTCTAGTCGCTGACCAACATGGTGTAGAAACAGATCAACAAGCATCTCTTCTAGAAGTTTTAGGTGTGGCTCTGTATCGGCTGGCCATCTAAACTTAGCCGTTCGTCTAGTTGTGACGCGATATTACCATCTGCAACGTAGACATCGGGACTTCGCCTCGAGTTAGCTCAACCTGCTCGAAGTCACCTGCAAGCACTAGCCTCCCGGAGCCACCAGCGTTGCAACACCGCCGACATCGCAGTCATGCCAGAACTCTCTTCGACTTCTCGCATCCGATCGTCGGGGACGCAACGCTGCCGGTCATCACACGTATGTCTTCACCTGTTTATATCTTCGAACTTTCTCCTCCGTAGTTCTATTGTTGTTAGTTTGTGTAGTTTGAAATAGTTCTCTCTCGTAAGCTGATTTATTGTTTCTTTATATGTATTTTTGTTGTATCAAGTGTTGATGTATTTTGTTAGTTGTATTGAAGTGTGTACTAGATCCCGTGGGCTGCAATATCACTAGAGTAAAGGTTGTTTTGTTTTCTCACGTCTCTGATCTCTTCACTGTCTCTGCTTGCGTGCGGAACGAACTAACCTGCTGTCATTCCCGTCGCCGACTTCGCGCTGGCGACGCTAGAGTGGCAGCTTGTAACAGTACCCTAGGTGCCGAAAGAGCGGTGTGGCTGCTTGGAGCGCTCCAAGAAAACAAAAAAAGCAGATTACAGGGCCTGGTGACGGCCCTGTTAAGTGAACTCAAACTCCCTGTCTAAACAGCCACTCGCTTTTCGTACACACAGCACGATTTTTACATTCACCATGAACACTCAAATTATACTATGGAACGTCAGGGGCGTTCTCAGAAGCCTTGACGACATCCAAGAACTTTTACAAAAACACTCACCAAAAGTGCTGTGTGTACAAGAAACACACCTTAATTTAAAACACACAAATTTTCTTCGTAAATACGTTATTTTTTGAAAGGACCATGATGATGCCATGACATCATCCGGAGGTGTTGCCATCATAGTGAATCAAGGAATTGCATGCAGACACTTACAACTCCAAACATCCCTTAAGGCAGTGGCTGTTCGAGCGGCTCTTTTCGATAAACTAATCACAATCTGCACTACTTACATTCTTCCTAGCTATCAGCTGCAAAAACGTGATTTACACTCTTTATTTGATGAACTTCTGGAGCCTTATGTTCTCCTTGGAGACTTTAATGCGCATAGCAGGCTATGGGGTGACTCTCGGCATGACGCGCGAGGTCGACTGATTAAACAGTTCCTTCTCTCGTCGAGCGCGTGTCTCCTAAATCGAAAAGAACCAACCTATTATAATCTCACTCATAACACCTACTCCTCCATAGACCTAAGCATAGTATCTCCATCTCTTGTGCCTCTTCTCCAGTGGAAAGTGGTCAGTAATCTGTACGAAAGGGACCACTTCTCCGTAGTTTTGAGCACAACTACAGCAACTGAGTGTCCACCACGTGTTCCCAAATGGCTTATAAACAGAGCTGACTGGGAACAGTTTTATACCATCGCTCGTCTAGATTGGAGTGACATATGTACTTTAAGCATTGATGTTGCTGTCGACTACTTCACAGCGTTTTTGATTGATGCTGCAACAAAATGCATCCCACAAACAAATGGGCACCCTGGGAGACGACGTGTGCCACGGTGGCACCCTGAATGCGGAAACGCGCGCAAACAGCAAAACAGAGCATGGAGGTTGCTTCGGAAATCGCCGACAGCCGAAAATCTTGACATCTTGAAGAAAATAAAGTTCCAAGGCAAGAGAACGCGTCGGCAGGTCAGAAGAGAAAGCTGGCAGAAGTTTTTGTCAGGGATCAACTCATACACACAGGAGGCTAAAGTCTGGAACATGGTCGGTAGGATAGCAGGAAAACAAGTACACACACTTCCACTCGTAAACACTCAGGGTGATACCTTGGAAGCTCAGGCAAACTTCCTCGATGCACACTTCGAACGGATATCCAGCTCGTCCCACTATACTGAAACTTTCCAAAAATACAGAACAAGAATAGAAAAGCAGAAACTCGAACACAATTGCACTAGATACGAGGCATATAACCAAGCTTTCAATCTAGCTGAGCTCCGAACATCCCTAAACTCCTGCAGTACTTCTGCCCCAGGTTCTGACCGTGTGGTGTATGAAATGTTAAAAAACCTACCAACTGAAACACGAAAAACCTTACTTTGTCTGTACTATGCTATCTGGTTTTTTGGCACTATCCCTACCGCCTGGAAAGAGGCTATTATTATTCCCATTTTGAAAGAGGGCAAGGACCCTTCTTTATCTTCGAGTTATAGGCCTATTGCACTTGCAAGCTGCTTGTGCAAAGTCTTCGAAAAAATGATAAACTGCCGACTTGTACATTTCCTTGAAACAAGCAATTTGCTCGACCCATTTCAGTGCGGGTTTCGAGAGAGTAGATCCACCACAGACCACCTTGTTCGTATCGAGGCACAGATCAGAGACGCCTTCGTCTATAAACAATATTTTCCCTCTGTATTTCTCGATATCGAAAAGACTTATGATACAACATCGCGTTTTAGAATTCTAAGAGACCTATCCCACCTTGGCGTGCGCGGAAGAATGTTTCACATAATCGAAAGTTAGCTGTCAAACCGGACATTCTGTGTCCGAGTGGGCACGGTTCTTTCCCAAACATTTGTCCAGCGAACAGGCGTGCCACAAGGTGGTGTACTTAGCTGCACACTTTTTCTCATCAAAATGAATTCCTTGCACTTGTCCATCCCTCACGATATGTTTTATTGTACATATGTCGATGACGTCCAGCTTGGCTTTAGATCTTGCAATCTGGCAATCTGTGAGCGGCAGGTACCGTTAGGTTTAAACAAGGTCTCCAAATGGGCAGAAGAAAACGGATTCCGACTGAACCCACAAAAAAGCACGTGTGTCTTGTTCTCCCGAAAGGGAGGCATGCACTGTGAACCTGACATTGCACTAATGGTCAACGTCTGTCTGTTAATGCGGAGCATAAATTCTTAGGCTTAATCTTGGACAACAAGTTGACCTTCGTGCCGCACATCAAGTATTTAAAAACAAAATGTTTAAAAGCCATGAATGTTTTAAAAGTGTTGTCACGTACTACGTGGGGTAGTGACAGGCAATGTCTCATGAATCTGTATAGAAGCCTCATTCGCACCCGCTTAGATTATGGGGCCGTTGTTTATCAGTCTACGACTCAAAGTGCTTTGAAGATGCTGGACCCTGTGCACCATTTGGGCATCCGCCTTTCTACAGGTGCTTTTCGCACCAGCCACATAGAAACCTTTACGTTGAGTCAAATGAGTGGTCGCTTCATCTGCAGAGAACTTACATGTCCTTTGTTTATTTACTTAAGGTGAAAGCAGACAAGAAGCACCCCTCATACTCTACTGTTAATCATTTGTCGAGCTCCATTCTGTTTCAAAACAGGCCTTCGATGAGGCAGCCCTTCTCAGTTCACCTGAAGGGTCTAGCTGAGGAAACTGGAGTGCCACTTGAACACAGTTTAATAGCTCTTGTAGCATACCCGCCACCGTGGCAGTGGCAGACTATAGACTGCGATGTGTCGTTTCTAGAAGTTACAGAACATGCGCCTTTTGCCCATATCCGAACTTACTTCCTGGAACTTCAACGCAAATACACACGTCCTGAGTTCTTTACAGATGCCTCCAAGTCTAACTCCTCTGTGTCCTACGCTGCTGTCGGCCCATACTTTTGGGATGCTGGCCCTCTACATCCAGGCACAAGTATCTTCACAGCGGAAGCTTATGCGATACTTGTGGTGGCTAAACACATCAAGCAACTACAAATACAAAAAGCAGTAATTTATACGGACTCCATAAGTGTGGTAACGGCTCTGCACACTCTTAAAAACAAAAAAAACACAGTCCTTGTCTCACTTTACTCCATTTTGTGCACACTCCACACACTTAAACAACATGTTGTAGTGTGCTGGGTGCCAGGGCACCGTGAGATCAAAGGCAACGTGAGGGCAGATCAGCTCGCTGCAACCGTCCACAAAAGCACTGCCCCTACACCCATATCAATCCCGGCCCTTGATCTTAAGCCGTCTTTCAAACGAAACCTCAGGGGCTACTGACAGAGCAAGGGGGATAGACACACACAAAACAAACTACAGATTATTAAGCCACACCTTGGTCATTGGCTGCCAGTATCAAAATCGCGTCATACAGAGGTAATACTAACGAGGCTCAGGATAGGACACACATACACAACACACACAAATCTTTTGTCCGGTGGCAATCCACCATTGTATGACAGATGTGGTGAAGCATTAACAGTCCTTCACATGATAATCCAGTGCAAACACTTAGAAACTCTAAGAAAACAACATTTTCCATTACGCTACCGACAACATATACCTTTACACCCTGCAATGTTCGTCGGTAGGAAACCGCTTTTTAGTCATAAATCATTGTTAGCGTTTTTAAAATAAATTCATAGTTTTCATACCATGTACCCGGGCATTCTGTAGCACAACCTCTCCAGAGAGGTTTTTGCTGCGGTGGCTACAAAAGAAAGCACTTGCCTCACGGCCATTGGACGCAAGGGTATGAACGAGTGAGGCACTTGTGCTAATGCCATACATGTCCACCATCGTTTTTTATTACCACCAACTTTTGTCACCTATTCACACCACACACACCTTTCACGGCATGGTCATGATTTTATTACTTGTATGTTTCTACCCACCTTACCGCGAGGAATTGTATGGCCCTTTTACAGCCGCTTATCACAATCATTGTGCATATTTATAGTAAGACGAACTGGCGCTCTTTGGCCGTGAAATGGCCCTTGCGCCACAAAACATCAAACATCATCATCATCATTTTTAAAAAGTCTAACATGGGACATTTTGACAACATGTTCTTGGGAAGATTGGGCCGTTGTCGAGTAAATGGTGTTGCAAGAAAACTCTTTGTACCTAGTGTGCTGTGAGGACACCATGCCAAATTCTATCAATAATGCAAACTCTATCCGAAAGTGAATGCCATGCTGTCCGAGCATTTTAACTTGGTGTTGATCCCCTTCATTTCAGTTTCAAGGTTACACTGAATGCTGCCCTTTGTTATTGTGCATAGCGAATGGAATGATTCATTGCATTATTTTGCTTCATTTTCATGTTTTGCCCTGTCTTCAATGGTATGAACAATTCCAAATCTATTAAAACGTATTCAGATTTCCGAACAGAATCAAACATATTCGAGGAAACGAATCCGATTGCGGAATACTTTATTCGCTGTTAAAGTGTGTATCCTTATCCATAAAATAGTTATTAGTGTCAGATAGGTCGTTAGTACATTGCACGCACGTACAGCACACATCCTTTAGAAGTGTCCGCACGCGGAATAAAATGTTCTCTTGCGTGTCCACTTCCCAAAGTTCATTCAGAACTCGTAGGTCATTCAGGCTAAATTATACTGCTTTTCGAAAACCGATCGTCACATTAAATCTATTGTTTTATGTAAGTAATATGAATGGTTTCTATACGGAATATTAGTACATTACAGGGCAGTCATATTGAGACACTATATACGGCCTTCCTCTCTTTCCTCTCTACACGGCCTGCGCGTAACCGTGAGTCAAATCCATGTACTCGTTCGCCGAAGTAAAATATCATATGCAAATCTGTGGATGTTGACCCTTGCTCATGCGCCAAAACTAAACAGTAAAAAATGCTCTTAATAGCTTCTACTATTGTTCAGAAAGAAGCAACATCATCACGATTTATTAAATGCTCAAACAATAGCATGAAGCTCTCATTACGCATTCATGTGCTGTCGCGCACTATTCGAACTCATTTAGCGAATTCTCCAAACTACGGTCGTGTTTTAATTTGTGTCGGTCTAATGCCCTCAAAGTTAATATTCAGTCATCAGGAATGTCACGGTGGATTTATCAGTTCCGCTCAGCCTGCTCTTCTGCAACGTATACACCCCGTGCACGTGCCGCGACTGTTCTCGCATTCTCACATCAGTGGAATGCGGCTGATGCGGCAGCTATCGAACCCCTGTCGTCTCGCTGAACAGTGTTAATCCAAAGCCACGACGCTGTCCGAGTCTCTATATTACATATTCATTCATACATGCAGACTCAAAACACTCATGCAAGCGAACACACTGCAGGCTTATGAACAAGTGGGAGGGGGGTGAAGGTTTGTCACAGCACGGCCCTCCCTATTATGTCAATGTATGGGGCTGACTTTGACCCCCCCCACCATTATTAGCTGGCTAGAGTAGAGTGCGCCCCCCCCCCCCCCCCGCTTAGCTGACTGGAGTACAGTACACACCCATCCTTAGCTGACTAGGGTAAAGGGCAGGGGGCCTCCCCCCTATCCCCCTCTTCCTCGTGCGCACGCTTACGCAAGCCAAGATTGTGGCCACACGTTGAGTCACAGGATCACAAAGGCCCAAGGTAACTGCACTAGCATGTAAAATGGGGCTAGTTCATTCACCTTCATGTTGAAGCAGAGCAAAAAGACAACGACCCAAAATAATGGACTACACAATGCAGGCGTCAGCGCCTGTCCTGCGTAGTTTCTGTGTGACTTCACCTCGTTTCTTCATCCTGTTTTCGCGGTTGGACCACGAAGAAAGCAACTCAGATGCTTCACTTCCTTTACATCTTTTCTTCTAATATTTCTTACTAGTATTGCAGGCATGCGTCCAAATACTTGTAACGGCGGCAGCATTTCAAAGGGGCGAATAATAAAAAAATTTAAAAAGAACACCCATGTGCATAGATTTAGGTGTACATTCAAGAATTGTAGATGCTCAAAATCAATTCGTGGTGTCACCTTATATTAAAATCGCGGCTTTGAGAACGTAAAACATCAACACTTTTGGCGTCTTTTTAGTCTGATCACGAGACTTCTCCAAAACTGGCGGAGTTTATCAGGCACACGACATTGCATTTCGTTTCGAACCAACTCATACCCGAATTGATCTTCTGTTAGCAACACCCACACGTGAATAAAACGGTTGTTTATGTATCAATGATTCTGCCCGAAATTCTTTTGTCCCCTTGTCGTCGGTCTGTTCTCACGCTATAACTATCGTCATGCCATACCAACTAGCCCAAACCACCACACTTCTAGGTTACATTTCTAGAGCCTCTTTTTTTTTCTCTGTCCCATTCTCTCCAAAGTCACATGTAAGCAAGCATTTGCTAGCGAACCACCATTTTGCAGTGTTCTATTACTACACCATTGATGATCAACTACTGGCACTCACGGCATCGCTGAATTAGCCTTGACCATTGCCTTATATGTTGACATATCCAGGATTGTGCGTAACATTCGCCATTGCTAAGGGTAACAGGCACTGCATACGCACCAAATGCACACACACATACATACATACACATACATACATACATAAATACATACATACAGTACTACATACATCCATACATACCATACATAATAGCATCATTACATCACATACATACATGCATGACATACATACATACACATCCAGTGCACACCACAAAACCACACACCGCCTACGTACACACACCCACACGCATAAATTATATCACCATCACTAATACGCACACAGACAAACCACACCCGCACCACAGCTCGCACCCACAATCACACCGTTCAGCCACCGCACACGCGCACATGCACGTTGCAGCCTAACGGCACGTTTCGGGCACGTGACCACTATAGATACGTATATTGCACTACAATCAACATTACACTGCCACCACAACGATGAACATCACTGTGCTGTTTTTATAAGTCTCGCCTCCCATAGCACTTTTCCACAACGCCCTCGCATCGCTATCCTTACACAGCCGCATCACTAGATCGTTTATTTAAATTGTTATTATTCGTTTGCAAAACATTTTTTTTAATGCGAAGCATTTCTAAGCGAACTTCGGTGACGATTAGCGTATCTATCTATCTATCTATCTATCTATCTATCTATCTATCTATCTATCTATCTATCTATCTATCTATCTATCTATCTATCTATCTATCTATCTATCTATCTATCTATCTATCTAGCCACCTACGGCTTTTTGCTCTCCTGGCCGCTTCGATAATGTTATCGATACCTAACTGTGCATGACATAACATGACTGTATGAAGAACATATTCAACTAGTCATCACATGAAATTTATGACATGTATGTCATGAGTGTCATGATTTACATTTCATGGTCCTGCAGCTCTTCCGGTGGTGTCGTTCACATGGCATGTTGCGAAACTGGTATGGTATGCCACGATTGCTTGGCGAACACAAGTGACAGACCCTAACACGAAAATCATGACATGCGTATCATGTAACAACATGACTACATGCCACGCTCATGATGCACTCGCGGCAGTATCACTAGCGTCAAATATACCAAATGTGGTATTACAGTACGTGAATGGATAACAAAGGAACGTTACTGGTGCAAACATAATAATTATGAGATGTGTGTCATGTAACAACATGACAACATGCCACGCTCATGATGCGCTGGTGGCTTGTTGTCTAGCTTTTCTAATGCCAAGTTTGGTATTACGGGACGTGAATGGATGACGAAGGTATGATACTGGTGCAAACATGATAAACCTGAAATGCATGTCATGTAACATCATGACTATATGCTACGCTCATGATGCGCGCGCGGCCGTTTCGATAGCTTCACATGTACCAAACTCGGTGTTACGCGACGCGAACGGACGACATAGGCAAATGACACATATAAACATGATAATCATTAGATGCATGTCATGTAACAGCATGACTAATGCCACACTCATGATGCGCTCATGACCGTTTCACGAGCTTAACATATGCCAAATTTGGTATTACGTGACGTCAGTGGAAGACGAAGGTACGTGACTGGTGCGTACATGATAATCATGAGATGCGTGTCATGTGAGAATATGACTACATGCCACACTCAAGGCGCCAATACATTTCGACATGACGCGGTGCGCGTGCTCACCGGCGTTCATTTGGTCGGGTCACGCCGGCGTTGCCACGCCAGGCACCATTTCTACCATGTACTCACAGGCGCGCGCCACACTGCGTTGCTTTGACACATGCGCGTTTCAGCGCGTCCGGCGTCCCTCCGTCACGAAAAAGGGAGACGCAGTTTTGTCTGGGTAACGCTTCGGCGTGAAATGCAGCATGTCGCATTTCGCCCCGGTTGCTGTCGGGTCGCGCCCACGGACGCTGGACGCGCCGCTCGCGTTGTGCTAACGTTGCGTTGCTGTGCCCAGCGTGCACGCACGTCAACGCTACCTTGGAGTATATTGGGCCCTTCATGATGCGCTCGCAGCCGTTTTCCTCGTACCAAATTTGTGGTACGAGACGTCGTTTGATTACTAAATATATGACTGGTGCAAACATGAGAATCCTGACGCGCGTGTCATGTAACAACAAGACAACATACCACGCTCATACCGTTCTCGCGGCCGTTTCGCTAGCTCCACATATACTCAATTTAGTAGCACGTGGCTTGAATAGATGACGAAGGTAAAGGACACATCCAAACATGATAATCATGACACGGAAGTCATGTGCGACATCATTTACCTCCATCTGGTAACGTTGTGCTGATTTTAAAGTGGCATATCAACATTTCTCATTCGTGTTTCGCATATATAATCGATTCTCACTGTACGTGGGATCTGCCAATTTCTCATTTTCTCGCTTTTTGCAGTTTCTTCGCTTGCACCTGCTATTAAGGACATGGTGCACGTACAGCATAAATTATTTGCGGAATGCCTAAGGGTGCAAGCTCGGAAAACACGTATGCAGTAAAATGTTGTCCACGAACATTCTGGATAGACCGTTACAACTTACTCCGTAAGCAGACCTGGTGCATTAGCTGCACTCCAATTTCTGATTGCGAGCAATACTAAAGATTGTGCGCTGATAGGGATCCAGAAAGGTCCTTGCCCTGCGTATGACAAGTTGTACATTGAATACAACTCCTTCCTTCGTCCACGCGTCCTCGTAAGTTACCTAAAATAGTTTCTGTGCTTTCTGATCGATGTAACTGCAATATATATATATATATATATATATATATATATATATATATATATATATATATATATATATATATATATATATATATATATATATATATATATATATATATATATATATATATATATATGCAAGTCACATTCGTGACTACTGGCGTTCACAGCTAAAAGGAAAACACGCTCATGAAGTTATCGTGTTAAACACTATCAAGCTCGTCTTTGTATTCCGCGTCCCAGTTACGCAAACTTGAAGAAACCTTGTATCACGCTAGATTGTGAAAGGTACGCAAACAGCTATTTGGATGTCTTTGCCTTACAGATAGCAATGCTTCTGCACGGAAATATTAGCTTGTTGCTGAGTAGCAGCTCACCAAGTCATAAATTGTATACTATTACACATGCTACCAATTCCTTTGCAGGAGACGTGACCTGCCGGCTTTCACCAGTTGAAGCAACGGACGCTAGTAAACAAGTAGACGTGAGCAGCACCTTTGAAAGCGCTAGATTTTTGCTTAAAATAGAAGGACGCATGCACTATCGCGTTAAGGCATGCACAGCGTGTCGCCTGTAAACTTGTTCACTGGCAGATTGGGAAGCATGAACGTATGTTTATAATAATGCTTAAGAGACATGCGGCACTCTTTTTATATTTCGTTAACTTTCTTATTTATACGTTCATTCACGTAGTTAATTTATTCTTTCAAGACGTAGTAATCTCGCCGCAGGTAGACCATGTGGAAGCTGCCAAGCGTCGAACAAACAAGATAGGCTTTGAATGGTTTACGCAGACAACACTTTTCACGTGTGTGCTAGCCGTTATCGCTGTCCGTCAAGGTGTTAGAGGTAACCCGAGCTTTCTTAAGTTAACTCAAGCGGCTCATTCACCTGATGTACATTATTATGAGGGATGCCGCAGTCAGTGACTCAAGATCCATTTTGACAACCTTGTTTTCTAATGTGCACTAACATATACCTACGAATATAGCCGTTCTTTTCTCCACTTCGGCGTCTCTCATAATCGTATAGTGGTTTTGGAGCGTTTAACTCCACATATCATTACAGCCGTTCTTTCACTTCACCACTAGAGAGATATACGCCCGCCGTATCATGGAACCAGGCCTCGGAAAGTCTCCAGTTCCACCCATCGCCAATGGGGGGCGAAAAACTCGACAGCTAAAGAGGTATATCATAGTGGCTCCGTTCAAATCTGCCCTCGAGGACGCCAAAAAATACGCTAGGGGCACCATAGTTAGCTCAATATTTAAAGCGAACAGAACCACCATTTTTTGCAAAAAAAGTGCTCTTTTCCATATAAATGTAGGGTAACATTTGAATTCCGCGTTGTGCATATAGTACTTCTGAGCACTAAATTTGATTGATTGATATGTGGGGTTTAACGTCCCAAAATCACTATATGATTATGAGAGACGCCGTAGTGGAGGGCTCCGGAAATTTAGACCACCTGGGGTTCTTTAACGTGCACCCAAATCTGAGCACACGGGCCTACAACATTTCCGCCTCCATCGGAAATGCAGCCGCCGCAGCCGAGATTCGAACCCGCGCCCTGCGGGTCAGCAGCCGAGTACCTTAGCCACTAGACCACCGCGGCGGGGCAGAGCACTAAATTTGCTTAGCGATGGCGGTGCCATACGAGTTCCACTACGCATTTTCTTATCTGTGACGGTGACGAAGCGGAAAACATGCGCTCCCGCTTTTCGACGAGGGCAGCCAATGCGCATATGCACAGTTAGTTTTTATTCGACGTTTGGCGTGGGCCTCGGTCTTCCGTTTTCTTTCTAGTAAGTTTTTATTCGCTTCGGTAAGTCACTGCAGTTGCTGTAGGCATAGTCGCTGTACTGCTGTATGATGCCGCAGGAACTGTCATACCGGCGAAGGCATCGATTTCTGCAAGTTCCAGGGCGATAACAGGTAGATTATTTTGGCCAATGCGTGCATATTTCTTATTTTTTGGCGGTGCTTTCACTCTCAGACCTTGTTACTGCTGTTAATGTTGTGTATTTGTGCACTACGTTCATTTGCATTGATCCTGCACGTGTTCAAACGATAGCGCTTCTCTCGACTTTCACTCCACCGTGATTTACTTGCAAAAAAAACCCAACCTCCTTGGGTCCTCAGCTTGACCGCACCATGCCGTAATGCATTAAAAAGTGTGGGTGTTGATGCCGCGCTCGGCGAAAGCAGGAGCTGTAATTCGAAGCTGTTACTGAAGCACGTCATGCTGAGTTTTACGACTGTTTTGTAGTGATAGTTCCAACTAACAAGACCCGCTTTTGTGTTCGTTTCGCCTCTGAGAACGAAGGCGTGCTGTTTACGAACTCGTGGTAATGCTTCTAACACAATATATATATATATATATATATATATATATATATATATATATATATATATATATATATATATATATATATATATATATATATATATATATATATATATATATATATATATATATATATATACATATATGTATATACATATATATATATATATATATATATACATATATATATATGTATATATATATATATATATATATATATATATATATATATATATATATATATATATATATATATATATATATATATATATATATATATATATATATTTGCATTGAAACTTGATTGCTGGTTTGCTGTCAATAAATTTTGTTCCCCGTACTCACTCGTAAATTGTTTTTACTGGTGCCAGCTGCCATGCAATGAATGCCTTTCGGTTCCATGTAACCGTTTTACGCACAGGTACTGTGTTCCGAAAGACGTTTTGGTGTGCTGCTGGGCGTATCGATGCGCTTAGAACAATTGGGCAAAAGATAACGAGACACCCGTAGCCCTGCACAAGTCCCGGTGTTTTTCATCCGCTTCTGTTTAAAAAAGGGATAGCCATAACATAAAGAATAAGCCGAGGCAACCACGTGGTTGAATACGTGCCCGGGTACGGAATAAAAAAGGTGGCCATTTTTCTTACCTATAAAACAACAAAACATTTGTTTTCCGCTTCTTGTTTACTCAACGCCATCTCTTGGTTGCCCTCGACAGTTCCATGTGCCACCGCTGCTTATCTTGCGTGCTGTTGTCAAGGCTGCAGTTTTAGAGGCGAAGCTCCTTATAGCGGCACTCGTTTGTCCCTCGTAGTCGCAGTAGTAGTATAAAACCAGTGTAACCATTATGACCTCCAAGGTGGTGCCGGTGGGAGATTTCTTCTGTGCGTTGTTGAACAATAAAAAATTCGCAGCGTGTGCGTTAACTAAAAGCCGAATTCTCCTGTCTCTCATTCCCCCTTAGCAGCCATTGGCATGTACATTGAGCACTATCTGACAAGAAAGGCTTGCTACGTTATACTCGCTGGGCGTAACGTCCTTGGTTTTAGAAAGGTTTAGCGAGCGTTGGGCCGCAGCGCCATGAATACAGTGAACTAGTACATGCCATGAACTCGAGGTGGTTAAAGGTGGGACGTAGACACGAAGCGCAAGCTGTAAGAAAGTGCGCGTGTGCCTCCTCTCGTTCAGTCCTTGGAATATCCGCTGGATGGCAGTGCTTCTATATGAGTAATATATGATGAAAAGATGCGAGATGGTGGTACTTGGAGTGTTGAATAGGTGGACGAATGGACATACAGACAGATGCACGGACAGACGCATGGATGGCTGCACAGACGGATGGACGCATGGACGGATGGAGGAGTGGATGCACGGACGAACGCAGGGATGGACGCACAGATGGACGTGCGGACTCACGAACAGACGCACGCATGGACGGGCGGATGGACGCACGGACGGTCACACAGACGCACGCATAGACGGACGGAAGCGAGAACGAATGTATGGACGGATGCTTCGCCCCACTCTCCAACATTCACTCCGTGGATATGCTGGCATTTTTTTTATTTTCTAGATTGGTTTCTATATTCCATGATGAAACCAAAACCGCGACCCATTGCTGGGTATCACGTGTCTCAGCTCACGGCTGCATCTTTGCAGAGCTGATAGACGAAGTGGACAAGACGTGAGTTAACGCAAAATTTATGTGCAGTATTAACAAAGGCATTACAAATTCGGCACCGGGGCTGACAGTTTAAGGAGCTCGAACCAAGGGTGCGATGATGACCCAGGTTTTTTTTTGGTCGCTGTCTCTCTCTTTTTGCGCCGCTTGGTTCTTTTATATACCCTGGGGATCTCTTGCATCAGCCAGTTGTTCGAAGCCTTCAGTCAGGAACCACCGCTGGTCGCTGGCTGGAATTGGACCCTTGAGTGAAGGGGCTTGCCGCGCGTTGCGCAAGACGCAGCGCAAGAGATGTCGTTGATTGCATTAGCCTGAGTCGCTCGCTGGTTTTGACGCTGGTTGCATCAGCCAGGCTATCCATGTTGACACCACTTTCATCAGACGATACCAGCTTGAACGCTTTGCAGAGCCAATGAAGTTTGATTTTGTTTCCCGGGCATAACAAGGGCCGCTGTGTATTTACTCAGTGACTACCACAGAGAAATGACTATGAACATAATGGGCAAGACTCGTAGCCAGAACTGTAGACCACACGTTAAAGCGAAAAAGCGCCCCCGGCGAACGTGAAGCGAAAGAAGCACGATTGACGCCGTTTTTTGCGAAATTAGTGAAATTACAAAAAGGAACAATGAATACGACACAAGTGCTTTACTCCTTTCAAGTCTCGTCGCCTGCCCACTTCGCAAATTATGTTGAATTGGGAACTCGCCCAGCTTGCCGTTTTGTTTAGATTTGCAAAGGCGGAAACAAGTTCAACATCTTCCGTTAAGGTAGCCCATATATGGTCGGTATTGGAGCCTGTACTTCTACCAGCATGTGCAAGGTCAGTCAAAAGTTCCCAGACAACCATTTCATGTATTCTTTGGCAGCGTGGCATGAGGAATTTAGAAGGACCCTGTACGGCACACCTAGTCGCACGCAAGCGTTTGCTTAATTTCGTTAAAAGAAAGATGGAATGTAAGCTTGTTTGTATGGCTCCATTGAAGGAAACAGGACTCAAAACACGGACAACAGAGGGAAAAAATAACGTGAAGTGTTTTTTCACTATACTTTCCCGAAGAACATCACATGCGTGTTTTAGTTGTCGCCTTCAGCGTGTTGCAAGCGATCGCATGGTCGTTGGTAAACTGGTTGGCCGTCACATAAGCACGTGTCGTGGAGCTGAATATATGTGGGAAAGATAGCTCATGATGTCTGGGAAGTGTACTAAGAAGAGATGCCATATTTCATAAGGTTTACCCAGTAAGTGATAGCGGGAAGGTTGCGTTGGTTTTCTCTCTTTCCTTCCGTATTTCTTTCTTTCTTTCTTGTGCCACATATTGTGTCACTGACTTTGTGGTCAGTGATTTCACACGAGCGGAGAACCTCTTACAATCAGCCTCATAGCCTTAAACAGCTAGCTGTAAGAAATGAATGCAAAAGAAGTCATGTGCATTAGGAAGGCTTTGATGCCTATTATCCTGCTTCTTCGTCAAACATTTATGTCCTCAACTGTATTTAACGGCCCCACTGTCTAAGCGGCTTGTCCTTTGAACTTTGCAATGATGTTTTGTGTTCTCAAATCATATCTGCGCTTTGCACTTTCTCTTTAGTATAAAAAATTCCGAAAGCACATAAAGTAGCTCAAGTTCCTCATATAAGCGAGACAGTTATCGAATTCGAGAACTATGTTTGGTAGTGATGTTAGCCACGTCTAATGTGTCATGACATCAATTGCCAGCTAGAACGCGTGAAAATTTATACGCTTTCTGAAAGTGTGAAGTACGTTCCCTTACGTACGGACTCTAAATTCCTTTTTATTTTATTTTCATACGAGCGACGGGAAAGACAGAAGTCGCTGCTTTAATGTTCAGTAAATAAAACGTGTTTCTATGGTAAGCTGTAACAAAAATCCCAGCAATTCCACGTAGTGAATGATGATGAGTAGGGCGAAGCGTCATCCAGTCCGGCCGTGCTTCTGTCCGTTCATTCATTATATTGCTTTCGTCTATCCATGCGTCCATCCGTATGACCGTTCATTCGTGCAACGGCCCGTGCGTCCATCCGTCTTACTGACTGTCTGTCCGTTAGTCCGAGCGTCTGTCTGTGTCCATCCATCCATCCATCCGTCCGTCTATCTAGTGAAGACTCCAAGTACCACCATCTCGCATCTTTTCATCATATATTCATCGTATACAAGTACCGCCATACAGCAGACATTCCAACGTATAAACCAGAGGTGGCTACTACTACAATCACGCGACGTACGACCCATGGTGTAGGGAGCTTCACCCCTAAAAAGTGGCGTTGGCGTAGTCTAGCAGTATTGTCGGGATATCCTCGAAAGGAGGCGTAATCTAATGGCAATGATGGGGTGTCCTGAGAAGCTGGCCTATTTACCATAAAATTAAAGGGACACCAAAGGAAACTTTTCATTCAACGTCGTTTGTTTAAATCAGGGCATCGAACAATCCGACATAAACATACTGCAAGAAATCTACAGTGGATCCACAGCAACCATTGTTCTCCATAAAGAAAGCGACAGAATCTCCACAAAGAAGAGTGTAAGGCTGGGAGACACGATCTGTGCAATGCTATTCACCGCGTCTTTACAGAAGGTATTCAGGACCCTATATTTGAACGAGTTAATGATAAGAGTCAATGGGGTGTACCTTAGTAACCTGTTATTCGTTTATGACATTGCCTTGATGAGTAACTCAGGGGACGAATTACAGCTCATGATTACTGAACTGGACACAGAAAGCAAAAAAGTAGGCCTGAAAATTCTTGACGACATATTGAGCGCTAAGAGACAGGGACAGGAGAGAGTGGACACCACAATGCGCTACTACTCTCCCTTTACCAACAGCTCCCTTTACCAACAGCTCCCTTTTAGCTCCCTTTACCAACACGCCCAAAAAATGGCACTGCTGAAAATTCTTTTGCACAAAAATAAAGTAATGTGCAACAGTTTCGGCAGAAAACAGCGCTTTTCGACAGGTGGAGAGACACTGGAAGTTGTAAAGTATTATGCCTACTTAGGACAGGTAGTAAGCACGGAGCCGAACCATGATAATGAAATAACCTGGAGAATAAAAATAGGGTGGTTCACATTCAGCAAGCATTCTCAAATTATGAATGGTAATGTGCCACTAACCCTCAAAAGGAAGGCATTTAACAGCTGCATCTTGCCGGTACTTAAGTACGGAGCGGAAACCTGGAGGCTTACAAAGAGGGTTCAGCTTGAATGAAGGACGTCGCAGCGAGCGATGGAAAGGAAAATCATAGGTATAACCTTAAGACACAAGAAGAGAGCAGAGTGGGTCAGGGAACAAACCGGGATTAAGGATATCATAGTTGAAACCAAGAAAAAGAAATGGACATGGGCCGGACACGTAGCACGTGGGCAGGATAACCGCTAGTCATTAAGGGTACGTACCTGACTGGATTCCCAGAGAAGGCGAACGCACGAAGGGGAAAACAGAAAGTTAGGAGAGCTGACGAGATTAAAAAGTTTGCGGGTGTCACGTGGCAACGGAAAGCAAAAAAACGGGTTGAATGGCGGATCATGGGAGAGGCCTTTTGTTTGCAGGGGGCGTAGTCAGGCTGACGATGATGATTGTTTAAATAGCGGGTCTAGAAACCTCATAGTGTTACTTTTGCGCCATAGGAGCTCAAATAAATAAAATAACGTTTCAGTGGTCCACATCAGATAAGCGCACTTCAAATTACCCGCCTCAAGCGGAACGTGGTACGATGCTGTCACCATGAACAACGTTGCGCGGCTTTCATGTGCAGCCGCCGACACTACCTAGCAGCAGAATGAAAATAGGGGAAGCCACAGCAGCAAAAAGGGCCATTGAACAATTTCCTGCAATGGTCTTTGTGACGGCAGATGTGCTCGGTTCAGTAGGGCCCCGCTAGATGGCACAATTTATCTAGTTAACCTAAAGTTACGGTATATGCTACCTTTATGGAGCATATACAGTAACTCCAAGTTTAACCAGGCTAGAATTGAACTGTTTAACCACTCGCGGCGTTCCCTTTAGTAGCATCTGGCGGTTTTTTTTTTCATTAATCAAACACAAACGAAAAGCAGCATTTTATTATGTCTCTTGATGCACAGAAGGTTCTTAATTTAGTACAGCAAGATAGATTTCTAGTGAATAATTGTTGGCGGTACCTCTGACGTAATCGGGATCATATTGCGAATGTCCTATCATAGCGCATTTCTTCTCGTGCACTTACCCTAATTTCTCGCTAAGTATTGCACTGTTGTTAATAATATTCTCGTTTTAGACGTTGTCATACATTGAACTTTAACTCCGTCAAATTTTTTATTCAACTTTAGTGTCCCTTTAATAGACATTATAAAAATGGTGCGCATGATAACTGTATGCAAGTGAGATGTTCTATAAATGAGAAATATTCTAGTGCTAGCATGATGAAACACTTCGAAAAGTAAGTACATTTTATTGGTAGCCCTCGAAACAAACTTTCGCAGTTGAAGATGCACAGTGAAGGGTCATGAAACATCCGCGTACGTACAATTTGTAGTTTTACGCTGCAGTTATTGCCTATACGTGGTGGTTTCTTCTTTCTTTTAGAGCTCATCGACGTTGCTAGCTTGCACAGATTATATTTTTTCGCGCCGTCATATCGGAGTGGCAAGAAACAGGCAGAGCAAGAAGTGCGCGTTGCACGTGCTCCATGATGCACGACATCAGTGTTTATTTTCGTATTTCGGCCTCAAAAGCTGATCTAAATTTCCTGAAAGTTGGTTGGCTAAATGTCTGGCTCTTTCAGAAGGCAATCTACATCATTTTTACCTAGAATTGACTACGTAGGTGCTAGTAGACGTCATCAAGCTTTATGACGTTACAATGACTGGTGTGGAAAATTCAAGGTGGCGTCATCACCCACCATTTCCTTTCTGTATGTTCCCTCGCTTACCGAGTGCCTTCTTGCTGCAAACATGGTGTTTTGGTATCGTGAATTGCGTAATTTACTATAATACAAGAAAAAGAGTGTGTGTGTGTGTGTGTGTGTGTGTGTGTGTGTGTGTGTGTGTGTGTGTGTGTGTGTGTGTGTGTGTGTGTGTGTGTGTGTGTGTGTGTGTGTGTGCGTGCGTGCGTGCGTGCGTGCTTCTACGTGTCGTGGCCTCTAAACTTTTTAGCCTGATTGTACGTCGGCACGGTGTGCCAACGTATTACCAGGAGCGTTTCAAAGAACAAAAGTAACACATGCTTCCGTGGTACGTGCACCGACAACACTACTACATATCGACGGGCTGTTTGCATTTTTCTATATTTTTCATTTTGTTTCTTTCTTCCGGTTGAACCTAGGCATCTGACATCCCCTCAGCGATGACTACGACACGTAACAAGACTCGGCCGTCATGGGAACACTGTCAGCTGAATCCCTGCGATCCGATTGTCTGCCCGGGCTGCTGTTGCGTTTCCTGTTGCCTAAATAAGTTCCGGCTCCGCGGACAAGTTCCGGCGGTGGCCCCACTCGCGGAACTGGACAGCCGCCGTGCTCTCCTGTTTACTTCCGCCTGCTGCGTGTGTGTGTGTTGGCGCGAGAGATCAGCGGCGACGGGGCACGAAGGCCTTGAGGTCTAGGCCCGCGTGACATTAGGACTTCTAGTGTAACGTGAGATAGGGTGAACCCCACGCCCTGCGCGGCCGGAGGGAATCCCGCATGCTGGAACCCAATAAAGTTTATTCTCTCTCTCTACCGTGGGCTGGCGAGGAGCTGTAGCGTGGGCGTGCGGACGCCCCTGAAGAAAACCAGTTTGTCCCTCGCATTTCCTCGACCTCCGCGAACAAACGTAGTTGTATAAAGGCCCGCGGAGTGGGAAGGATCGTACACGAAGGCAGCAGAATGCCGTGTGTTTGAGTTGTTCCTGGTTAAGCGCAGCACAGAGGCTGTGTATGTCGTTTATGGTGTGGCGGTGCCTTCTAAATAGAGGGAGACAATAAATTTAGCGCCATTTATTGGCTTTCCTCTCACCTGGCTGTGCGAAGGTTGTCCGACGTGTACAGCCTCATAAACCGGAAGCATTATGGTGTACTTAGTTGAGCTAGGCCTTCGCTGATATTTAGCGGCGCGAAGGCTTCTGCTGTTCAAAGACACGTGCGGCCTTTGTATCCTCTGTGATTGAAGGAAGCTTCGCGATTTAGCTGCTGAATTTCTTTCAGCCTACTGAGAGATTTACGAGAAAATATATCAAACTTGTCCATTATTATTGCTTATAATTTTTCTATACCTCTTCAGCGTATTGAAAATAGACTTGCGCGAATGTAATGGGCAGTTTCGCGAAGACAGGATGCGATTTGCAATCGCTGCAGAGTTTCATGTTTGAGACGAACAGGCGGTGTTTCCAGGAGACACACCATTCGGACGACAGACGTCAACAACAGCGCAGTCATTTTTCATCAATTTTAAGCTTATTAGTAAACGCCTCCACAAACCAAACAGAGAGAGAGAGACGCAAAAAGAAGCGAATGAAACGCTGGAAAGTTATACGGGTTTTACGTTATTGGCTATATTTCGCTGAGGGGAGGAAAAGGGGGTAGCTAAAAAAACGTGTGAGAGAGCCGAGGAAACGAGCAACACATTCTGCGCGCTTACACATCACAGCGTTCATCGAGCAGACCACGCTCGGTTGTCAAAAACTGCCTCGACATTGCTGTATGAGATGCCTGAGCGGGAGTCACTAGGCGATAAAGCAGCATCGGCAAATGGCTGATATGATTAAATGCCTGACATATGCATATATGACAAGTCGCTGGATCGACTTCCAGCCGCATCGGCTGCATTTTCGAGGGAGACGAAAATGCTTGAAGCCATTGTACTTCGATTTAGGTGCACGTTAAAGAACCCAAGGTAGTCTGATTTTTCGCAACCATCCACTGCTGCCTCTGTCATAATTATATCGTAGTTTTTGGATGTTCATGCAATATTATTATTATTATTATTAATATTATTAGCAGTAGTAGTAGTAGTAGTAGTAGTAGTAGTAGTAGTAGTAGTAGTATTAAAAGAGCCCGCAAGCTGATCACTCATAACCATCCCTATTCTAGCTTCCACAATCTTGTGTGTGCAATGACCTTGGTTTTGTCCTTAACGTAAACTCAGCGCTAAAGAAAAAAACATACTTGTGAATTATTACCAGGTGTCCTGAATCAACACTTTACCGAGCTACATTGTGTGCTTCAGCTGTATCTTCGCTGTGTAAGCAACTCTTGCATACGCGGAACGCAGCGAAGTTATCAGAAAGCTTCTGCGAAGGTAATTCAAAAGTATACGCATAGATCATTGATTTTCAACACGGGGTGTCGATAGAGCCATTGTTTCGACAAAGTTCTGTTGTTACCTGCATCGACGCAGCGACATTGCTGACTTGGAGTAGGCAAAAACCTTGTCTCCATTGGGTTCCCGAGCTGAACAACATACGTACAGAGGCGTAAGCAGAATGTCGGGGCAAGAGAGGAGGGTGTCACCAATCTTTACTTATGTTTCATACCTGTGTTTGCATGGCTGCTTTTACAAACACATGCAAAACTGAAAATTTTCGGCAGGCCCATATCCCAAACTCTACCCCCCCCCCTCTCCTCTCCTTTGGCTACGCTAATGATGCATCTCTTGCCATGTGCATTATAACAAAAAAACACCTTAACCTTTTTCTTTCTTTTCTTTTTTTAAGGTCGCAGTGGACGTCCCGCTAAATAAAGTTGACGAGAACGACATTTGTGATTTCCTCACCTCTTAGATTACAGTAAACAGGTTGTGCTGAATTACTAAGATCAAGAATCAACTTTGTTGACGTGTGGCAGTAGATCTTTGATTGAAACGCCATCTGAAAGACGGTTTTGTGTGTCTTTGGCAGTGGCAAATAGAAACATTCAAAGTTTTATTTGGTTTAATAAATAGTATTATTTCATAGAAACTTATTTTAACGTTATATTGCGCACATTCACTCTCACTTACATGCATTTATAGTACTGAAACTAAGTCAAAATTTGATGTCTCCAATAACTCCACCTTTGATGTGACCAAAACTTTGGAGAAGCTTTACTCAGCGATTTTTACATGATTTTTTTTTAACATTCACCAGCGCAAATGATAAGTCACCGAGTTATTGAAGAAATGAATGGTGTTTATTTTGTTGCATTATCGCTTTTAACATACATATCATCTGGTAAATTGAGCGCCAATGCTCGGGATATATTTTAACATGCACGGTCCCGTTAGTCTAGCAGGATGGAATAGTTTGGATTGGATTCTCACTTTCTCATCTTACAAGGAGAATTTCGTGCACATAAAGGATGGAACTGTTTGTACAAAAGGTTTCAATATAATAATTTTATCATTAGTACACTGTACGCTGACTTTACCCAAGCATCTCTGACAGGTTTATCTATGGTTGCCTTGGCTAATTACAAATGTCCAGTATTACTAAAATTACTGGAAGTTAAGGGGTTCAGAAAGCATCCTTCAGACTTTCCTTTGCGCATTGCGTGATATGGGTACGTTCAAGAGAACCTATGGTGGTGGTGAAAAGCATTACTAGTTGAACGTTGGGGCAGGCATATGGTCCCTCCATGTTACCCTTTAGTCCTAAATAGGTCACGGCTACTTGCTGCTTAACTGGGGCATATCCGTGTTACGAGAATAGAGGCGTCTGTCTCATCCCTTCCCTTATCTCCGCTTAAGACAAATGCGCCATGATCACATTTTGTGACGGGAGTTCTTATAAATGGGTGCTGACCCGATTTCGTAACGGGACTCTACGACAACCATACAAATGTCCGGTATACAGAGAGCGCCCAGAGTAGGTGTGAAGTTGCGTAAATGTAAACGTATTTTATTTGACATTCTAGTCAATTTCAGCACAGTCAACGTACTGATATCGATAATAGCGTGTCTTCAGGCTACACTGTCAATTCAGGTCACTTGTGTGGTGATGACAGTTACCAAAAGAGGCAAAATGGCCGCTTGCGTGTCACCAATGTTGCCATGGAGTGGAGCAGCCGAGGAAACGTCCCGAGGTTTTGCGTTACCAAGGGGCGAAACGGTGTGAACCGGTTTGCGTGTTACCTTTGTGGTGAACGTTGCGTGTTATACGTTGTTAACTTGCTTCGATACCACGCATCGTGTGACCATTGTGTTGGAAACTCCCGCGATACGACAGCTAGGCAATCCATGAGGAAACTCGCTAGCAGACGCTCCCTGCGTCGGCTTTGCGAGAAGCCGCGGGGAAGAATGCCTAGAGGAGAGGGGAGAGCGAGCGTAGCTTAGCAGACACTCTCTTCGTAGGCGTTGCGAGGCAGGAGGGGCCTGTGTAGGAGAGGGGAGAGAGAGAGAGGAGAGGTACGCACATGCCTAATGGGGGAGCGAGTGCAAGCAGGAGGCATGAGAGAAGTGGAGAGAGTAACGCGCAGCTATTGGAGAGACGGAAAGAGGAGAATCGCGCATGCGTAGTGTGAGTGCCGACGCCGGACACGTGACATACTAACGAGCAAGCGATGCTCCGCATCTAAAGAAAACGGACACACGAGAAAAAAGACACAGGCACACAACGCTGTAACAGCTGTTATTTCACTAAAAGGAAGCGTTCGTTCACCGGTATCGCCCACCACATCACCAGGTGAAAAAAGAATAAACATTCAGCATTAGTTCGCATCGGTGGATCAGTGGCGAGGAAGCTCGGCTGCTGACCCGAAGATCGCTAGTTCGATCGCGGTTGCGGTGGTCGTATTTCAACGGAGGCGACATGGTAGAGGCCCGCGTACTATGCGATGTCAGCGCGCGTTGAGAACACCAGATGATTCAAAATTCCGGAGCACTCCGCTACTGTGCCTCTCATAATCATACGATGACATTGGGACGTAAAATCATACACATTATCATAATATTCTGCTTTTTTCGCCATCGCTGACAGATAACAAGTTTTTATCAAGACGCAAATCGACAACGTGCTTATATATAATTATCTCCGAAGTTCCTGATACAGTATTCCTTCATAATTTCCGGCTGCTCTTTGCCCTGTTCTCTCCCCAGGTAGCTGACCTTGCTGAAAAGTGGGCGGCAATTAGATTGCAGGACAGTGACGGGCCAGATTAGCGCCGTCATTCGAGTTCAATGAATCGCAACGCTCACGCAACCTGGCATTGATGTGTCGGTCGATTTGACCGATGCAGCCCTTATCACAGGTCATCGGAATCTTGTGGACCACGTGTGGGACACAATTTCTAAAGCTACATGCATATTCTCCTGTATTGCAATACAAGCAGCATTGCTGGTCCTTCAAAGAGCCACGCAGTAAACAAAGGCTAACACGTTTGAAGGGAGCTGATGGTAAAATACCACCCAGCTACTTTTTTGACGTCCACCACGATTGAGCAGCGGTTAGGTTATTGGCTGCTGACCGGAAGGGATGGTCGCGGGTTCCGTCTCGGCCTTTCTATTAACCCCCATTTTCCCCAAGCGAGGTGCAGGGTAGCAAACAGAGCCAAGCTTGGTTAACCTCCCTGCCTTTCCTCTCTATTTATCTCCCCCTCTCTCAATGAGGGCAAAATGGTAGAGCCCCATGTACTGTGTGGTGCCAGTGCACATTCAATAACAGCAGACGTTCGAAATATCCCCAGCCCTGCACTACGGCGTCCTTTAATAATCATATCAACGGTTTGTGACGTAAAACCTCAGATACTCCTCTTTTTTTTTCATTTTATGTGAGAGCTTATGTATACTTAAGGTGGGTCTTCAAATAGCTTCTCCTGGATATGTTCTGTCCGAATTTGCATGACTTATTTACGGATTGTTCATCTTACGAAGTTCATATTACTAGGAAGCTGGAACATCACGCTTCTTTGAACTCAAGTTATCGCGCTCATCTGACACTTCATTGTCGTGCATGTGGCATCCACATGCTTTTCGGTAAATTCCGTTATCTAAGCAGAGCAATGGAAAAAAAAGGAGCTTGAAATTGAGGAGGGATAACCACATCACGCGTAACGGAGATCTAGAAAATATAAAACAGCCCTTATTGGAGCGGCCCACCAGCTTACGCACGGAGGAAAGGGGGGCAGTCACCTAAGAGGGAAGGGGGGAATCTGCCCCATACACTGAATAAACTGGGAATCCTTTGCCCCCCCTCCCTGAAGTGGAACCCTGTCCTGCTTATGAAGATAACTGTATACGGACACCTTCGATTTGATTCCGTGATATGGAATTCATAATTGACAACGATGGGGAAAAAAAAACTCCCAAGCATTTCCCCGAGGGTGAACATGGTTAAGTGCGAATACACGGGGTCATGCTATGAGGGGTATTTATTAATTCGCACTATTATATTTATTAATCACACTATGGTGCCTTTATGGTGTAATGGTTCCTGGGAATCGCCATTTGATCACACGGGAGAGTTTACGTTAACTCACTGGCGAATGCCAACGGATTTTAACTTTACTCCCCCTCACGACCCGCTCTCGACGGGAGACTGAGAGAGAAGGCGGGCGCACGAGAGAGAGGGGTGCGCGCGCAGCTGCACCGAGCGAGGAGAGCGGAGGAGCGAGCGAAGGGGGAGGGGGTATAAGGCACGTTACTGACACCGATATCAGCGTCGCGTCCGTGGCTTATTCGGTAGAGCGTCGCGCTGCGGCCCGCCAAGTCCTCTTTCTTTTAAAGATAGAGAGAAGACTGCGGACACCGCCGACGGCGGTGGATGGTTTGGGGTTGCTTATAAAGTGTATTCACACTTAATATGAATGTTCAATCTTCTTTCACTTGGTGACATGGTTGACGATACTGGGGCACTGCGCATGAATCGGGAGGTTATCTGGTAGAACGGCTGTAATCAATAGATCCGCAGTTAGGTTTGCAAACAGTTGTTGATTTTGCTGACATTCGTCCAAGTAACAAGAACCAACTAGCTCAGATATCAACTCTCATACCATGTCGTTATGTTATGGTACTATAAAAACCAAAACTATAGCTTTCAAAAGCATTTTTGTTAGCTTTTTAAGGCACACTTGCCATTAAGAGCACAATTCATAGTATCAAGAGGGCTTGGTTTTTCCTTCGACGCAATAATACAGATCAAACTTTTGTCTCATGAACAATTCAAAGCAAGCAAAAACTTGTATTGGAGTTTTATAATGTGCAGAAGCCATAAGAACAAAGTATTTGTGAAAGATCTCACGATCTTTGAATATGCTAGAATTGCAATAAAGATGGCTAAATTCCTTGAAAAAATAAACCCACACGTTGGTGACAATATCCGTGAAAAGAAGCGTCACTGCGTACTTTTTTTGCACTGTCAGTTTCTGGCTTGTGCATACAGCAGTTGTCTTGCTTTTTGCCGTTATGTCTACATTTTACGTGCCCTATTTCCTTTCTATGTCTTTTTCTTTTCGCAAGAACGATGCCGAAGCAGTAATACTGTTGTGAGAGAGATCACTTGCAGTGTGTGGATTCCACAATTGCACTGACTTCAAGTAGACGAGTAATTACTATTGCAGTTTTATTCAGTATATCCCTGAGTGTTCAAAGATGAAACTGCAAAACTTTTGTAATGGAAACGAGTGCTTACTACCACATTCGTTTTTTTTTATTTACCTCGTAGTCCGAAATCATGTTCTCCACACTAGTTTGATATATGTTTCACTGGCCTGTTTAGTATCTTTATCTTTTTTAAAGCTTCTCTTTGTGCGTCATCTTCTTTTTCTAATTATTTCCTCATTAATATCCCTGCTCAGGAAATGGGGACCACCTAGCTTTCTTTAAACTACACCCAAATCTAAGCGCACTGGTCTCAAGCATTTTCGCCTTGATCGAAAATGCAGCCGGCGCGTCCGGGATTCGATACGGTCACCTGCGATTCAGCCGCCGAGTTTCGCCCAAATTTCGCAGGAGCACCCCTTAACTGATATAAATGCTGAAGATCACACTTCATTATTAGCGTGAATGCTAGAGCACATCGTCTTTTTTATTTTCCTAAATATATTTGGAACAAAATACGCACGAGCAACGAAACTACACACAAAAAAAGTGCACTGCAATGGCTTCATCACACGACACTTGCAGATAACGAGTTGGCTTTTTTGAATAAGCCAAACGCCATAATGTAAGTTATTGAGCGCGGGTCTTTTATGGTCTCCACATGTTTTGATTCTGTACTTTTAAATAAATAGACATTTTTGTTAGAACTGGGCACATGTCTAGGTGTCTTTTTCCTCCTTGATTTTTTTTCTTTCTCGGTTTTTCAGCCTTGAATTATAAACGCACATAGGATGACCCATCAGTCACGGCAAGCATTACCCTTCAAGTGCTTTTTTGTTTGTGTTTTTTTTTTCTCACTGCTGTACTCCACTTTGACGGCACGTGTGTCTCTTCCTACTTGCGATGGTTCTTTCCGTAGCTTTAACATTGCCATTCTTTCAGTATATAAAAGTCTATTTCCAGGTTTCGCCTTAGCGCTTCACAGCTTCTCTGCAACCTCGCTTGTCGCTCTGGCACTATAGTTAAGAATGAACCACTCCGTTGACACATAAACCTCGGCTGTGTTGCGATTCACTCGACGACAAGGCTTGCCTCCTCTGGGTCATTATCGCTTTAACGCTAATGGCTAAGACGGCTTGCAATAAATGTTGCTTGCAATGCGCAACCAAAAAGTGAGCGCCCTCCGAAATAGCCACGCTCGTTGAAACGCTGTGTTTTGTGCGACGAGGCTGAAGGGCATTGCTGCTTGGACAAGATGGCGAAGTGTTGCAAGGGAGTTTGTCCTGCGACGGCTTTCGCTGCGGCGTTCACTTCAATGCGTCAACCTGGATGCGCTTATACGCCCTGGCCTAAGTATGACACTCGTGTCAGTTTCATTTAGTTCACGACTAAGAATACACCCGTCCTAGCCATATATAAAGAGGATTTTAGCACAACAGCGCATACAACGGGACGAATAACATACAGGAACAAAGCGCTGTCATGTATGTTCTTCGCCCCGTTATCTTGCGCTGTGCTGCGATGATGTTCCTAGCCCACATGAGAGCCATTATAAATGACCTCACGTTCGTATATAAAACTAAACCAGCGCACTGACTTTTCTGGTATACGTAACTTTCACAATCTATAAGGCAGTTTTCGCAACCTTCGGGGCGTCAGTTTCTTTCGTCACCACAACTTCAGCGTGCCCAAAGCAAACTTTCATCACGCTTTCAGCGTCAGCACACATTCGGTGGGGAGTGCTACCAGTTCACGAGAACAGGCCCGTCCTGCCATGTCAGTAAACTTGTGTGAGTTGTATATAACTGCACAGAGTGAAGGGATGCCTGTTCTCTTACGAAGGTTCTGCGGACGTTGGGCAGCCCGCTTCCTTTCTCAACAATGACGAGCAACAAAAACAACAGTCGCAAGGAAGTGATGCAAGAAGAGGCTATACCGACGCTTGAACGGGAGCGAACTCATACAAGCACCGCCCGGCCACCTGGATTCTTTCTCAACATTACTTGAGGCGCTGCAATGAAGCGTATTTCGGGAAACGCCGTTATACTACAGTGATTCATTCTCGCTCGTGGCAAGAAGCCGGAAAGCCACCCTTTCTTTCCTTGCGTGTCGGTTAACGGTTTCCTGCTGTTCATTTCGGGCGTGCCCTCTCATTCTGCTGATTCGATTTCCATTTTGTTCCTGGATCTCATCATGGGTTTCCAAACACTTTATATTCCCTACCGGGCAAGATTCGCTCACTTACTTACACCATTAAAAGATTTCATTGAAGCCACTACTAACCACTTCGAACGTATGCAATTTTTTTGTAATATGCAAAGTGATGCTTTCTTGCGTATTGCTCTAATGCATTTTAGTTTTATTTTGTTGACTCGCTTGCTTTCGTTCTGTATTACTTAACCACCTTTTCTACAGCCCGTTATTTGGGCTGCAGTACATTAAATTAAATCAATATATAAATATTCCTATATAAATTGGTAAAAACTTGATGTTATGTATTGTCACAGTCGGCCGCTGTAGTTTATCGATATAAAGGGTGCTCGGCTGCTCACCTGAAGGTCGTGGGTTCGATCTCGGCCACAGCGTCCGAGATCGAACCCACGACTACTGCGTCTACTGTCCATACTACTGCGTCTAACAAAGATGACAAGCCCTTCAAATTACACTTTTTTTTTCTTCGATGTAAGATCTTGTAATTTGATGGGTAGATACACGCACCAGCAATGGGCTCATCAGAGTGTCTTTCCCTAATTCAGCTGCAAGGTTTAGGGCTGGCGGATTCGCCAATCATATTACCATGCTCCTTTATTAATTTGTTGTAATATATTCGACTTTTCATCCCATAAAACTATATACTAGCACTGCTGAGCGCAGACGGCGCGGCAATGCTTGAGAAGCTTTGAGATTATCACGGCCTATTCGGTGAAGATTACGCGTACGACGTGTATGTAGTCAAGCTTATTCGAAAGCTTAGGTGAACACCAACGATAACGCAGCGAAGTTTAATTACGGATGTATAGATCGCTCTAATAGTATTATTCTACTACACTGCATACCTGGCGCTTCAAACATGTGGTGCACGGACTTTTCTCTGGCTTGCGTGATAGGTTGGCATATAGTTTGGCAACTGCGCTAAATTGTGCTCACAATATTTTCCCACCTACTGCAATTAATAGCGCTTCATTCGTCTAAGCTACTGCGAAAGGGTTAGTCTCAATTTGTTTTGTGTGTGCATGAGGCACTCTATGCAGCCACTATGAATTAATTTAGAGATCGCATGGAGTTGACATAGTTCCGGGATCACAGAACTGTGAAAAGATATTTCAAAATCAACGTGGAGGCTTTAGTGATCTTCGAACTGAGCATTCGTGTGCCTTTCAATACCTCACGTCACATCTATACAGGGGGACTAACCTCTGTAATCTAGGACGTCCATTCACTCGCCAGTCCATCTTCACTCGAGGAGGACGATGGCAAGTCCACCTTTTGGGAAAAAATGTTCACCGTACATAAGCCGGCGCCAATTCGGGAGAACCGCCGAGTTGTTTTCAGCCGAGCTGCGGCGCTGCGTTCAGCTCGGTAATGTGTAGGCAGGAATTCTAGCCGGGGCTCGTCTCAGAATACAGGTATAAATGTCATGACTGCGTTGAGGTGATCTTAAGAAACCCGCTAGAGATGATGTGTATGTACAAGACAACGCATGCCGCCGTTGATCAGATCACCCGACGTGTGACGACTGTGCGCGCTGATATCCTTGCAATCTGAGTGTCATCATTTTTCTAGGCACAAGTAGGCCCTAAATAAAGTTCGGCCTTCACCGGTTGCTAATGGTTTCTTCACCAGCCACAGCGACGTGGCAGTAAAATGCAGTTCTCGTTGGTTTTCTGGGAAAAATGAAATTCTGCACAAATATTTCTGTTGATTGCTCAGGATGTTCCGATTCCCTTGTGATTGGAAGAATATAACGAGAAATCGGTAGCCCAAAGGAAACTGGCCTTCCATAACGCCAAGTTCTACGATCCCCTTTTGTTTAGCAGTTTTCCTGGTATGAGGCGTATCTCAAGGGCAAAAATACAACAGCAAAAACAACAACCACAGCTCTTCCTACTTTTGAACCGACTACTCAATAACAACCCGTGCTCACCATTCATGCGACACCGGCACTCGAGAACGTTATCTTATCTGAACACTGCAAGCTCTAATGCAGCTAACCTATTGACTCAGCACTGCGATAACACAAGCCTGAAAACACTGATGTCCCCACGCCGTCGTCAGCAAAGCATTATTAGTCAATACTAACATTAGGCAACGCTTGGTCCAAATTATCACGTGTCGTTTTAATTACACTGCGTTGCACAATTGTGCCGCTGCACACTGAACACGGGTGTGGGCGTTGAACATGGTGCTTTTATCGGCAAAATTCGATGCGACAGGGTCGACAGTGCTGCACGTAACTATACACATCGGCAGGCATGCGTGGGCTCATTCTTCCTCACTCGCCTACGTCAGAAGGCGGAGTCGATGTCGCTCTGCGTGCGTGAAGCGTGACGGAAGAGCCGTACCAAGAAGGAAAGTTGTGCGCTACACGGGGCTCGATGGACGCCCGGTCGCGGGTTCCGTATGGGAATAATGCAATGATGACGCGAGATGACATCGTGCGAGATGAGCGCACGCCACCAACGAGTGGACGAGGCGATGACCCAATGCACAGCTTGACACGCTATCGCTATATCCTGAAGCTCAGCGTTCTAACGCATCACTGATTAGCGCTGGCCGCCAAATATTTGCTGCGACCTGAGAATAATGCCCGCCGTCATCAGTTCGAAAAGAGCGATAGCCTTTGTCCAAATCGAGTCCTAGCGTTGTAAGAGATTAACGTTCATAAACTGCGTGCGCGATGAATTTTTTGCGGGTCTTTTTTCACCCGCGTAGCATTCAAAGGAAAAATAGAATTGTTAGCTGTTCACATCGAGAAGTCGTTTTTGTTTTTTCATCGGTGACACGCTGTGCAAGCCAAGGTTGTCACATTGAAGGTACAGTACACATCGAAACAGAAGAATCGATGGGATTTGACGCGTTCCTATAAACCACGATATGATTATGAGAGACACTGTAGGGGAGAGCTCCGCAAATGTTAACCATCTGGGGTTCTTTCACGTGCACCCAAGTTTAAGTACACAGGCCTCGGGTATTCCCGCATGCGTTGAAAATATCCCGCTACCTTGCTGACATGAACTTCATATATTCGGGGATTGTTGCTCTAATTAGGAGCACGGGTTTCGAGAACACTAAAATGAGTACGGTGGATACCCTGGAACATATCGCATATACTTTGATAGGGCTACTTTAAAAAGACACACTCTGTTTCGATATCAAGCTTGTCCATGATGCGTGTATGGTGCTGTGACGTAATGGGAAGGCAGTGATTCGCGGGGTATACTTGCGGCAGATCTGCCATCTTCTCGTAGTACACGTAAACAACGAGGCGCGCATTATCTCCAGTGACCCCGACAGTGATTTCTGTGAGCAGGGATGCACGCAGGACGCAGATTTCGAAAACTCTGTAACTGTATGGACTGCCCGAGATTATGTCCATTGCAGTTGGGTGGACTTGCTGATGATCAGCGACGAAAACTTTAAAATCAAAGCAAATGATTTGTACGTGTTGACTGCCTCCTGAGTGCGGAGACAGGTAACGATGCATACTGAGCAAACAAAAAATTTCTTTTTTTTTTGTTGATGTCTCAAAATTGTGTCAGTGCGCTTTAAGATCAGCCGTCGAGCATCATGGCCACTTGACTACCATGGTGGGTTAAACAATAAAGTAGTTCAGACTGATGAATTTCATTATCAAAAACTGTACTTTCGTTATTTCAGCACCGTTTGCTTTATCATAGACGAGAATGCTAGTGTCGCCCCGCCATTGTGGTCTAGTGGCTAAGGTACTTGGCTGCTGACCCGCAGGTCACGGGATCGAATCCCGGCTACGGCGGCTGCATTTCCGATGGAGGCGGAAATGTTGTAGGTTCGTGTGCTCAGATTTAGGTGCACGTTAAAGAACCCCAGGTGGTCGAAATTTCCGGAGCCCTCCACTATACGGCGTCTCTCATATTCATATGGTGGTTTTGGGACGTTAATCCGCACATATCAAACAATCAATCGAGAGTGCTAGTGTCAGAAGCGCCGCGTTCGAATTTCCCACTGAAATCTTCAACGGTGACATCTGATATTTCCGAGTGTTTGTTTTTATTTTTCATTCTTCGGCCACATTGGCTCACCCTTATTTCCTGCAACTTCATATGTCAAGTTTCTGACTCGCTCAGTTTCGATATTAGCGGGATAGCGGAAGCATTCGCAACATGCAAAAAGGTTGGCACGCGTGCTAACGTCGCGTCCAATGCGAGGCTCGATTGCGAGTTAAGCTACTTGAAAAATACTTGAACGATCCCTGACACCAAATTTGGAAACTCGAGATGATTGTGCTGTTTGATAGTCCTGCATGCAGGGCCACCTTTGAGTGATTATTAGGGGCGAAGGTTGCCCTAAAGATAGTTTCTGTTCTGGCAATGTCCCGCGTTACCTCGAGGACCTTTCACCAGTGATTCCGGCTGGGAGAAGGCACTCAGGAGCCCCAAGCTCCGAAAACAACGAAAGGCAGTCCAGAGGGCCCAAGAACTGGCGGAACGCCACCATGTTCCCGCCCTGATTCAGGTGTCACCTACAGTAATGGCTGCTAGGGTGTCCCTCGTGGACATGCTGGTTGCTTAAACTCCTCCGGACCGTTTATTAACATTCTTGACTGACTGACTGTATGGTTTTAAAGTAAGGGTGCGTGCTCTTCGGAGTATTCAGGCACAATCGACATTTTCTGTTGTTTCACGTGATCCCCTTGTGAAGTTACAGAGGTTAAGAACATTTGCGGGCGCGTACAACACCCCGACTGGCCCCCAGTGAGGACTATTGTTCGTCACACCTCTCATTCTGTTGTCAGGCTGCTCTCTAGGAGGTTTAGGCTACTTACGGCAGGGATGCTTTTATTTTTCTTAGGGGGACACACTCAAAACACCCATAATGTTTCATTCGTCAACACCCACGGGTCCCCCTAATTGAAAATAGCGTGTTTCAGTGTCACCGAAGCTTGTGCGAGCATTGTCTCAGGCGATGCTCCGCTGTGGGGCGCTAGTTTCTCATGCTATTCAGGCGGTCGTTTCAAACGAATGCAAAGTCGTGCTGAATTATCGCCGCAAGCATTAATTATACACTGTGTTAGAGGATTTGCAATATAAATTCCGCATTACAAAGCTTCAAACTACTGTAAAAAAACTGGCCCCGTATCTACATGTCACACTGCAAATGTCGTCGAAAGACAATAGCCTTGCGTCTGGAGAGAGTTAACAAAACGTTTATTTGATGTTCTGCGCAAGAAAATCGGTGAATGGTATGCTGAAGGAGCTGTGTTAGAGTGGCTCGAGCGTGCACCTCAGGTGAATGAACACATCAAGTCACGTCACACGTGAGACATGCGCGCTGTCTGGCAGTTATCTTGAAAAACGAAGCGCGTGGCGTCCGCGCCCGTCTCGGAGGCGATAAGGTGTGAAACGCAAGGTGACAAGTAGGTGCTACCACCATGTCTTTTTAGCAAAGCGTTGGAAACACTTGCCCTTTCATGCAAGCATTGCATCGTCAGCGCGGTGTGATAAGCGCTACGGTCCTTAGAATTATTTGTGTATGCCTTTTCTAGTAAAAACACACATAAAAAATATTGACGTGTTGCTATGGTGCCTCAGATATGCGCAATGATTGCTTTCTTAATTGACTATCGTACAAGTATGAACGCTGAATGACGAGCAATATTGGTAGGCGCTGCTGATAGGGTCGGCGATTTGGAGTATCGCTCGGTGCCGTTTGGGGTATCGTGAAGAGCGGGCAAACAGGCAAGTGTACAGACAGACAGACAAACCAAAATTTTTACGTCGAAGGTCCGCAAGAAAGACTATCGTCTTTAAAACTCGCAAACAAAACTTTCATTAACAGGGGCAGCTGAGAGGGGCGAAGTACCCGTGCAACCGGAAGTGAATTAGACGGCGTATCCAGACTTAGTGCGTAGTTTTATTCCTGTCTCGGAAATAAATGGGATTGAGGGAGGAGGAACAGAAGAAAGAGTACATGACGCATGGGCGGCTACCGCATACCATTCAAATGACGTAACAGTGATAGCAGGGGTCCTTCAAGTATGCTGCTTCCTTAAGTGTTCTCTAATCTTTTTTGTCATTTGCATGGGTTGTACACGCATGTCCTGTTCATTATTTTCTCCCGTCTTTTTTTTTTCTTTTTGTTTGAATAAGCACCCATTTGCCAGTCAGCGCTAGTGTTGTTCAGACATCATCTGCGTGTTTCATATTTTGCGCTGTATCAAAACGAACCCAAAGCAACAGGCCCAACTCTCCCATTTGAATACAATGTAGTCATTTCTTGTCAATTAAAGTTACTTACACAATTGAAGATGCCGTCGAAATGTATGACGTCACAAGCTCTAGTGCAAATATTCAAAGCGGCGTCGCCTGCCGCATTTTTATACTCGTTTTTTTTTCCTGACAATGCTTCTCGCGGGAAGGGTGGTGTGTTTTGATAAGGTAAAAAAAGTAACTTTCAAATAAAAAAGAACTTATATTTTGTTTTTCTTTAAGTGCCGCATCGTAACAGACACATGTTCTTCCACCGTGGGAGATTTAAAGCATACTATCAGTTGAAAAAAAAAAGCAATATGGAATTTTTGTATAAGAAGTGATTATTCACTCGTTCACGGAACCAACATGAATTGAGAATGTTCTCGGTTGGAACCACAAACCCCCCCCCCCCCCCTTTTTTTTTTTTTTTTGCTGCTGGCGCCTACTTTCGCTGGCAATAAAGGCCGAGAGAGTTATTTGGCACCTCACCAACAATTCCTTCGTGACGTCTTGGCACTTGATATCAGTGATGGCCTGCTCTCTGTCTACAACCTTATCATCATGACTTTAGTGACCCTTATCTTTGTCTCTTTTTTTTTATTCTGCACTTATGACGATTGCTCAGATGTCGCACGTGGGAAAATACCCGACGACCATAGGTTGAATGCTGGTTCAATCATAGTTGTGTAGTAGCCTGTGTTGACCTTATTTATTTTATTCATATATTGTTAGCTTGTTGAATACGTTTTCTGTTAACTGACATTCGGACGAATGCGCAGCTCTATATCATCATTTGTCTTCACACATATGCAGCGCATGCTCTGGGGAGGTGAAGAAAGCTTTTGAAAGATAGTAAGTATCTCTTTGCGCAGATGTGCGCCACATTGTATCAGTGGTTTACGATGCTCGGCTGGTCACCCCAAGGTCACGAAATCGATACCGCATGGTGCGGTCTCCTTTAGGTGGAGACGAAATACTAGATGCCCGTGCACTGTGTGATTTTAATACACGCAAAGAATACCACGATGTCAAAATTATCCAGTGCCTTCTAGTACGGCGTCTAGCATATTTTGTGTTTCTTCGAAGCGTAAAACACCATGAGAAAACCGATAGATGAGATGAACGGTTATTCTTCCAATGATGTTCTCTGCTGCCCCCACAGAGAGCTACGCTTGCGATGAAGAAAGAAAGCGTTGTGACTCTGTGGTTACAGGCAAGTTATCTTTGTGTTTGCAGTGCTGGGGCACTCTTGCAGGAGTGCGGAGGAACATTCGTTTGGACGAGCTTGGTGGGGGGGGGGGGGGAGAAGTGGCTTGAAACCTCTTTGTCTCGAAAATGTGTGTATTCGAAGCACCTGTCAATAAACGTGATTATTTAGACATATTTATCAGCGCGAAAAGATGCAACATTTAGGAAAGAAACACATACACAGCGCTGTACTCACAACTGATTTACTATTTCAAACGCGGTGCCTTTTTGTAGGCACGCATCGAAACAACCAAAGATCACATAAAGAAAAAAAAGCGATGAATACCGCTTGACAACCGCTAGCCAAAAAGACAAACAACCGAAAGCAATCACGCCGTCTAAACTTCCCATGCCACAAGGTACGCCCCCAATATGAAAGGAGAGAAAGAAAAAAAAGAAAAAAAAAGAAAAAATTATGTACTTGATGCCAGAACCAACCGGGCCGAGCACGTTGAAGCTAGATCAGCCCACACAACCACAAACAAAAGACAAACAAGATCTAAAACGTTAAAAACTAAGAAGAATTATAAGAAAAGTGTAAAGCACGGATTAAAACTATTAAAAAGGCATGCGCTGTAGGTAGCTCATTTCCTGACTTGAGAGGGAAATGGAAGGCCTGCTTACACATTGGTCCTCCAGCCTCTGAATTTCGGCTACTTCTAAAATTTCTCTAACAATTTGTTCGCCATGCCTGGCTAAGACAATTGTACCCCCAAGCGGAGGGAGCAGCCGCAGTCTCGGCAATGCATCGCTAAATTACTGCATGCAGGCTGCCGCTGAGAGATTCAGCAGGTAATCTCTGAGCCGGACATTAAGACACCTGCCTCGTTTATCCAACATAGTACATGCCGCATGAGACTGGCGTGCAGCATACTACTCCTTGTTCGCACGGCACAAAGGGATGATGGGGCTAAGGTTCGCACATGACCTTGTTCCCAGGTGGAGCGTTCACCACTCGCACAACCTGGAGAGCTTTTCAGGGGCCGAAAATGTCACCCCGATGTCGCAACGCTGAGCAATCTTTTTCAGGTTGTATGACAACCTGTACATGTACGGCACCACTACTGTCCTCTTACTTTGAGTTGGCACCTGCTCCTGCATCCGGTCAGCACTTTTCAAGCTTCTGAGCATGCTTTCCGCAACGGCTGATAGCATGCAGGAAGGGTATACCCTGTCAAAGCCAGGCGCTCTTTAAGAAAGCTTGTGCCAATAGAGTGCCCGCACGACTTACACAAAGCGTTTGTGAAACATGCCCTCACCAATGCCCTCATTACAAGTTTGAAATGCGCCGAGTCAAATGACGACAATGGTTTTCCTGTACGTGGTTCATACGACTAACAGACATGCTCGGGCTCCAGTATTATCTTGAGGTCCAAAAAGCGGATGCACGCATCTTGTGGCATTTCACACGTCACAACAAGTGGCGCTATTCATTCATGGAAAGTGTTCAGCACATCATTCAGCTCTGGTTCAAATTGTTAATGATCCATATAGAACAGTACCAGATAATCGTCTACGAATCTAGATACTCGTGCGACATTAGTCTGCTGTAACCGCTTGCGCAACACTCTGATGTCTAAACTGGCTAAGTACAAGTCGCTGAGGACAGGCGCTACTGATGACCCTATACATACACCAGTCCGCTGTAACGAAACATTCCCACTCTTTGAGCAAGTTGCCTTGATATAAAACTCTAGCAGTTCCAGAAAATCAACACTAGAAACACCCGCGTCATTCTCAAAGGCTATAGCAACGTAGCTGTCAATGCTGCTTTCAATACAACCTAGCAGTTGTTCGTGCGGCAATGAATAATACAGGTTTTTAACGTCAAACGAGCTGGCCCGGAATCCTTTGTCACTATTTTCATCCAAATAAGCGATCACTTGTTCAAAATTTTTAATTATGAAGGGGTCCTTTACTTCCAAAGATTTAACTTGCTTTGCAAGAACCTATCGCTACTTCTTTCTGTCACGTTCCATTTTCGGACACAATGCTTTCGGTTGTTTGTCTTTTTGGCAAGCGGTTGTGTCATGGTTTTCATCGCCTCTTCGTGTTATCTTCTGTTGTTTCGATGCGTGCCTACAAAAAGGCCCCGCGTTTGAAATAGTAAATTAGTTGTGAGTACAGCGCTGTGTGTGTGTGTTTCTTTAAAAGTTCCGTCTTTTCACGCTGATAGATCTGTCTCTATAATCATGAACCAACTCGCCCAAGCAGCAGTTTTATTAAACGTGGGTTGGAAATTAACGCCCGTGTATGTTGTGTACCCTGCGCTTGTTGCGATTTGTGCACCAAAAAGGCGCGTAGCAAAGAATGCCGACTAACCTTAACTGATACTGGGTCAAGGAAGTGACCCCAAAAGAAAGTAAAAAAAGAGAACAGAACCAATATATCTTGAGCACCCGAACGTTCATGACTTCAAGTGGTAAGCCTAGAGAGCGTTTGTTGCAAAGGGCAGTATCTTCTTCGCGTGATAGGCGATTAGTAAATAGCGAGTGCATAAGTGCTTCTTCCTGTCATTGAGCAAACCTGTCCGCCACTGTGGAAGCAGACGACGTTCGAACGCGACTAATCGAAAGTTTTCAAGCTTCCCGAAGTTCTCTGAACGAAAACTTAAGAAATTAGTAAGAAGCGTTCAATCTGTTCCTCGTCCACCATCTCCCTTTGTACTTACTAACTTCTGCTCAAGGCTCGTTAGGTTGCTACTCCGGATCACGCCCAGATCACTACGCAAAAAAAAAAAAAAATAGAGAGAGAGGTGTCACTTGGTGTGATGTGCAGATGGCTACATGCATGTCACCGACAAAACGTCGCCAAATACATCAGCCTTGGATCTTGACCGCGAGAACGTGTGGATTAAGGAGAGCAAGCGTGTTATTAAAGCGCGCCTAAGTTTGGAAGGGTGAGCAAGACCGCGCAGGTGGTATATACGTTGGTATATCAGGCGTCAGGCAAGCCATAAAGATAGAGAAAAAAAAACAAGGCAATTACTAGCGTCTCTTGGAAGCCATTCCAGTTCTTCCGGCATTTAGCCAGCGTTTTCCTCCCCTAATTATTGCGTTGCAAGGTTGACATGAGTACTGGTTCTAAATTATCATTCGTGTAATGTCAGCTTGGTGCGCATATTGACATTATAGTTGAACCTGACGCATGCTGTTTTCCGGTTACCAGAAAGAGCAAGTTATTACAAGTGTAGTTGGCAGACTTTTATATGCTCTGGGGAGAGGGGGTCTACGTTTGAGGTCTGTATATAGTCTGGACAGTGAACAAAAGTGCCGTAAGCGACTTACGTTGTGGCTGCTTGTTCTGGCCTATGCGGCAATCGACTTCTCCAGACTGGCGAACGGTGTGAATCAGAACTTTAAATCTTCAAGAACTTTAAATCTACATTTTTGTTTCTTTTGAAGTTTTACATTAAAATGAATAGTCTGTTCCCCTGGCGTGAAATTGTTACCAACTTTTGTATTAACAAAGACAACAATGAATTTAATGGTATATGGTAGTTGCGATAGTTGAATGAGCAAAAAGAAATAAGGCTGTGCCGCGTTTCACGGTATGTAGCGCGGAAGGTGGAGTAGGGCCATCTAAAACATATTCGACGAAGTAAGACACACTGTGACTACAAAATGAGACTGTGCATTTTTTCCCTGTATTTATAGCTTGTTGAATAACTTTCTATTTATGAAGTTCAGTGGCTCTTCAAGTGGCATTTGTACGTGCGGGCAGCTCAATGTCTTCATTCGATTTCGTGTACATACAGCGCTCGGTGGCACTGATCAAACTGTTGAAAGGTAGTAAATATTCCCTTTGCGTTTAGAAGTATCCGTATCCCTGATTCACTTGTTTTTATTAACGCGATAGTGTTAAAGAACTCGTTTCGCAGAGGTTCCAGTATCGGCGTCGGCGTGAGTGACATTGGTTGTGAGCAAACAATTATCATCTTGTGCACTACCGAAAAAACGATAAAGATGCGATAAACAACGAAAATTCTGGGTCTGAGCGAAGAACGAGTCCGGGTCGTTTGCGTGTTAAGCGGGTGTTCTACCGCAGGTCGATGGATCTTCTTGTACAAGCAGTGAAATATAAATTAGATGCTCTACAAACACGCGCGTCGCGTATACATGCCTCACAATACAGTATCTAGAGGGAAAGAGAGATAGGAAGAAAGAGAGAGAGAGAGATTAAGAATGAAGGAAAGGCAAGGAGGTTAACCATAGCTGAGCCTGGTAGGCTACCTTGAACTGGGGAAGGTTAAGGGTGTAAACGTTAGAAAGAGAGGCGGAGAGAAAAGTCACTCATGCCGTCGACAAACTGGCAGTTATGTGCGCAACAGACGGTGAGTCACACCCGTGTCTTAATCAAATGAGCGCATTCGTTGCATTGACTTGCATGCGTGGTCCCATGCAACCCTAAATTTTGCCGATGGTGAAGCCATGATGATGCCACTTTCGTTCTCAAGTCTCACACCTCTGGAGGCCTGCGAGAACTGGAGTCATGGTGTCAAGCAGTCGCAACACGCTTCGAGCTCTCGGTGTCTGCATCTTGCTCAGCAGCACGCGCAAAGCACGGACCATGGTGGGTGCATGACCATGCCGATAACTTGTCCTTCTTCGTCCTTCAAGCTATGAGGTACCGATGAAGTGTCCCTCACTGTCGAAGTCTGATGTCTTTCATCAGGCGCATGTATTTTTGGGAGTTCAGGGCAAGCGTCACCTGCATTGCTGGTGACGCTTGGCTCGTTCGGACTGGGAATGAAGCGTCTGCTACACTGCTAACAGAGGCGCCTATGTTCTTAGAACCAGCAGCGCTTGGCCTGAGTGAGAGAGGTGGAGGTGGTTTTGGACGGGCTTCGCGGGGCGACGAGGTTTTGGAGGCTTTGGTGCAGAGCCAGTGACGGGGTCATCGTCGCGTAATGGATGCAGCTGCTTCTCGGTATGAGATGTCATCTCTAGTCCTTTTTCTTCAGTATTGTTAGCTACCATCTAATAAAAGGAGTCTTTCGAAGAGACATCGTGGTCCATTGCAATTCGGGCACTTCAGTATCGTGGCCCGGCACGTGTCCTTGTTGTGTTGCCCAGTGCATCGGAAGCACACGGTAGAGTTAATGCACACACCACTTACGTGACCGAACTTCATGCACTTCCAGCACTGAAGTGGCTTCAGCACAAAAGGGCGAACTGCGTGTAGTGGGCCCAGTTTTACGTGTGATGGAAGAGATTCGCCCTTAATGTAATTCTTACGCATCGTGATGTTCCGATACTACATATACTTGCAATAATGGCATCTTCTGAAGACGGCTTAATCAAGACTGGTAGGTCTGAGTTGGTAATGGCTTCGGCAACATCATATATTACCCCAGTGCTCACTTCTTTGCCCAGTGGTATATGAGAGCAGACTTTCATCCCATTAAGTTCCGTAACTTCACGCAATCTGTCAAGCGCATTCACATGATTGACGTCAATCGCTAGGATGTTCTTGCGGCTATTCACTCTGACTTCTTTTACTTCGTTCGGCACCAGTGCCTGTAGCTGTACAGACACGACTTGCCGGTTAAGGCGTCTCATGCCGTCACTATAGGAAGAACTGGCATGAAGAGGATGGTTAATACTTCGGTTATCCGCGAAGATCGCATGGTGGGCTCACTCTAATTGGGTGACGTGCTCAGAAATCGTCTCTTTCCCTTGTTGTTTCTCACAAGCTCGCAGGCGCATGTCGTCCCCAGTTTCTTCACTGCTGACGTAGTATGGTTCGGTGTCATCGCTGTCAGTGCCAATCTCGGAGCTGTAGCGCTTCTTAGAAGCAACTCTCGTGGTCATTCCAATGTCCGGTACTCTTCCGTAGGGCTCTACCTTCATCGCACACCAGCCGGAGACCGCGCTATACAGGCCAATTGAAGATTATTCCCAAAAAAAACATACAACTGTACAATCGGCATTCTGCCACATTGGCACTTCGTCGTCGTCCAACATGCAATATCGCCGTAATATAGCGTGGTACAAGCGTCGATTGCGATCGGGCATCAGAACATGTGACTGTCAATAATTATTAATTTAAAGCGAAAGACCCACCACAAATTGACGTATGCATGTAGGAGGCGTGTTCCCTAAAGAATGGGAACAGTTTGGGATAAGAGTTAATGAAGAGTACCTTGGTAACCTGCGCTTCGCCGATGACTGCAACTCATGATTACGGAGTTCGACAAGGAGAGCAGAAAGGTGGGTCTTAAAATTAATCTACAGAAAACGAATGTAATGTACAACAACCTCGGAAGAGAGCAGCGCTTCGAGATAAGTATTAGTGCACTTCAAGTTTTAAAAGACTATTTCTACTTAGGGAAGGTAATAACCGTGGAGCCAAACTACGAGATTGAAGTAACTAGAAGAATAAGAATGAGGTGGAGCACATTTGGCAAGCACTCTCAAATCACGACAGGTTGATTGCCACTATTCTTCAAGAGGAAGGTATATAACAGCTGCATCTCGGTGGTACTTAGCTAGGAAGCAGAAACCTGAAGACTTACAAACAGGGTTCAGTTTAAACTGAGGACGACGCAGCGAGCGATGGAAAGAAAAATGGTAGGTGTAATCTTAAGAGACAAGAAGAGAGCAGAGTGGATTAGGAAACAAATGGGGGTGAGGATATCATTGTTGAAATCGAGAAGAGGAAATTGACATGGGCCGGGCATACAGCGTGTAGACAGGATAACCGCTGGTCATTAAGGGTAACTAACTAAATTCCCAAAAAGGGCAAGCGGGTTAGGGGGAGAAGGAAGGTTAGGTGGGCAGATGAGATTAAGAAGTTTGCGGGTATAAATTGGCAGCAGCAAGCACAAGACCGAGTTGACTGGCGGAAAATGGGAGAGGCCTTTGTCCTGCAGTGGACGTAGTCATGCTGATGATGATGATGATGACCCACTACAAAAGGCACACAAGTTACTATAGAGTTTCATACAATAACACCTATAGTGTAATCTGGTGGTAGTGTCTACGCGGGCTCCTTCAGCGGTGCCTAAACCCGCATGGGAATGATGGCAAGTAGCGGCTTCGGATTTGCTTCGAATGAATCATGTTTTTGAGATTCGCGATGCTTCTTTTTCGAGTGTGAAACAAAGTAACATGAACTTATATCAAATTAAAGCTTGTTTCATTATTTTGTACGCAACTTTTATTGTGAACGGTTCTTGTGATTAGGCGGTAGAAGTGAAATCTCGACAAATTTAACCACCAAGGTATGCATTGCTCTGCCATTGCATGCCAGATTTCGCATCAACGTGTAATGAATTATTTCTTACAACATTTGAAAACAAACATTCTTGGTTTGCCTCGAAAAAATAGTGGAAATAACAGCACAGTATTAAGTGAGAAACACCTAACGGTTTGTCTGCTGCGATGCCAGGCGCGTCTGTTCAATTGGTCTGCCCCCAACGCACCTCTAGTTTTGTTATGGAGTCGCAGAAGCATGACGGTGCGTCTACTTCACGTCACCGTCGTTTCGCAGTTGTTTTCAACGAGTTTCGGCAAGACGCACCAACGTGAAATCGATGTAATATCATGCAGTGGCATGGGACGCTACATCTATGCGCAGCGGTGAGTGGACGACGCTTCACGTGAACTGTCAAGCACGACTTATGCCCCTGACACACGGGCACCCTGAAGTCCTTTAGACAAGGGACATCTTTCGGAAAGGCGTTCGCGCGCAGTGACACACGACAAAGGAGTAACTCCTTTCCGGCAAAGATCCTTTTCGCAAAAGCTGACCCCCATCTACTTTTCTGGCAGGAAGGGAGTACTCTCGCATACAGTGTGCATAATTTATCAATAGTAGAAAACGTGTCGCAACACTGCGGTGCCCTGTCAGTATTTTTTTGCGCTGAGAAAATGTTTTCATTTTCAGCAGCAGTGCGATTTGTTGAAAAGTGAAGGCCTATAGGCTGCCCATACTCTCAAACGCCTGCATTACGTCACTAGCGCGATCATGTTAGGGTTGGCAGCGGCAGTTGCTGTGTCGGCGACGTAGTATCTTGTAACAATGGAGTCGGCTCAGTCGGTGAAGAAAAAACCGCGCGTCCAGTGGACTGAAAAGGAGACCTGGGCGCTGATAAAGCTATGGGAGGACCATTTGGACGCTTTGCGAGGGCAAAAGCACAACGGTGGAGTGTACCAGGCGATTGCCCAGAGCCTCACCGACGCCGGTATTCCCCGTACACGGGCGCAAGTTCACAGCACTCGCCTTCGCAGCGTTTAGCTCATCTTCGATGGAGCCGAGGGCGACAAGAGTCAGGCCCACCTCAACTGTTGCTTTATCTCTGTCTCTGCGCTGAGACATCGCAGGACCACGATGAAACGCGGCACGCCGTCACTGAACCAGCTGGACGCAGCCATGTAAAAAGCACGACAAAAAACAAAAACAGCAAAACACCTACTGTTCATAGTTGCCAGACGAACTTAGGTTGCTGCTAAAAACGCGAAAAAGCGAAACAAAATTACAGGTATGCGCATTATAAGCCACCAGACAATAAAAACAAAAACAGTTTTATGCTCCGGCGTCACTGAATGTGATGTACATGCGCAGATTCTTTTTAATATTTGCAATCTTGCTGCTTCTTCAAACAGTGCCATTTTTTCTGCAGAATTCGTCTGAGGCACCGCCTAAAGCAGTAGTCTGGTGCCGTGTGTCATCAGCGCCACTCCTTTCTGCAAATGGTCCCCTTAAGCGACAAAAGGGGTTTACTTTAAAGTACTTTACTTTTTCCCGTGTGTCACGGGTATTAAGCTCCAGCGTTGCAGTAAATTGAGAGCCCTAGCAGTTTTGAGCTTCTTTGAACAACAAAGGTGCAGCTTAAGTCCTTTGCACCCACCCCACTAACCACTCTACGCGAACAACGAAACTGAAACTGCAGAAAAAGATTCATAGACAGTGCACTGGCTAACGCGATCCAATCGGAAGCCTGTACTTCGCATGATTCCCATGAGGATACATGATCGCAACGCCAGATTCCTCTCTAGGCATTATTGTATGAAACTCTATGCACAATACTAAACCAATTCATTCAAGGCCGCGCATAGGACGTTCGAAAAAATTTCTTGCACTGAGCGCTTGAAGTATACGCACTACAAGGGACCTGATGTCGCTACGAGCTCAACTCGCAGAGGTGAAGCATAAAGATTCTCCAATTTTTATCCTTGTGCACTTGGTTCGGTTTCGCACTCAAATCCCCAGCCATTTAATTTGTGTCAGTACACCTATGAAAAATACACTTTTTGAGTTATGCAAGGCTCTTTCAGTCAGATTGAATCACTCTTTCAGCCAGTTTAATTTTCTATTCGCAGAGCTATCGTTTGTGTAGTCCCCTTTTATGCTGTCTGTTTTGCACTCCTAAATACCAACATGGATCAATACAAACTCGCCCAAATATCTATGCTTGTAAATGAACAACTTGTTTGTCTCCCTGTGTAAAGGGAGGGAAGCAATGGCAGAGAAGGGGGCGGGGGGGGGGTAAGAACGGCTTCAATGTGTGAGCACGCTTGCGTATATAACCGGTGGATCACGTGCGTTTATTTCTGCAGCAAGGAAGAGATAAAACGAAACAAGGGGAGAGGTGTTAATGAATTGAACCTTTATTTTGTAACAGGGTGACATTTCGTAAAACGGCAGATTTGGGTCCCCGGCATAGTTCCCTATATCTTGTAAAGGGAACTCTGGCGCTGCTTATCGTTAACCCACCATGGGAATGATGGGCAATGAACAAATTTGCCTAGTCTTCGTGCTTGCAGGCTTTAAAGGCACTTGTGTCTATGTTCACTGCTTCGACAGTAGGTGCAGCTTTGTTAGCTCCTTCTACAGTAGGTGCACCTTCACAATTTTCTATTAGCACCGGGGTTGTGAGAAGTAATTTTTTATTTCATCTCGGATAACCCCGATCGGACACTCCCCGAAGTCTTTTCGGTGTTCTCCGGGACCAAATCCAGGACCAGATGCTTTAGAACCTGATCGTGGTTCTCCAGTTGCTGGCAGCGCCTACACCCGGTACTGGAAGGTCATGGCCCTCCGGGGCACGGTAGACACGGATGACGCTAGAAGTTGTCCATGTCACTGCCTCGACTCCAGAGCACGAGTTTACGCAAAAGCAGGCACTTGTAGTCAGAACAACACCACGTGCAGAAAGCGTCACGGCTCGAATTCATGGCCGAGGTACGGAAGCTCACGAGGCTCTAATTATGAAATGGAAGCGCACAACGTAGAAGCAGACGGAAAGACAGGGACAAGCGCTGTTGATGGACAAGCGCTGTGTCGCTGCTGATGGACAAGCGCTGTGTCGTTGGGAAGTCCGGCGGCCGCTCGGTTTGCTCACTGCGCCCAGTGTTTACGAGTATAATGTCAACGGACGCGGGCAAGGCTATTCATAGGCCTTGAGGGCCGGCCGGCTGGAAATGGTCCAGTACACGCGCGTTATACTGCGTGTGCTGCTGCTGCATGTTGTGGTCACGCCGACTGGACGGTGCGCAGGCTTCCCGAAGTTTCGAGGTCGTTCGGTTCAAAGCATAATGGTAATCCAACCGGTGCCAACATGTGCGAAAAAAGATTCATTTTGCATCATTTATTTGTTTGTGTTTACTCGTTTACTTACCTATTTATTCATTTACTTTACTTATTTAGAAACAAAAGCGCCGATACAAGCCCATACAGAATTGATTGGAAGGAAGGGGGGGGGGGGGGCAAATAAGCAACAAACCTGAAAATTGCACGTTTGCATCAATTTGTGCAAATGAAAAAAAATGTATTCTACGTATTTCCAAGAATACAAAGCTACGTCAAAATTGTCATATGTATTTTCAGAACGTGCTAAAACAAGCAATCAGGACAATGATAATGGCTAACGAATCTGGTATCTAAGAGCACATAGTGTATGATTTGAAATTCAGAAACTTGGTAGAATTACCCATCTCGCTGAGTTAACTGTATTTCGTGTTTCAAGCTAAAATACCCTTTCACCACCAAAGGTGAAGTGCCTTCCCCCTCCTTCTCACGTCGACGTCTCTGTTATGGCGCTTCTGTAGGCTCGTGTTCTCAAATTTGGGTGCACGTTAGAGCACCCCAGGTGGTCGATTTTTCCGGAGCCCTCCACTACGGCATTTCTCATAATCATGGTGATTTACACGTTCCTCTATACCAGGAATGAAAACTCGTTCCTGGTTACTTGCCAATTTCGGAACGAGATCTTGTTACAGGTTCCCTTAATGAAAAATGAACTCGTTACGTTTTCATTTCAAAAATTGAAACGCGTCCTTACTTTCACTTTACACTTGAATTAACGATCAAAATATAGTGCTGGATTCTTTTGAGGCCAAAGAAAGTGAACAATTCAGCACAACGCATATATATTTTTTTTAATTTAACACCGGCAGCGACAGCTTATATGTAGAGGCAAGGAGTGTAATGAATGAATGCAAAACTTCATTACAAATATTTTGTCCGGTGAAGGTGAAGCCCTCAGTCCAGGGCCCCTGTGGCCTTTGTCATCTTGGAAGCTCTGTCGATCAGCTTGAGCTGTTCTTCAAGCTTAGAGCAGGACAGCGCAGCCTCCCACTGCTCCAGTGTTGGTGTAGAGTTTCTTGGCACTACCTGTGTGTGTTGGCAGGCCCATGTCACGTGGTAAAGTGCGGGGTGTTCTCTGCATAGCGGGCATTTGTTGGCGTGTATTCCCAGATAGATTTTACTCAGAAGACTGAGATTGGGGTACGTATTAGTATGCAGCTGTCTCCAGGCAACCGACTGCTCTCTGCTGAGGTCTTTGTGGGGAGGAGGGTATATCCTCCTCAGCGCTCTCTGGCGTTCTAAAATTGCTCCATAATGCCTAGTAACTGTGGCTGGTTCCTCGTCGTTGTGCGCCCCCCGGGTCGGCGTATTCTCGGGCAATGGCGTCGGCACGCTGGTTCCCTGACACAGTTTCATGGCCTGGTGTACACGTAATGGAGCAGCTCGAGAAGTAGATTTTTCTTCCCTTGAGTATGCGGATGGCAGCCCTGGATATGCGTCCACCGCTGTACCGTCGACACGCCTCTTGCGAGTCAGTAACAATTTCTGTAGTAGACTCTTCGCTCTGGTTCGTGATGGTGAGCGCGATCGCTACTTCCTCAGCCTGGAAGACGTTGTTGCTTCTGATCGAAGCGCTGTTGACTTCCCTAAGTTGGTGATCAACAACGCTTACAACTGTCCCAGAGTGATTTCTGTATGTGTTTGGGTCAACGTACAATACGTCGGTTCTCGCCTTGAATGTTTTTTCTTGTGCTTCAAACCTGGCTTTTCTTCGAGCCTTATGGATTTTTGGATGCATATTTTGAGGTATTGGGCTGACTTCAATGATCTGGCGAATATCCTTTGGTATGCTCCCCGTGTGATTGATTTCTCCGCAAGCATCCGTCATGCCCAATGTCTGCAGCATGTACCTGCCCGTAGCAGTGAGCAGTAGTCTCATTTTCTGCGCAAGAAGATGCGCCTCGATGTGTTCTTGCACTGTGTTGTTTGTCCCGAGTTTAAGGAATTTCTCTGTCGAGGTGCTGACAGGTAGACCAAGGGCGCATTTGTAGGCTTTTCTAAGGATTGCCTCTAAATGTTTTTTTTCTGTGGGAGTGGTGTTTGGTAGGGGACACTGTATACAATCATACTAACCACGAGGGCCTGTACAAGCCTACAAGTGTCTTCCTTCCTCATACCCCGTCTTCTGTTAGAGATTCTGGTGATCTTTCTTGTGATCTGCGTGTAGTGTTTGACAGCGGTCTGATGGTGTGGTCTATACGACGGTTGCTTTGTATCCAGATGTCGAGAATCTTAATTTGGGACACTTCTGGAATCTTCTTCACCCCTATGTAGACGTCTATGGAGTTTCGCAAGTCGTATCCTCGTCTGTAGACTCTCAGGGCTTTTGATTTCTCCGGAGAGCAGACGAGGCCGCATTGACGCACGTAGTCGTAAACTGTATCTGCTGCGCGCTGCAGAAGATCTTGTTTTTGTCCTAGAGATCCTCTTCTCACCCAGATTGAAACATCGTCTGCGTAGATGGCATGTCTGAGTCCATCAATGTTTTCGAGGTTCCGAGCTAAGCCGATCATAACGATGTTGAACAGCATCAGCAATATCACAGAACCTTGGGGTGTTCCTTTTGTGGGCATACTAAACGTATCAGTACGGATGCCTCCTATACCAATTGTGGCAGTTCTGTTACTGAGAAAAGCTTTGATGTAGTTGTGTATTCTCGTTCCACAACCTAGTTTTCTAAGCCCCTCTAGCACAGCCTTATGACTGACATTGTCGAAAGCAGCCTTAAGATCCAGTGCCAGTTATACGTTTTCGTCATATTTTGGGACATCGGTAAGCACCTCCTTGATTTGTAGGAGGACGTCCTGCGTTGAGAGGCACTTTCGGAAGCCAAACATGGTGTGCGACATGATACGTTGTCTTGCAGGTAGGTCTCCAGCCTCTGAAGCACGATTCTCTCGTATGCTTTTCCCAGACAGGAGGTCAACGAAATAGGTCTTAAATTTTCCAAGCTGGGAGCCTTTCGAGAATTTAGAATGATTATTATTTCCGCATGTTTCCAGTCGTTTGGGACGGTAACCTCTTCTCAATGTTTTTTGATGATTTCTGTAAACCTTGTGATAGATTTGTCATCGAGGTTCCGTATGATAGCGTTGCTGATACCATCCTTTCCTGGCGTAGTGTTCTTTGTTGCCGACAGCATAGCATGTCGAACTTCTTCTGTGGTAATGGGTTCGTCTAGAGTGGGATTAGCTTCACCAGTGTATGCCTGACTGCAGTCAGTATTCGTTGTATCGCCAATATAGCGCTGCTTGATGTGTTCTAGCAGTTCATGGTCTGTTCCTTCGAACCTGTGGGCAATCTTTCGAGTCGTCTTACAAGTTTCAGTCATGGTCGTGGTTGGGTCTATGAGGGCCCTCAGCAAGGTCCATGTCCTTTTCCAACCTAGTGTACCTTGTAGCTCTTTGCACTTTCGGTCCCAGTTGCACCTTGACAGCTCCGTGGCATACTCTTCGGCTTCTCTGGTGACTGTGGCAATCCTAAGTCTCAGTTTGCGGTTGTGTTTCTGCCACTTCCACCTTCTTAATAGGCCCCGGCGGGCGTCCCAGAGGAGTAGGAGATGTTTGTCCACCTCGGGCGTGTTTGTAGATAGGCTAATTTCTTGGTTTATTCGTTTCCAGTCTGCCTTGATCCCCGAGACCCAACTTGCAATGTCAGCGATTTCTTTGTCCTCAAATTCTGCCGTAGTTTTTCTAAAAGCTTCCCAGTCTGTAAGTCGAGCCAGGCCATGTCGTTTTTTAATCGGGAGGTTTTATATCTGGATACGCAAAATGCAGTAGTCACTGCCAAGCGTTTCCCCGCCGTTTTCCCATCGGGCCTCCCTGACCCCTTTAACGAACGTTAGGCAGGGATTTCGCCAGAGATGCTGATCGCAACCAACGCAATTGGGGAACAGTATCAACCAAAATACGTGCCCGGAAGGAGTGTAACGAAACGATCGTAGACGCACTTTTTAGAGTTCACCGGTCATACTACAAAAATGTCTATGGGCAGCATTAGTGCTCGTATTTTGCAAGTGCCACGCGAAGGCACTTTCTACCGCAGTCTTCAAATGCGCAGTCAGAATAATGCACTTCAGATACCAAGAAAAATAGCGTTGATTGATTGATTTGTGGGGTTTAACGTCCCAAAACCACCATATGATTATGAGAGACGCCGTAGTGGAGGGCTCCGGAAATTTCGACCACCTAGGGTTCTTTAACGTGCGCCCAAATCTGAGCACACGGGCCTACAACATTTCCGCCTCCATCGGAAATGCAGCCGCCACAGCCGGGATTCGATCCCACGACCTGCGGGTCAGCAGCCGAGTACCTTAACCACTAGACCACCGTGGCGGGGCAGAAAAATAGCGTTCAAGAGCTTGTATCACTGAAATGGTGGTGCCGGCATCAGTTTTGTTCGTTGTGAGCGAAAAAATAGGGTTCCTCGTAAGTGAGAATTCTGGATTTGTATACAAATAACTCAATATTAAAAAATCACAACTTATCAATGGAGTGAATGTAAATTGGGGCGAAGCGTCCTTCCATGTGTCCAGCCGTCCATGAGACCGTCCGTCCATGCATCCGGATGGACGGTCGCACGGACGAACGTTCCGTCAAGCTCTTGATGATTCTGCCATGTTGAACTCAGATAAGAACATAATCAATCTAGTTAGTAGGGGTGGGGCAAGGCTCAGCGGGTGCAACAAGAATGTACCGCTAGATGTACGTGTACTGTTTTCTGCATGGCAGCCATTATGAACCGTGTAAACTTGGGCAAGTCAGTAGGACATAACTGAACATACAAACGCGCCACCTAGTAGTAATTACGGCGTAACTATACAGAAGCGAAAAACAAAGGGCTTCATCGCAGGTTCCTCGAATCTATCCTGTCCTTGTTTCTTACTTCCGTAGTTACGCTGTATGTACTGCTGGGTTGCGCTGTTCGTATATTAAGTGGTTATCGGTGTAGTGGCTTTTGAAGTGAATGACAATAAACGGAGATAACTTGCATGTTCAATAGATGCCTGGCCAAACGAAACCACTGCAGGCACCGGACAGGCGCCGCTGCGGCGCCCGCTTCCATGACGTTTCGCTCGTCTTCCCTGCCATCAACGCCCGGGTGTCCAAAAAACTGTCTTGTTGAGAGCTGCCGACGGCGTGTACGAGATACTAAAGGGACGATTCAGCCATGGAGCAGCTAAAGTGCACGCTGTGTGAAAAATACTCCCAGGAACTAAGTCGAAGCTTTGCACAGTCTGAGAGCACGTAAACATAAAACATATACAACCGTCCGAAGCGTGCACTGCACGCGTGGCAAGGAATATCACTTCGAAGGGATAGAATCCAAAAGTGTACCTTTGCCGTGCACCGTTACGTTGGAGATTAAGACCATTCATCAGCATTGGGAAGTCACTGCGTGGGATTATGGGGGTGAGCACATCGGCGCATTACTCGCTTTATGTTCCGCAAGCGTTGCAATTGTATTCTGTGTTGTATCACCGATTAACCCGTTTCGCAATGATCCTTCGCACCTTTCGAAGACACAGAACGACACGCAGGTGCCCCGACTATGCGGATGAGGTCACATGGCGACATGAATGCGTTGCAGAACCACCAGAATACGCAGGCAATCAAGCGCGCGCGCGCACACACACACACACACACACACACACACACACACACACACACACACACACACACACACACACACACACACACACACACACACACACACACACACACACACACAAACACACACACACACACGCACGCACGCACACACGCACACACACACACACACACACGCACACGCACGCACGCACACACACGCACGCACGCACACGCACACACGCACACACACACGCACGCACACACACACACGCACGCACACGCACGCGCGCACACACACACACACACGCACGCACGCACACACACACACGCACGCACGCACGCGCGCGCGCGCGCGCGAGAAAGCTTATGAGTTTTTAACCGCAAAAAAGCAAAAATAACCGATGTTGAAAATAGCGTGCCCCTTACTGGCGGCAGCCGTACAACGGGGTTCCATCATTCTCGAATGTCAAGTCCAAATTTTCCAAGGTGCGTCAAGATACCTACACTCCAGAACGGCCTTTGATTGCTGTCAGGCTGGATTGTACTGATAGGAAAAGTAATCAGATGTTCTTCCTACGCGTGGCCGGTCTTGATATCGCGCACTTCTCTGTACTCCCGGCGGGTGCCTTAAGGTGAAAACCAGGATGCTGCATTGTGAAGTGACAGGTAAGGGGTAGATTGTTGCACTTCGCGAAGTCACCAATCGACCCTGTTATGTGCTGCGTGCGTGCACCTGCTCAATGCCAAGGAACTTCCACAGAAGGAACGTCGTTCCCTCTGTCGTCCCTACGTAAACGTAACAAGTTATTGTTACAGTTCTACCAGTCATGAATAGAATGGTGGCGTTCTTTCGTTCCTGCCAAAAGGAACTAGCTCCTGCAACGTCGTTCTCTGGAACGCCGCTCCGTAGAACGCTGCATAATGACGTGGTCGTTTTGGGACGTCAAACCCCAGATATCAATCGATCAGTCAATCTGTTGGCACTTTTCCCCAAGAAGACCTCTCAACCTTCACACCACAAAAAACGATTCTCTCTCTCTCGTTCCCCAAGAAGGAACTGATATGTTTTCGAGACGTCGAGAAAACAAACCTGTTTTTTGGTTAGAGCCACTGGGAGTCAAATATTTTGCGATGTGAAAATGAAGACGCACTGTGGAAGAACACACGGGTAAGTACGTAATGCCGAAATGTTCTTTCGCCCTCTTCGAAGAACACTTATTGCTACACTTCAGCACTGCAACACTCACACAAGAATTAGTAAAGTCTGACTGGACACATCGATACACATTGACGTACGAATGGGTACACCACTGGAAAGAGTTTTGATTTTTGCTGGCCCTATTCGTTGATTAGGTAACGCCGATAAAGTTTGTTCTCTTTGTTTATTTGGCAGTATTGCGTGTCATCGAACCAACTAGTTAACACCAGCTGAGCCATTGCCGCTGTGCGAATACAAATAAATTAGTGAAGCACACACTGTATCAAGGAGCCTATATATGACGGACAGAACTTGGCTGATATCAGTGCCCGCAACCAGTAAAAGCATTCAAAAGCAGAAAACCACGCCATAAGGGCATCAGAGCTGTCAGCTACACAAACTAATGAATCAACTTTACAGAATGTGTCAGATAATTCACAGATTTGTGTCACCATCGACAAACAACAATATTGGCGATGTAATGTTTAAGTTTTGCACAGTACAGCGACTACAAGAGCAGTGGTGTCAGTACATTTATTGTGGAAGATATAACAAGCAGCCATGTCACATATTGTACTGTGCTCGTCAAGTTCATGATGGTGTCTTCTAGTGCCTGAGGTCGCATGTCAGGCCTATGCCCCAGCCCCCCCCCCCCCCCCCTCCCACTCCAAAATTTTTTTTCGCCATGGCATACAAAGAGAACACCGACCATTTCACGAAGTGCTTCGTCTAGCTTCTCTCCTAATCTTCAACGACTGCAATCATAATTTCGCAACTGCCCAAAGTGATACCCCTAGCAGCAATGGCAGCGTGAAGGAACTGGGCCGCTGCAATGCTATTTTCGAATGTGCATTCTATGCGCCTACCGATGAGGGTGAAGTATACAGAGTGTACATGGATTGAAGAACAGTAGGGCTATAGATATATATAACTTGCAGATTAAGCCTATAAATTATGTTTTAAGATTTATTGTTCTTCCATTGGTGCACATTTATAACTTAATTTTAGAAACTTTCATTTATCCAAAAGCAATGATATACGCTATGGTTTCAGTTATTTATAAAGGTGGTGATCGGAATTCTGCGTCAAACTACCGATCGATATCTGTAATACCAGTTTTTTTGAAGGTTACAGAACAACTCGTATTTACTCGAATGACAGGCTTCTTAAATAGATCATTCTTACGGACTCACAGTATGGCTTCCGAAAAAACTGGTCGACGGAAACAGCTCTCCTAACACTGAAGGAATACATATTACAGAGCTTTGAACATAACTGCCATACAGCTGGTCTATTTATCGAGTTTAGTATATCTTTCGACTGTCTTGATCACGGGATTCTGTTTCACAAAATTTCCCTATGTGGATTTCATGGAAGACCGAAATCAGTGTGTCTACATCCATAACCACAAATCATCCTATTTACCTGTTCTATGTGGTGTGCCCCAAGATAGTATTCTTGGACCACTTTTGTTTAATGTATTTGTTAATGACATGGTAAGTATAGTCGATGATGCGAAATTTATCATGTACGCAGATGATTGCACATTGTGTGTGTCAGGCCCTGATTTCAACAAACTTGTCGAAAGAAGCAATGAACTTATTTATGCTCAGTTTGTCGAATTGGACTCAGGCAAACACGCTAAGGGTAAATTCAAAGAAAACAAAAGTTATCGTATTTTGCGCTAAAGATAAACCCCTCGTCATTCATGATGATATTTACTTTCAGAATCAACGTATTGAGTTGGTGGAATAATTGAAAATTCTTGGAGTATATTTTTCTTCTGGTTTACGTCAAAATACTCACATCAATTATCTTTGCGGTAAGCTATCTGCGGTTACCGGTGCTATGGCGTGCTGCCGCGCATTCTTGCCTGTGGGGGCAAAGCTGCAAATTTATTACGCTCTGTTCCTGTCATATGTCCACTACTGTTACTTTGACTGGGCAACAACTTCAAAATGCAACATGCAAAAACGTGTAACAGTACAAAAGAAAATTGTACGCCATATTGAAAATGTTGATCGACTTTCAGCCACACGTGGTATATTTATCAAACACAAATTACACCGCCTTGACAGGCTGTATGAATGTAGATTATTAGAAAAAATTTATTTCTCATAGCAAAATGTTAAAAGTTACTTCACGTCACTCGCTAAGTTAGAACCGCACAACAACACGAAACACACACGCAACCCTGAAGTGTGGAAGGTGCCTTGGTCCCGGAACAACAACAGCCTGCAATCACTAACTCATAATATTACAACCATACTCAACCGATACAAACACACAACCGCAATAATAAAAAAAAACATCTGCGCAACCACTTTTTATCTTTATAATAACGCATTACCCTTCATTCTTGTATAAAGTACCATTGTTACATTTTACGCACACGTGTGACGTATGCTGATCTGTATATATAATACTTTCCATGTGAATGTCATGTAAAAACTTTTGTTGACATGTGCTATTGCCATGTAAGGGACCCTGGACATTCGACAAGCTGCTGAGACAGCCTTTTGCCCAGGTGTCCCTCCAGATTGTTTTCTGGTAAATAATATTCAATTGAATTAAAACCTAAAACGCCCCCCCCCCCCCACCTTCCAACAAAAAAAAATTGGCAGGTCTCACGTACAGTAGGAATCGATTATATGCGAAGCAAGATTGAGAAATGATGATATGTCACTTTAATATCAGCACAACCTTACGAGGTAGAATACATGACCTTTGTGTCATGAGTATCATGTTTGGATGTGTCGTTTACATTCGTCATCTATTCACGTCACGTGACACCAAATTTAGTATGTGTGGAGCTAGCGAAATACCCACGAGCACGCTGTGAGCGTGGTATGTTGTCATGTTCTTACGTGACACCCGTGTCAAGATTATCACGTTTGCACCAGTCATATATTTCGTCATCCATTGACGTCACGTAGCACCGAATTTGGTATATGTGGAGCTAGCAAAACGGCCGCGAGCGCATCATGAAGGACCCAATATACTCGAATGTAGCGTTGACGCGCGCACACGCTGGGCACAGCGACGCTACGTTAGCGAAACGCGAGCACTCTATCGTCTGATGGCAGGCGTGACCGGCGAGGCCCAATGGCACACAGTGCGAAATGCGACGTGCTGCATTTCGCGCCGATGCGTTACCCAGACACTGCGTCTCCCTCTTTTTGTGACGGAGGGACGCAGGACGTGCTTAAACGCGCATGCGCCAAAGCAACGCAGCGTGGCGCGGGCCTGCATGCCAGTATATATATATAGCAGGAATGGCGCCAGGCGCAGCAACGTATACGCCGCCGTGACGCAACGAAATGAACGCCGGTAAGCACGCGCACCGCGTCACGTTGAAATGTATTGGCGCCTTGACTGTGGCATGTAGTCATGTTGTCACATGACAGGCATCTCTTGATTATCATGTTCTTCCTAGTGACATACCTTCATCATCCATTGACGTTACGTAATACCAAATTTGGCATATATGAAGCTAGCGAAACGGCCGCGAGCGCATCATGAGCGTGGCGTGTAGTCATGTTGTTACATGACACGCATTTCATGATTTTTATGTTAGGGTCTGTCGCTTGTGTTTTCCATGCAATCATACCATAACAAATTTGCAACATGCCATGTGAACGAAACCACCGCAAAAGCTGCAGGACCATGAACGGTAAATCATGACATACATCTCATGACTTTCATGTTATGACTAGTCAAACATGTTCTTAATTCTCTCAAGTTATCCCATACCAAGTTTGGTATAAATACCATTACCGAAACGGCCATGAGAGCTAAAAGTCGTGGGCGGCTAGATAGATAGATAGATAGATAGATAGATAGATAGATAGATAGATAGATAGATAGATAGATAGATAGATAGATAGAAAGATAGATAGATAGATAGATAGATAGGCGCCCAAGTTCGCTTAGAAATGCTCCGCATTTAAAATTTCTGCCAGCGTCCCTTGTGTGTTCTTCGTCGTACCGGTAAAAGCACCTTCCTTGAAACTGAGCTCTTTGACAACGATGACCACCATCCATAGAGATCGGCACCAGTACCATATATATCTAAAGGATATGCAGGTAAACAAATGTTGATTGTTCACGTCTCTATAGCATCATCATCATCGAGGCCTTTGCTCGCAACAACGCTACAACGACGTCGTCAATTTTTTTTTCTTTCACAGGTTGAGACACCCCAAAAGGGCAATTTTTCGTTTCGATATTTTGTATTGTCAATTACCATTGGTTGGCGAACTCCTTAATGATTCGAATCGCTCAGACTCAGATTGAGACGTGGGTTTGAGTGAGTTCCACTTCTTCTTTTCTTTTTTTTTACCGACCTGCGCTATCAACGCTCTTCACACATCGGAGACAGGCAACACGTCTATAATATTTTACTTTGATTTTATAGCCTTCGCCGGACAGCCTCTGCAAACCCACCCGACCACAATAGATACACATCCCGATAAGTCAACGCAGTTCACTGGGTTCGTGAAATCTGTCTCTTCACGCAGAAATCGCTGTCGAAGTTTCTGGACAACAATTGACTCATGGTTTTTTATTTGAACGATGGACGTATGACAGCAAACCGACAGATGTCTAGCCTCGACGCATGACTTGGGATGACACGTAACTGTGAATACGCCCCCTCGATACATATTCCGGAATTGCTGTTTTAAGATAACGTTATTAAAATATACATTGAGCGCATTCCCAAGAACTACGACACTATATTTAGGATTCTAGATGTTCGTTATCTTCTCAGGAGAAACCTCCGGAAAATATTTGAAATTCATGCCAGTACTTTTTTGGTTAGTTCAAGGAGAATGTGAAGTTCCCACTTCTGAAAAAAAAGAAAAATAAAGTTCCCACTGAAACATCACGGATAGCACAACAACATTTACCTGCTGCCATAACTTATAAAATAGCTTTTAATCAGAAAGTGGGCTGATTACCAGCTCGGGCCTGAAAAGGATTCGAGAAGCACTAAAAACGCCAGGTCATCAACGCAACAACTTCTTTTTACCAACTGCAGCAGCTTTGCTTTATGCAAACGTTGAACGACAAAATAGTTTACAGAATCTTTACACGCTTTAAGGTCACTGGACTCATTTCAGCTGACACCTGTAGCTGAATAGGACACTGTCCTACTGATTAACACAATTGAAAACTATTACTCTCACATTCAGCCCACAAATCGAAAACGATTATCCCTTCATTAACTTAGACCATCTCGTTTATTTGCAGTATGGTACAGTTTATATAAAGTGCACTTTCTTCTGCCTGATATCGGACGCTTTCACATGACATTTTGAAAACATTTTAGAAATACAATTTTTTATAGAATTATCTCTCAGATACCGAACACCGTCCTTGTAGCAAAATTGGAACTGTCGTCTTGCCGGAGTTCGTAAATGTATTTTGTTGCCAAAACATCTACCAAGGAATAACGACGTGGTTTTCTTGGTATTTGGAGAATGTTAGCTGCTATGAAGAGACTACGACAGCAAGCATCAAACAAGGGTGACACCTCCGGAAAACACAAGCACAAGTGTTGAACTTTTCTTTTTCACTGAATGTTGTCTTTTGTTTCATGTGCGCTGCTGTGTTCCGTCACGACTAAACAACAAACTGGCCCATACTTTTTCGCAAGTTAGCTCCTCTTGTGCTAAATACATTGATTACCGAAGCAACGGTGCTTCACGTTCTCCCCTTAATTTTTCCCGTTACGCTAATAAATACTTGAGCTTTATATCTTTTGAAGTCATTCACCCCCCACCCCCCCTGTACTCGTTTATTTGAGGCAATAAGTTTCATTACTGAAGAAACTTTTACTTCTACAACGTGATCCTAATGTGAGCGCAGAGCAACAACGCAATTTATTACCCGTTGTTCTTTGGCCTCCAAGAAGGTCAACCACATCGGAATGAAATCACAGAGGACACAATTGCGTTAAATTCAGAAGAACATGTAGAATATATTTTTTCTCGATTTTGTTTTTACTAGTAATATAACTTTTTAAAATATAAAGATAAGTTACATCAATAGGTTTTGAATCCTAAACTAATAGGTTTCCTGAAACATTCCTAAAACGCCAACTCGAAACCGAAACTAGTGTCTCGTGCTACTCCAAAACACGCAGCAGCATCGACACAAAGAAAATGGCGCTCTCCAGTGCTTCCGTGCGACGCGGTGTATCTGTGCTACACTCGCGTTCTTCTTGTTTGTGAAATGAACTCAAACATGATGGAACGAGACGGCTTCACTGTAGTGAAACGGCGAGGGAAATCGCGGGTAACACAGGGTAAGCAGTTACCCGCCGTGCATAAAAAAGAAGACGACGAAGGGCTTGAAGAAAGTTCTGTGCTACGGCGCATCAAAGAAGCGGAAGCCGACATCCAATCGTCGGCGTACTTCGAAAACTTCCTCAACGTGCTTTCGAAGTGCGTGAACGTGTTACCCGGCGATAATAAAGCTGCGCAACGTAGTCTGCTACGGCCTTGGGAACTTGTCCGCGTGCGTCAATGCTCGATACCAGCTCGCGCTGCTCGTCTGTATTCAGAAACACCTGAATCCTGTTTCGGTGGAAATCTACGATCCTGTTTTCACCGAGAGTGAGCGTAAGATACTGACGTCGCTCGGTTTGACCGTGCTGCTTCTCAACGACGAGGGAAAGCGCGCGGTTCAGGATCGGACACTCTTCTACATGCCGCACTGTGGCACGCCGCTTTACAACAACGTGTTGTGGGCCAACTGGGACCCCAATGTGCTGGGCGATGTGGTCGTGTTCGGAAACAGCTTCGACACTATGTGGACCAACAAACTGGACTCTACGCTTCGCAAGAAGTGTGGTTTCTTGGTCAACGTGCGACCCGCAGTGCGCGAGTTCGCGGTCGCGAAACGACTTCAAGTATTCGGACATCTTCAACGACCTCTCGTTGCACGCATTCGACGCGACTCTGTTGCAAGCGGATGTGTGGAGTTCGAGGGAAGAACCCGTGTACGACGGTGAAGACGAGATCATCTTGGCTTTCGATGAAAAGTGTAGAATATGAGTGCGTTACACTGGTGCCACACGGCTGCTCTCGATCGCAATTGAGCTCGAACTGGATCGACTTTCCCGACCGCGGTTGTTCCTCAAATGAACCAATCCACGTGGCAACCGTGTTGCACTCGTGAGGCTACCGTAAGTATAAATAATGACCATTTCACCCATCGAAGTAAACTGGTTTCATTTCACTTGTGTTGCTTCATTCATTTGGCGCGCCACACCAAACGGCGTTTTTTATTAAGTGATGCAGTGAATGTTGAAGCAAATTAGAGAACTGCATTCTGTTCTAGCAAGTTTACAGTACACCATAGAAACTTTTTTTTTAACCCGGGGAGAACTACAAGACGCCGCTTCCGTGGCTTTCTTGCATAGCAATTGATTAGAATCGCGGTTTCACTATCGGCAAAAACCGATACAAGAAACCAAACCTATCGCTTGGTGTTACCGATTTTTGGTCATTGATGGAATCTGGTGACTGAGAAATACATTTTACTGCATAGGTTTGACGTACGGAGTCTCGCAGAATCGATGTCTGTTTACCAACCATGTATCCCACTTTTTTTCCCGCTTGTGTTACAATTTACGCCGGTATTACGAGTCATCCGCGCCGACAACGCGTATCACAAGGCCAGCGACTAGACGAGGCATCAAGCTAGTGACGATGTTTCTCACAAGTGTGTAACAATTCCAAGTGACCTTTTATTTATTCATCCTTTAATTACGGTATCAATGTTATTCAAGCGCTTCTCAGGGTCCCGCTTTTTCAAGGCCACACCGCAGCCTCCTCCACAGGGTTAACCTACGCGCCCGTAGCACTACTGCTGTGCCCTCCTCCACCCGACGCGCAGAGAGAGATTAATGAAAGAGGAAGAGACAAAAAGGACGCTATTTTCTGCCTCCCGTCGCGGGGGCACGGCTCAGCGCCAAGACGCGCAGTTCTGTCATGTGGCCTGCTCGTACTCTTTCCCGCCCTCTCCCCGAGCTCGCGGCGTGCGTCATCGTCTAGGGCAAAGGCCGCTAGGTGGCTGACGCTGTTATCGTCAGAGCGCCGCCGTGCCTGCACCGTCGTCGCGTCGTTCTAGTACACTCTACTTGCGGGAAGCGATGTGTCTTCGTGTTCAGTGACGAACGCTGTGAGCTTCGGGGCGCCCGCCACTTGCAGCCATGCGCTAGCGGACCAGATCGTCGAAGCCTTTTCCTTATTTTTTCACCCAAAATTTAGCTTTCGTCCCCTTCCCGCAACCGCTCGGTGGAAGTGTATTCGAGTGCCCCGTAAAGCAGCCAAGCCTAGCGCCGGCCAACTCCCCGCCGCTCCGCAGCAGGATGGTGCCCCCACGGACGGCTCCTTCTAAATTATTCGGTGTTTCGTTTGTGAGTCGCAAAATCTCCTCGCGGTCGTGCAGTGACGCTCCTGTGCACAGAATGGATAACGCCAGCTTACGACCCTCCACCGCAAGCCTGCTAAGGATTTCCGCCTGCTTCTTCTTGCTATTGGTGAGTGATGACAGAATGTGTTGCCCGATTTCGTCTCTAGGCCTAATTTGGGTTGTCGCACGACTGTTGTGACTGTTCACGTTTCGGTGTCTTGTGGCGAGGTACGTGCGCTTTCGGGAGTTGATAAGTCGCATGAGCGTTGCACGGCGCGCTGTCGCTGCTTCCGTAGCAAATGGCACGACTTGCAGTGATGATAGGCGATAGTCGTTCGCGACGTCCGTCGTTTCTACGTTGCGACAGTTGCGAGGTTGGTCCTCTGTGCCTGCTGTCTGGCTCACGCTGTAAACACCGTTTCCTTTATTAGTGCACGGGCTTGCAGAATGTTTCGGTTGATCTCTGTAAAATGCGCCGACTGTGCAACATAGAACTGGTCTGTAAAGCTGTTAAGCACTGTTTAGCTACAAGACAGCATGTATTCTGCCATGCAAGGGACAAGGATTTCTCAATTGATGTTCATTAAGCTGCTTAGTGGTTTGTAAAAGTACCGTGAGTGCCGATTTTTGCTGCGATTCGAACGCGCGAATTGCTCTCGACGAGGCCATATAATCTTGTAGGGCTTGCCACTGCAGCAATGATTCACTCACGATCGATGGGTGCTTAATTTGCTTGACACGTCTCGATGAAAATTGTTTGTGTAGTTAACACTGTCGGGTCGACGACCGTAAACCCACTTTTGCCAGATTTATTTACAACTCGGCAGGCCGTACCAGTGTTTAGCGTAACCCGAAGGCACCCGCATCTTCTTTTATATTTATTGGAGAATTAATTTCGCTTTGACAGAGCGCGAAGCATCCGAAAGCGAATTACAGTCATGGATGGATTTAGGTTGCGTTCACTTAGAGGGAATTTTTAATGTAGGAAACACGCATGGAATAACAAGTCGAATGCTGTAATAAATACCCGTGGAGTGAGAGAACAAAAAAAAGAACGTCGGTTACAGGACAATTTTGCGTCCGAAGGGCTCGCTTACGTGGGAGATTGCCCCATATTGCCTTGGCGCTTGTAGATCTTTTTTTTTTTTTTTTCAGTGATCGAGCGTGGGGTAGTTGATGAACTGGATAAAGTTTCTTTGGATGATATCGTGCACCTTTGCTGAGTTATACAATTGGAAATTTTCCTCGCCGAAAAAGACCAGCATGTCGTGCAAGCTGGCCCGATTTTCCTCATTTCGAGCGTCGGTGGCGTCAGTGGGCCATTCATCCAATCTGGGTCGTTGCTTTCTGAGCGACCGTACCTGTAAGCTCGTCTGCTTTCTGAAAAAAAAAAAAAAAATGCTTTGCTGTGAACGTCTCTTTGTGGGTACTTCGAGGTAGGGAATAACACTGGATCTACGCACAGTTTTGTGAGTTTATTGTTGGATGCCGGAAAGTTGCAAAAACGTTAACCTAATTGACACTGTGCAAAACACTGTAAGTTGGCTTTCCAACCAGAATCTGTTTTCAAATGAAAGCTCTAGTTCGGAGAACCTTTCTAAAGCGCTGAGCGCGTTCACCTTCCACATTCCAGCGGGCGTCAGTGAGGCTTTTTCACAGATCGCTGCGTGCATGAATGTCGCGCCTCATCGCAAGTTTCTCTCTACATGTGGAGGAATGTAGTCTGTTCTGTCGTGGGCGTTGTTTGTTTGGGAATCATGCTTCATGCGCAGTAAATATTACGCAGACTATTAACTATAGTGGCTAGAAAGAACCTTTCTATTCACTATACTATCAACTGCTGCCATCACCGATCCACTGCGCCTAACGAACTTTGCTGGGCGGAATACCTACGTAGGGTGTGAGCAACTTGTCGGGAGTCGCACTTCCGGAGCTTCTCGCGAAGCCACAGCAACACGTTGCCTTTTGCTTACATTTGTAAATCACGAGGGCAGGCCACTTCCCGTCTGTGCGTGATTCCGTTCTCGGGGGGACACTGCAGAGACAATTTGATTTAGATTGACAGACTGCACTCTGAGAGCTCGAACACCACATTTCATCAGTATCCTAAGTTTATTATTAGCGGGTGAAATCAAGGTTAAAATTTCATTTATGAATTTCGCGTCGAAATCTGCGCGTGCGACGTAGAAAATTTCGAAGCGTATGTATTGTATTTTCGTGACATTCGCTCTATGAAATTTTCCTAAAACTTCGCATGCTGTGTATGTGGCACCCGCAGATGACAGTGTGCTTCATTTTTCTTTAGTGATTAGATGCTACTTTGGACACTGTAGACACCTTCAAAATTTATGACGTCGTGGTGTTTAGCGCGGGAATCTCGAGGTGGCGTCTGCACCCGCATTAATTAATTTTCGGGTCTTTTCTCGCTTACCAACCGTCCTGTCGCAGTAATAGTGGCGTTTTCGAGATTGCGAAATTGTACTTCACTGATGCGCGAAAAAAAAAAATCGTTTTGTTCTGCGTGCCTTGAAGCGCAGTCGACGTCTTTCCCAGAGTGACACAGCCAACTGTCATCATTATATTGTTGTGGTGTCGCGAAAGAAAGTCCGTATCAGGCGTAACGGTGCTCGCCAGAAGGTAGTGGGTTCGAACCCAGTCGCGGAGGAGGCGAAATCGATGAGGTTCGTGTGTACTGTGCGAAGGCAGTGCACGTTAATTGAAAGAACACCAGGTGGTCGAAATTTCCGCAGCCCTTCACTGCGGCGTTCCTCCTTATCATGTATCGTGGTTTTGGGACGTCAAGTCGCAACAATTATTAATGTTTACGTAGCGGAAAATGCATGAAAGCCAAAATGGAACTCTTTAATGTCGGTGAGGGTGGAAATGTCGCACATGACGTGAAGAGCGTATGACTGAATGGCGGAAGGCGCTAGCCTCTTCACCCATTGAACTGTTAAAAAAGTACTGACATTAAAATCTTGCTTTTTGGCGTGTGTGCCGAATGTAGGGCCAAGCATTCAAGATCACAGAAAATGTACTGGTAAGCCTGGGTGCAGATTGAAGAAGTCATTGCAGTATGTTTTTTTTTTTTGAAAGCTAGTTTTGGTTCCTGCTATATTCTGACGTCACGACATGGCTATGAGCTTTTAGTGACACGCTCGCGCGAGATATGGCGACGTTTCCTCTGCCGCTCCGTCGGTAGCGCACAGGCGGCCATTTTGTGCGTGTTGGTACCTGGCGTCATCTCAACTAGCCGTACTTGTTTCGTGGAGTGACGAGCATTGACGCTGTACCCTGACGTCACCACAGCGAAGACGTCGGTAAGTGCGCCTTGCGAGAATCGACTCTGTAACGTCACGGTAAAATGTCTTCTCAGCATTTGCTGAGCTTCACAGTTTGTGAAAGGCCTCTCTTTAATCGGATTTCGACGGCACAGTAAACCCAGCTTCGAAAACCGGTACCAGTGGAACTGCTGCCATGGTATCCGGAGCTGTTTATGATAGCTATGGAAACGTAGTAAGGATTCAAACGAGGATAATGCGAAACTCCATCGCGTTATGTGCAAGGTATCCGAGTTCAGATACCGTTCTTTCTCCGGCTCATAGTAAATGTAATATCCGCGATCCGATGACGCGCGTGGCGATGCGACATCGAGCCGAGTCAATAGGCGGGAGGAAACGCCAGTCGGCCAATCACCAGCCGTAGTAGCTGCTTACGTAAAGGAGTTACGCGGGCCGCGCTGTTGCAACGCGGCCGGTTCGGCTTGCGAGTCAAGGCCTACGATTGATCCGCCAGTCCAACTTTGATCTCGGATTTGCAGAAGCTAATACGATTCACTTGCTCGCGTGCAGAGCGCCATTGAAATTCGCGAGGGATAGAAAAAAGGAGGTCGAGTCAAGATCCGTGTGCTTCGCCTCCGGGACTGGAAAACTTCGTGGCACCCACTCTCGTGCAGCTAATCTACAAATTTCAAGAACGTGGCGGGACCGACGAGCGTGGGATTGGAAGTACCTGCAGACCTCACTCCCGTTCGCGTTAGTTTAGACTGGACGGCTGGGGTACGACGACAAGATATAAAAGATGCGTTAATTCTGCGCGACATCGTTGTTTACCGGTGTATTTGTGTACGGTGTTCACGGCGAATGCGGGACCTCGGCACGTGGAAGGTTCAACGAGGGAGCAAGAACACCTGCGACACTATAAACATGATTCAATATTCGTTGCAGGGAACGAAACAGGGTTGTCCAACGCCCCCCCCCCCCACCCCCTTCCTCGAACTTCGGATTGTTTTCCCGTCTCTATAGGTATAAATGATTGACTTGATCGTCTCATTCTTTAGAGTCGCATCATAATCTTCATTATTGGATCGAAATACTTCCGAGAGAGCCTGCGGGGGGAAAGTAGGTGTACCTTTGTATCTCCTCTTTCTTTACCACCCGCTCGCTTTTTCTCTATCTTGTACGTGCTGTTTCTTGTAGCCCATGAATTGCATGCGTGAAATCTACATAGTTAGTTTCGGCCTTCGTCTCACGTAGATGGAACGTGGAGGAAAGGAAAAGTAGGGAAGGAACACAGGCGCAGTGTGGTTAAAGCGCACTGGGCCGGGACCAACACGTGATCGAGACGTCAGAGCGCGCGGTAGGTTTTAGTACTCCCGTTTAAGTTGTTCCGTTTGAAGCTCTAGTGCGAGCCGTCCGAACTGCGCCGAACAAGCGCACTTCGATTCAAGACAATACCTGTCACCAAATCCCAAAGTCTCTGCAGATCTCGTGTCTGCAGCAGGTCATGACGCAAAACGTCTCGTGTACGGCCCACACTGCTTCTGGCTTCACGGAGCGTTCGCTTACGAAGTTTTTCTTTTCTGCTCGAGAACTTAGTCTACATACTAGAACTGATGCCCCTATATGCTGTGTACTGCGGTGTATACGATTCTTTGTGCAGCTTAAATTAAGTGACGGCTGATTTGTTGCTCTGTTAGGACGTTTCGATCATAAGCGGTGCAGTTTCGCGACAGTGTGTTCGTTGCTGACAAGTAGAGCCAGTATGGCCAGTACAGTGTATGTTCTAATACCCGAAACCTTGTAGCGACTGCACTGGATAAACGGAGCACGGATTCTTCTTAGAAGCCCTTATCACAGAATGGGCGCGGGACTGAAGGACCTTGTACTGTTTTCCAACGGTGCCAGCGGCTGTTTAATTGGGAGTGGTTCCGATAACTCAACGCTGACGCAGCCGGCAGAAACAGATCAAGTACCCCTGACAAGGCAGAGCCGTATTGGTTTTTTTTCTTCTAGTTGATCCTAAAATGAAGGACCCCCACCTCTCATTTGAATATTGTACTAAATCGTAATTATCTCATTGGCAAACATTTCCTTGCGTCAGTACAAATCTAAGCCTGTGTCTGGGTGCTGTACGCATTGTTACTGAAGAAGGGCACTTAATGTTGAATTTCCTTCGAACGAAAACTCAGCTCAATTGGTCGCTGCTGTTCGCAAGTTCAGTAAGAGCGTTTCGATGCATTAAGCGCAGAATATAGCAGCCTACTCTGGGTAACCTTTATCGCCACGTGTTACTGTGTAACTAAGTCTAAATGCTTGTGCACAAACATTTACTTCGTCATCGCTCTCTTTCTTGTCGTGTTTGACGACATAATGCTGGTTAGATTAGCGTCGGTTTTCTGAAGAACGATTGCGCCAACATTAGCTAATTCCAGATTCGTGGGCGACTGCAGCATCCGTCCGCCTTAATGTGCGGTGTCCATATTTGACGTTATTGTTGAGGAACAAACTTTTAATCTAGCTCATTCCCATTGCTATATGCAATCTGGGAGATGTGTCAAGGTGATGTACATCCCGTAACGTCTGGGGTAGACGTTTCCTCTTGTCTTGCTTTCTACAACCTATAGGTATTTGTAAAACCTTCCAACCACAGTTTCCTTTTAGAAGACGACGAGCCTTTCTTCTTACCATAAATATAATGGCCATTCACACGTCGAAGCTTGTGCACAATGTTTTGTACGTCTGTCGCTTCGCGCCAGGCCTTTGCAGTGATAAAGGTTCAGAAATAGAATAGTTGTTGCGTAATTACTATTTTCAGTAATATTTACTATAGTATATCACATTTGTCGACTGGAAATTCAACAAATTAAAGAGAACATTACTGCTTACTTATCTAATCCGCTTTGGACTAAGATATAGCATTACTCATTTACACAAACGAAAAAAAAAATAAATTGGTGCGAAACGTGAAGTGCGGGACGTTGAGTATTGATATCTCATTGATATCCTGAATGTGTATGTGCTGTATATAAAGGCTACGTGGGCTGATACATGAAGTATGAACTTGTAGTAAAGTGTACTTTGCAAAAGTATTACGAAAATATAATAGCAGTACAGTTCAATATTTCTGGAAATTACTTGATAATGCAACTTAGTTACATTGCAAAGTTTGTTTACAGAACTCGGTTCAGCGTGGCCGTGTCTCCGTTGAGTTCTACATGGATATAGATTTATCACGGCCATGCTTTGCAATGCGGTTTATAAGAATCGGAACTGTGCTATCCCGTTGTAGACGTTAAAAAAAATTACACTGTCTGGTCTCAATAATTAATACACGCCGCAGTAAACGTGGAGCTAGTTAGTCTTGCTGCCCGATTCAGCGAACCAGTATTATACTGATTGTTTGCTCTGCGTACACAGTCGTTTAATTAGCGCTTTCCGACCTGTTGCAGCCGACGAGAGCTTCAGCAAACAGGCAGCAGTTCGTCACATCTGGCCCGTCGACACACACAAGTTGGGTTATTGGTCGCTATATTATTACCGTTTATTCTGCATGGTCTTGTCGAGCGCCGGCAATCCGCCAGCGCTCTAATTTACTCAATCAACTGGACGGTCTCATTTCGTCCGCAACGAAGACGTCGTCGCTTTGTGGTGGTAACAGCAGCCAAGTGCGCAGTTACGGCGAGCGCTGTTTCGATTTCGGCAGCAGCAAAACGAGACGAGGAATTCGTACATGGCGCCGTGGGTTATCGCCGCTGCACATCTCGCGCGTGGCCTTATCTCGGTCGCACGGTGCATTCGCGTCGCTCAGTCAGGTGATCTTTTTTTTTTTTCTTTTGCGAATTCGTTGCGAAGCGTTTCGCTCAGCTGGCTCGTATAAGTATGCACCGCTGGGCCTTTCTAGTTGTAAAAGGCGCAACCTTTCTTCCAGTGGTTAACGAGCTAAGCATGCGCGCCCTGGGAGGCAGTCAAACGAAGCTTTTGTGGTTGTAGGCAACCCCGCCTCGCTCGGAAGAACTAGAAAAAAAAAAGTTCTTTCCGGGAATGTTTTCTATCCTTATGAAGGGCAACGATGCTTCCTTTTTGCCTGAGCGATAAGGCTCTGACATTGTTCGGCCAGCGCTGTTGGCAATTGGACGTGCGTGGTAAACAGGGAAAACGGAGACTGCTCTGTTGCCATTGTCCTGCTTTGGCGCGATACCATTATTGATGACTAGTGAAAATGCGCAAAAATATGAAACGTCGCCGTTAGAGAGCTCTGGTGTATACGATGTGTGTTGCGTTTTCTCCTGTTTTGACGCGTAAATAAGTGCGTTGCGTCGTAGCGGTACACGCCCTCTTATTGTGTTGGTGCTTATATATAGGTTGCTGAATTGGTTGTTCGGGTAGCATCAATTGTAGCACTACGACCACAGCCTACGGACTTGTGGAGGATGTCTTTTCGTTATCGTTGACTGACCGCAGGCAGCATAGGGTATATACCTAACTACACATATTCTGAACAGGCACCGAGGCGGGTTGTGAACCGGTAATCTGATTACCGATTGTTGAACTGAATAATGATCAGGGGCACTGTACAGGTGCGTGGGGCATGGTGCGATACCACGGGGACGAACGGGTTTTCCCACGCAAATGGTCGTCCGTGAACCGCAGCGCAAATAACCGATTGCTTTGTTTTCTCCGGAAAGATAACGCTCAGGGAAGAGGAGCGTGCGGCTCGCGCAAGGTGCGTATCTGTCGCACGATAGCGGAAATGCCCTCCGCGTTTCTGGCGCCGTTCGTTAGCCCTTATTCATGGACCTTTTTCCGGTAATCGCAGCGTTCACTGTGCGTGTGTCATGGTGGGAGGGGGGGGAAGCTGGGAGTTTTGGCTATGGTTAACAATGCGGCCCCGATAGTCGCGTAGCCATTTTTGTGTGTGTGCGTGCGTGGGCGCGCGTGCATAAGTAAATACGCGGGCGCTAAGGGGGGGGGGGGGGTTGTAAGTGCTTTCACACAAGCCGGTCTTGCAACGTTCCGAAGCAACTTTACCCTGAGTACGTTGATAACCGATAGTTTGTCACTGCGCGTAACAAGCACTGTGTAAAGACGACGTACTTATCTAGTCTCCCCTTTTCTTTCGTCCTATTAGTGCCACGCTGCACTTTCAAGCAACGTTTCCAGCCTTGGATTTTTATATTCGAAACAGCTATTTGACTCGCGTATGTAACGCCATACGTACGCGCGTCCGTACAAACGCGCCACAACGCGTGCTAAAACCGTGACATGGGGTGTGTTCCGAAACTCGCCGTAGACGGCTGAATAGACAGCTAAATGGATGGCGGCCATCTTAAGTCCCAATCCAATTCTCACGTAGCCGGCAAAATGCACGGCTCCGAGAAGACGGCATCGTAGACAAATACGATGCAGACTACTCTGCTGGCTAAACAAAATGGCGGCTCAGCGAATTGCTCAGATCGGATCTCGCCGGAATGGTCGTCTGCACACAATCAGAAGCTTCTCCAGACGCCTAATGTGGGTAACGTTAGTTTTTTTTTTAAGATTTTAACACGAAATAAGCTAAAAAATAAGTAACGGTGTTTATTTTAGCTTTCTCTTCTCGACACGAGGTGGCGCCTCGTCCCGTAGAAGCTCAAGTTCAGGCAAGATTTCAAGCGAGTTCAAGTTCAAGCAAGATGTTCAAGTTCAAGCAAGAAGTTCAAGCAAGATTAGAAATTAAGCATCGTGGAATAGGTAGGCTTGCTTTAGGAGCTCACGGGAATACACCAAATCATGGAGTACAATGTTATATGGGATGGACATCATTTGAGGACAGGGAAGCTAGCAGCAAGATAAAATTTGAGAAGCGATTGAGAGAAATGGGGGAAGAGCGTTGGGCTAGGGAGGTTTTCAGCTACTTGTACATGAAGAATGTCGATACAAAATGGAGGAAGCGAACCAGGAAGTTGACTGGTAAATACTTAGAAAACAGCAGGTAGCCAAACCAAAAAGAACTATCGGTTAAGAAGAAAGTGAAGGAAACGGAGACTGACATGTGGAGAATGGGCATTATTAAGAAGTCCGCACTAGAGATCTATCGAACTTTTAAGCAGGAAATTGCCAAGGAAAGGATCTATGATAATACTCGGGGTAGTTCTCTACTGTTTGAGGCCAGGACGGGAGTACTGCGAACCAAGACATATCGGGCCAAATACGAAGGGTTAGACACAGTATGCAGTGCGTGTGGAGAGGAAGAAGAAACTGCCGAACACTTGATAATGTTCTGTAAAGGGCTTCACCCTATAGTTCAGGATGATGGCGCAGAGTTTTTCAAAGCACTGGGGTTTAGGGACCGGGAGGGCAAAATAAACTTTAAGCGGGTAAACTTAACTAGAAGGAGGTTATCTGATTGGTGGCTAAAGTCAAGGCACAAGTGAAAATTAAACTCTTCACTGCAAAGTACGAATCCTCAAACTCACTTTTTAAGGAAAAAAAATAAATATAGTTTTTGGTTCATTAGGTATTACGGCTTGGTGACGCTAGCCACCGCCCGATCTAAAGGGTACAGCCATATCCATCCATCCAGCCTGTAGTCGGTGACAACCTAAAAATAAATATAAGCTCCGCCCAGGAGGCCGCATCACCCTTATTTTTCATGCCTCCGCGCTAAAAACGAAGTATACAGTTCCCAAACAAGGGCAACAATTTTCCCGCATACATCCATTATCTTGCAATCCTTCATTGATATTGAAATTAAGAAATCAAAGCTCAATAAGAAACCTTGTGAGGGCACGGAGTTCAGCTTCAGCCTAGAAATATATCTGCTGTTTAAATCTCTCTCCCTACCGCGCTCATCTCGGAGTTCATGAAGAAGCAATGTACATCTCTCGAAGGGGACGTTTCTGCGCGGTACGTTTCTGCGCAGTACAAATGGACTGCGGTACACTTTTTATACATTGCTTGTCACCGACTATAGAGTGCCTCGATGCCCGATAGAAGCCGTTCAGATGTGTTCTATTTTGCGGACAGTATGGGGTTGGCGCTGTCTTCTAAGCTGTCCGCGTAGACCGTCTACGATGCTGTCTAACCCCTGTATTCATGGACGTCCCTTCACTCAACGCTTCACATTCACTTGAGAAAGCCGAGGGGAGCGCCGTCTCTAGGCACGGCAAGTCACTGCATATCAGCGATAAGCTGCTGTGATTCTTGAGTAATGCAGCATCATTTTCAGCCGAGCAGCGACGCAGATCTCAACTCTACCAAGTGAAGGGTGAAAGTCGAGTCGAGGAGTGTTTTTGAATACGGGGGTAAGAATCGGAACACAGCCATGATCCCGATGCACGTCGTGGTGGTGGACACCCAATTGATTTCGATGTCCTGGAATTCTTCATCGTTAGCTGGGCGTACTGGTTTTCTGTTGCATTTCGCAGTCATCGAAAAGTGGCTGCGGTGGCGCGGTAATCTAACCCGCGCTTTCTCGAGCTTTGCAGAGCGACACCTTACGTGCTGACTGTAAGGCGTGTTTCCCCCTCCCTCCTGTATTCTCTTCAACTGCTCTTGCGAGCCGGCGACACAATAACAACTGAAATAACTTCCTCAGCTATATTTTTTTTTTTCGAACAGATGCAGGTCAGTGAAATCGCGATACTATACGTTCGTTGCAGCTGCGGAGGGAGGCAGATGTAATAAAGCCTGTCAGTCTCGCGTGTCGTCCTATCTGCAGTCATCCGGCCGTTTTCTAAACGACTTATCAACAGTTTTGACTACGTATGTTTGTCCGAGGGACTAGTTTTTTTTTATTCAACGCAACTAATGATGCTGACAGACGATTAAGCCAGGGGAGGCACTGTATTGTACTCAACTGTATTGCAAATGACTCTCGCTTTAGTTTTAAGAAGTTTGTCCAAAGCTTGCAAGTTCGGAGCTAAGCCAAATGTGCCAGTGAGTTCTTACCGTTTTTGATGGAAGAAGCGCCCTTGACGCATTTACTGCTAAGTTGCAGGGAGGACAAAAGAAAAACAAAATTACCAAACAGAAAACGGGACTTCGTGGTTTGAAAGCCCGCCGTGCGATGTCTGCGCAAGTCTCGTGAGATGAGGGGTGTCCTGCGCTCGCTCTCTGATCTCCTTTTCGCATTCTTCTGCGCCTGAAAGGCGCCTGTGGCAACATTCCGAGAGGTGGGGAAGCGCGAGTGACGAATTTTCTGCTTTTGTGGTAGGGGAGGGGGGGGGGGAGCTTGTGTTAGTGCGCGTGCTTGTGGTTTCTTGTTCCTCTTCGTCCATTTTTTGTCAGCCGTGTGCGCTGCCGCCTGCGTTCCCGGCGATCCTGGGGGCATTTAGAGGAATGTGGAGGCCTGCTTCGAAAGGCCTTTGTTCTTTTTTTGTATGTACGGTGGTCTCGTGGCCATTTCCTGTGTTTCTTTTCGTTAGTTTCTTTGTTGGCTGCGTGTTTGGTAACATATTACGCTTATGTGAACACACACGAACTTGTTAGTATATATCCAGCTTCGTCCGTAATAATTGTTTGCGCCCATTGTAGGGCAATAGCGTCTCCCATGATCTGCCAATCAACACGATCCTGGGCTTTCTGCAGCCGCATTATACCAGCTAACTTATTAACCTCATCTGCCCGCCTAGCTATCTCTCTCTCAATCTTTTATCGTTGTTGCCAGCCCATTTGTTTGCACCGCAGCGTCTCCAAGACCCACCCTGTCCGGCGCGATACGATTCCATTGCGTACCCGCAGACTGGTATCGTATCGTTATCCTGGCTAACTCTGTGCCGTAATCTCCTGTTGTTCCCTTTAGCACCCATTCCGTTGATCTATTTGAATAGACCGCCAGATTTCAGTGCGTACGTTCTGCTCTAACTGGTTACTCTTGCTCAATAGGCGCTGTACAACAAATAGGAATGTTCGTGTGTGACCGCGTTTGGGTTCAATTCACTGCGCGCGCTTATGAAGTCAAAACTGGTGTTACTCAAACTTTTTTGTTATCCCATGTGCTATGACTTGTTGCGCAACTCGAATGAGTTGACTCAACGGCGCGTCCTGCTTTTAATTTTGTGGTTGCGCCTAGTTTCCAGAAAAACGGGCTTCCTGGTGCATCACTACATCCCGCAGTTTGTGCTGGTTCGCCTATACTTAGAGACTCCATTTTTAAATAAAAAAAAGCAGTAAGTTTTGTTTTCTTGCCTGCGTTGTGATCAGTCGCTTAAAAGAAGCGCGAGTTCCGCACGCACTTTTTTAGGTGCCGCAGTATACGGAATGTGCTCGACAACTATGGATAGTGTATGCTTCATGCATCGCTGCATTCGTTTATTGGCTCAGCTGACTCAGAATCATTTCCTGTCGGCTCTTTCCTCCTGTGGTGCCAGCCTCCGTGCGTTCCGAGAATCGGTTGCACCTTCTCTTTCTTTCTATATCTCTTTCCTCAATAAGAAAACTGGGCTTTGAAAATTGCTGCAGCTCTTCGTCCTCTGCCACAGTATAGGGCTGTGGTTGCCTCGGCTGGCTTCACTGAATGCATTGGCGGAAGAGAGGGACTCGGCTTGGCATGGTTCCGTTAGAGAGGAGGTACTTGCCTGGCCTCCTTTCCTTCTTGATCCACTTGCGATAGTCCTCGCTTCCGGGCACTGCCCAAGTATGCCGCTGTGGCGGCTCGCGGACCCTCCGGCCTGCTGGGTTCTTCGGCGGTTGGCACTTCGCGCGATCCCTCTGAGAGGCGGATGCCGGCCAAATTTCCTTTGAAAGGCACGTTTGGCGTCGAGGTTTCGAGCGAAACATTTACGCTGCAGAAAACCCGTGGCTTAATGTTTTGTGGTGGAACGTTGTTACATAATTTTCGGCGTCGCTTCCCGATACACCCTGAACTATACGGAGCGCGACACATAGACTGGGCATTCATTTGAATAATTTCTGGGAATCAGAGGCGGGGGGCAGGGGGTCATTACTCTCCGAATTTTTTTTTTGCTTGCGTGTATATACACGCACATGTACAAACACACGCGCCAATGTACATAAATGATAGTTAAACCCCCACCCCGAAAAAAAAGAAAGTCGATGGTGATATATGCAAACGGGACGAAACTATGGTGTCGCTTCTGCAATGTTTGCTTTCGGCTACTTATACATGCCGTGTGTATTTAACTAGGTACGGGATTGTGTGTTATTGGGACCTGCTATGTTACCTCAGGGGATGGGCCTTCGGTTTGTGTGCATTGACGACTATGGGTTGCCCTGCAGTTTCCTTCATCTTGCGCAACGTAGGAAGACCGCGTGTCTTCAAGCGTGGGAGTATACGTATGGCCAGCTCGTGTGACGCTTTCATTTTGCGTTGAAGTCCTCGAACTTCGGCCGCACGAAGTTTGTTCATCCGCCTTCGCGCGCAGACGGCGCGTCCTTGTTGGCGAGTTGGACATTGGCCCTCTTTCGAGTTCTGAGTGCTCCGGCACCAGCAAGCGTCTCGGGCTCTTCTTACCGCGTGTTTGCACATCGCGCTTCGCATTTGGCTTCTCGCTTTCGAGGCTCTCTCTATTCCTCATTTCTGCCTGACACTCACGCAGTCCTTCTTTTATAAAAATGGTTGGCCTTTTTTTTTTAAAGTCTTTTTCTCCTCGTTTCTGTTTGCGCTATCGGATTGCGCGAAGTCTGCTGTATCAGCTGACGTGTTCAGAAGCGTCTTCCCTTTCGACGTTTGACGCCGCTAGATGTGAGTCATCGTTCGCCGCGGCGGTGCTCCAGGGCATATATACTTCGTCTCCCGTTGAGTTGGCATTGTCTGCGCGTTTGTTCGTTCCTTCTCTCCGAGCGCTTTCGCGAGGTCCTGGATAGAAGGGGTAGGGCAGGGAGCTCTTGCTGTAGTACAAGGCGAAGTCGAGCGTTCGCGTAGCCCGGCCTCAGCCAACACGACCTTATATGGACCGTTGATTCAGAGGCAAGAGCATTCGGTTGAAGGCAAGAGGCAACTCGGTGGTACAGCCTGCCGTCGATGTCGGTTGCGACAGAACAGTTATCCAAACAATGAACGCACTTTCCTTGGTGTTCGGTGTTCTGCTGTGTGAAGAAGCCGTGAAAAGTTTTTTTTTTTTCCGTGGGGGGTGAGACGAACCCGCTTTCATTGCTGTTCGGTGTTCTGCTGTGTGAAAGAGCTGTGAAAAGCTTTTTCTTTATTTTTTCCCCATGGTGGTTGAAAAGGTCGATGCACAATGCAGTGTAGAAAACAAGGACGGTGAGCAGAGGTGTGCCAGAACTCCATCATGAACCGCCAATCGTCCACGTTCATTGCTTGATGTAGGCAGAGGTTTGTCTCCAATGGCTGATAACTCGTCAGCAAGTGCCAGGGCTAAGCGCAGCAGTAACAGCAGTAGTCCTACCGTATTTGTTTTCTTGGCTGCTGGCGTGACGGTCGAATTTCGGTGAATGCTGAATGCTGGAGGCTCGGGTACTGTACGATGTCGGTACACGTTATATATATATATATATATATATATATATATATATATATATATATATATATATATATATATATATATATTATTTTTGGTTTCTTCCTTTCGCTTGAATGTGCGCCGCTGCGGTGATCTAGTGGTTAAAGTACTCGGCTGCTGACTCGCACGTCGTGGGATTGAACCCCGGCAGCGGTGGCTGCATTTCCTATGGAGGCGGAAACGTTGTAGGCCCGTGTGCTCAGATTTGGGTGCATGTTAAGGAACCCCAGGTGGTCGAAATTTCCGGAGCCCTCAACAACGGCATCTCTCATAATCACAATGTGGTTTTGGGACGTAAGACCCCACATATCAAATTTCGCTTAATATGCGATATGACATTTAAATGATCCACAGTTATATTAGGACATACCTACGACTTCTCACCATAGGTTTTATCATTGGCCGTCACTCAGTAGCAATTTTAGTCTGCGAATTGCGAAATTCCTGGGTGGTGGCGCGAGAACGGTCGATATTTAGAACGGGGGCCAGTGCGCCCTTTCTTTCGCTGGAGCTGCTCTTCGAGAGAAAGAGCGTGTGAAAATTGACGCGTATGGCGTATACATGTCACAGGCGCTTCTCGGAACGTCGACGACCGATCTGGAGTGGCGCGCCCTTCCAGACCGCCCGGCTGTGTGGAGCGCCACTGACGGACCCTGGACGTGGAACTTCGTTTTCACGAACTTTCATCATACGATTTGGAGCACCTGATAGTTCTGTGTGAACCGACTACTCGTTAATAATTGTTATTCCTAGATTCTATCTTTCTGTTATTTCGGCGTTGACCACCCGCACTAATCTGGCAGGTGCGGTGCTTCAGTCGCGGGCTCGAATCCCGACTGCGGCTGGCGCCTTTCGATTGGGGCGAAATGCAATTAATGTCCGTGTAGTACATAAATTGAGAGGCCCGTAGGTTACCCCAGTGGCTCGAAAGTTTAGGAACCATGCGCTGCGGTGTTTCACATTACATCATTTTTTGGGGACGTAAAAACGTATTACTATCATTGCTATCACTATTGTTTCTTCGTTGTTTTCTTTCATTTCTGAAGTAAGCGGGAAAACAGTGAACAAATTCTCTATTTATCTCATCGGTGTTTGGGAATCGCTGGATTGATCATTCGTCGGGGTTTATGAACTAAGCGCCGCGCTCAGATCTGTACTTTTGAATTTTACCAACCAAATCGCATTGATGTTCACGGAAGCTTTCGATCTTGTAGCTTGCTGAATAGAGCGTACATTTAGTTGGCATGCAGGTGCTACGCGACCTTGCAGAGAGAGAGGTCTGGCAGCTATAGCGCACGATCGCACACTTTGATAATCGAACCGCGTAGACTGCGCGCCTTCTTTTTTCTCTGTTTGATTTCTTTTTTTCATTATACATTCTCGCTTTGTAAGACGAGCTTTGGTTGCCAACTGACGTGAGTTCGCAGTAGTTCATGCGCTTCGTGATATACAGTTGGTGCAGAACCGGATGGGGGTGGGGCTGCTTCGTTCTCATATAGTGTGGGCTATCTTGTGTACATTGTGTCTCGGAAAGACTGAAATTAGCTGTATAGCTACGTCCAGTTCTAAATAGTTGCTCGCAAAGTGTGCATATATAGCCAATGGTTCGCCCCTTCTATCTAGCTCTTTCCTCCCAATCCAGCTACCGTTTTTGTTCGTTTTTACGCGCTATTTATGAGCTTGTGACCTGTTTTGGCACTGAAAGTGATGTGGCAGGCTCGATGAGTTATCTTGGCATGATATGGCGTCTACGTTGTTTGCGCGTGAAATAAACAAATAAATTCGAAATGCGTATTGAGAAGTTGCTTTACGAATGCAGTGAGTGTCGAGGCTTTTTCTGCGCGTACTGAATGTATGCGTTCCAAGTTGCATCCAAGTCTGATTCAAGGTGGTAGCCTACTGACGTGTATCAATAATTTACGCTTGTAAATAATAATAAAAAATGTTGCTCATATTTCAGGTGTGTGCACTTTTTCTTGTCTCCTGTTTTGCGGAGTGCATGCATGTAATCAGGTTTGTCCATCGTCTTTCCACATGGTCTGCACACCTCCCGCATAAAGAGTTACGTAGTGCGACGTAAGCTGTCCTTTTATTTGCATATGTAGACATGGCACGTTGAACGAGGTGCAGCGTCAATGGCGAGAGCTGTTCGCGTAAGATAAAGAAACAGCGTGTTCTGCGAAAAACGTGCCGTTTCATGGCACTTGGGCAATTTAAACACGCCTGCTCGCGCACGATGGCGAGTACGATGGCACGTCAATGGCGAGTACTTCGAGCGAATAGCCCGACGCTTTATGGGCTGCAGTTTGCCATAGCTTGCAGTCTCGTCTTGCCGTATTATGTGCCGCGTGGAGAGTTATGCCGAGCGTGCGAAGCCATCTCGAAGACCGAGCTGTGTACAATCGCGTCATTTCAGGGCTGTGTGGCAGTTTGAACAAGTTGGTATGACGTGACAATAGTTATAGCGCGAGAACGGAACGACGACTCGTGTCCTTCTTGTCTCTTTGTCGTCGTTCTGTTCTCGCGCTACAACTATCGTTGAGGACTGTATTTAAGGTATATTTTCCAAGATAAAGGGTTCATTTATAGTGTTCGCGTTGTGCGGTCGGAGGCTGCTGCAAAGTGTGTTCCTGTCGTTGGATGATGTCGCACAGTTTATTATGCAGCGTATTTAACATTCCAAGACTTCACATGACGTTGTACCTTCATGTGCCTAATTGACGAAACGTTGTTTTTTCGCTTCAAGCTGTACGGGTGGCCACTCGCCTTTAGAACACGTTCGTGATTCCCTTTGCGAAAAGTAATGCGGCTTAGTTTGCCGTAGCCATCGTGCCTTGGCTACGGTCCGCGTACAGCATTGTTCAGCGTGTGATGGAATGAGAAACGGTAACATTGACGACAAAAGAAAGAAGGGTAGTCAACACGTTGCAGTTTGCATCAAGATAAACGAAAGACGTCTTCAGGCCAGGTTAGACGGATAACTGATGTTGAGCGAGATCGACTGAATGCATATGAGGTTATTGGAAACGCGGCGGACAACAGCAGGTTGTTAGGCATAGGTTCATTAAGTTATAAAATACATTCAGGTATGAAGCGAAATGAGTTGGTGCGAGAGTGAATCGGGGGTCATTGGATCGTTCGTGCCGTGGTGTACGTATTGCATGGTGCCGATGATAACGTTGCAGTGGTCTCGCGGTGATGCACTCGTCGTGTAACCAGTTTAATTCGCGTCTTTCACGTTTGGGCAATGCATGACACTCAGTGACATGGGTGCGGAATGAGAAAGCGACGTGAGGACGGCGGGCGACCGCGCCACTGACCCTGTTTTTGGGAGGGTGCATACTTTGCCAAGCATTTCGCGCTGCAACAAGTGACTCGCGATCTCTGTTACCAGCTCTGTAGCAGTCGGCTGGATATCTGTCGCTATGCCCATTATGTCAAGGTCTGTGGAAACGAAGTCGTGTATGTGTCTGCCGTGATAACATCACGTCCGATAACCGATAACATCACGTCGTCCGCTTACACTTGTGGCATGCCCTCACGAGAAATGACGTCGTTGTTTATTGCTTCAGTTAATGAATGAAGTCATTTGACTCTTGTCGATGACAGCGTCTTGTAAAGTGAGCAGTTTTAAGATGACAATCGAATGTTAACAGCAGTGTTGTTGAGTTACGTAATATTATTATTATTATTATTATTATTATTCTTACATCGTAGATGTTATTTCAAATGCTGCACGTACACTGTGCTGCCCGCAAGCTATCGCATCGAGAGTATAGTATGTGCATTTCGCGTTTAAAAATGTTCCGACGAACGCATTGAGTAGTATAACATTATGGCAAGTTACATTAGGTTCGTCCGTGTAGCACCGCATAAATGGCATTGAAGTTCGAGGCATTAGGAATTTCATCCACAGCGTTTCATTGAGATGGGCTAGTTTGTTCGTGTCCGCTATGCATTTTCATTTACGGTTGCGCGGTGGCATGTTCAACGACAGAACACGTGTAATCGCTTCTCTATTTCTACTTATAGAGTCCTTTTTGTTGTTTTTAGCAGCCATACTTCGGGGCTGCAATTGCATTTGTGAGCACACATTTTCTTTTTTTTTTTGTCTGTACGTTTACTGCGGCCGAATTTGCGGGCCTGCTCAGTTCTTTCAATATTCCGCTGCATGTAAACTGCCGTTACACGGCGTCCAGCTGAGACTTAAGAGAGTGACGCGAGATCTCATGATCTAGAAATCAGGTGCGCGCATGTGGAACTCGGAGCTGCAAACGCCGAGATCAAGATGTTCTCGTCGGGATCGCTGTTCGCTTAGTGAACGTATGTCACCAGCCGCGAAATGTTTCGAAGCGTACGCAAGACAGAAAGAAGGAAACGTTGCAGGTTATCACGTATTCTTATAAAGCGAGGAAACGAAAATGTATCTTTTGTTTCACTTCTTACACAGGGCCGCTCGCAAAGTGTTGTTGCTGATTTGCCATATAAAGAGCGAGGCAATGCGAGAGGCCGAACAGTGATTATTTGCATGATTTGGTACTCTGAAGGTGGCGTGAACTCTTACAGTTGTCCTCGTCGTAGGAGCGCTTTTTCCTCGAGTATCCTGCCGATGTCGATGGTGTAAGCTATACAACGTTGTTATCGGGCTTCGTGCGATGTGTCGCTACATTATGTCTGTCTGCACGGGCACTGATAGGTTAGTACTTCTGCGGCGGGGATTCCCCTCTCCTTCTCCGCGGCTGGTAGGTAGTTTTTGCGGCAGTGACGTCAGTTCAGGGAACTGCTGTTCTAGAACTGCCTATCCAGTGGACATGTACATATCGGCTGGACGTCATTGCAGGGCGTTTATCTGCTGCAAAAGGGCGCAGGCCATGTCGCAATTGCGCAGGTGCTTTAACGGGACGCCCCGGAGTACCTGATTCCAGGACGTATCGCGATCACACTCCCAGTTACAGGATCACCTCTGAGATTCGTGTGGCCTGGCGCCGATCTCAGGAGGCCGCGTTCGCCGACTTTGGGCGCATTCAGTTACTCTTGATCGTGTCAGAAGTTGTGGAGGTTCCGTCGCGTCATGATGACGCTGCGGCAGAGAAACCGGAAACAGATGGCGCGCTACTCGTGAAGCTGTGGCCAATTAACTGCGACCGAAGTAGACAGCCAAGTAACTGTAGAGTTTGAAATACCTCCTCAAGTGTCAGGAGGTCGTGGGGTTCCCTCACACCTCTTTACCCACGCGCGTCCGCGCTTTTGTCGACCAATTCTTCGAATGAATCAACAAGCTCAGCAACAAGCCCTCTTGTCATCGAAGCAAAGTATAATGCTTTCGCGTCAGCAAAATAAATAAAAACGTAGTCTTCACCCTCTGTGATCTTCAGGTGTCGCATACATGCGCTTAAGCGAGTCATAATACTCCGAAAGACTCCCGACGGATAGGACTGCGGCATGCATTTTCCAACATTTAACCTTGCTCGGTGTGGAAATTCCACGCTAGAAAATTTGGCAAGATGGGAGGGGTGGGGGTGGGGGTCGTTAGCTCCCCTGCGGCTGCCGTGAAGATGCCGCTGCAACGTAGCCGAAGTCCCTCCTGAGGAAAAAAAAAAAAAAAAAAAAAAACAAGTCGGTTCCGAAACGTCGGGTTTTCGCATTTTCACGTACCTTTTGGTTGGAGTTAAAATCGTTTCACAGTTTACCTACCCAACCAGACAGACACCTGTCGAATGTTTACATTCAAGTGAAAAATGTGTGTACGGGTATATCACGAGTCTCAGTTCTGCATCGCGAAAACGATAGCGCTCTTCTGTACCGTATTGCGTTGCACTTTCGGGAGCGCAGCTGCAGCTTGTTTTTGATGTTTTCGTTGTGACTCATGCGCAGCATGACGTGCCTGTGCACTTGTATACTTTCTTTTCTATCACGTTGGCACTGAGCAGCTTCCTGCGAAATATAGAGGCTAATATGTACCTAATTGTATAGAAGACTTGAACTGGAACTTGTTTATCTACCAACGCGAAGTTCAAGTCTAGCAATGATGTTTTTTTTTTTTTCGGGGGATTACAAAAGATGACGATTGTCAGCTAAACAAGTAATCAAACTCGCCAATTATTCACAATCAGAAATAGAAATGTGTATATAACAGACACATAGATATATACATCGGTGGTGAACGTATAAGATATAGGTCGAAGCGCTGCGTTGCAATACGCAAAATATGTGTTGCTTATTGCCGGGTTCAACATTATAAAGTCCAGAGAGGCCACGCCTATGTTAGTGAAGAGGGGTAGGCGATCACCTCCACGATTGAAGAAATGGTCGTGCTCACGGACTATAGCTTTGTTATCCGAAGACCGTGACTTCTCGACGCGCTGTGCCAGTTAACTGTCACGTGATCATAAAGGGCAGTGACGAGCTTCGGGCAGGGCGGAGCCTACGCGTGGCGCGACTTGGCTACAAGTGCCTTAGTACTCGACGGTGCCTCTTTACAAACATGGAATTAGGGTCGGTCACGCGGATCTTCGTATAGTATGGCGTACGTTATAGTGCCCAGGATACCCATGTACAATACAGGTGAATACCTTCTGCGTGCGCACATGTTCGCAGAGCGCGGCTTCACGCGTCAGCGACGCCCTTGTTCTGGCGCGGTTGCTGCCGGTTCTGGGCGCTTGCTGTCTCGCGAGAGCCCCGGTGACACTGCATGCCGATCGTCGCGCCTCGCCGTGGGCATTTATGGACCGGCGGGTGCTTCCCGCGGGCTCTTTGTTTCCGTTGTTACCCACTGCATGCAGCCGCAGCGTGTTTTGAAGCGCTGTACACTGCAGATTTCCCTATAGTTTAACGTGTAAACAGCGTGAACGTGGAGGCGTTTGCGTGCCCGTCCTCGGCGAATTTGGTATGCGTGAAGTCTATCTGTAGGCGTCATGCGAAGCCGTCGACTTTCGTTCCCGCTCGACCGCCATGACGTGTTTGTAGTGGTTGTATCTGGAGATGTTCGAATAGGAAAATTTAGGTTCGAGGCGAACTCGAAGCGAGTATGGATTTGGTCAAATCATCTATCAACCTGCGGCGTCGCCACCAGTCTTCCTTATTTGCATCTTCGTGACAGCTGTCTTAATTGTATTTACTAGTAAGTAAGGGAACTTACTGTCGGTGGTGCGATGCCACTATTTTTCGCTCGCTATCAAGATCGTTGAGTGAACGTGCGTTGCTTTAGAAAGCCTCAGTTGACAGGCGACTTGGCGCAGGGGAACTGCAACGGCCGTTGAACTCATAAATTGGTATTGGGTTGTCGCCTTACTATGGCGCAAACGGCTTCCGAACATTTCCTCTCCAGTTCTTTTTTTTTTTTCTCTCTCTTCTCGACTCGGTCTGATCGTGAAGAGGTAGGCGTCCGTTGAGTACTCTCCCGAGTTTTCGTCCAATCATCGAAAAAAAAAGAAAACTGGGGGGGGGGGGGGGAGGAAGGGGTCGAAATGAAATTTGGTCAGCCGCTCTTTGCTCATTTTGTCTTGTCTGAAGATCATTTACGACTTCGTTTCGGCTAGTGTTTATCGTCGCCCAGTACTACACACACATGCACGCACGCGCGCTGTAGCAAGCTCGAGGAACGTTCCCCGCGTTTCAGTGTACTACCGGAACCGTGCCATCTTTCGTCGAATGGGTTGGGGAGAAGTGGGAGCCTGTCGACGGGACGACTCGTCTTTGTCGCCGTGATCGGTGATGCTCTATTGCGCAAAGTGCCCTATCCACGCGACAATCATGTCCGCCGCTTCTTCTGTGAGTCGTACTTGATGATAGACCCCCGTAGCGCCCCCCCCCCCCCTTTCCTGTCCTTGCGCAGGCTTGTCTGCCTACTCATTGTGGCCTATTCTTCGTCAATATCCGGCCCTTTCTACCACTATATCCGCCGCCATATTGCGCCGTCGCCTCTCGCTACATATGTACCGCATGCATACAGCGACGGTGTCACGAGCGTATAATACCGGCTCTACCGAATAGTACGCCTAGGGCCCGTGGTCCTTATCGTGTCGTGCATATATACACGCATTGCGTGTGCGTGTAATACCGCGGCCTCTTCCTGTTGCCATCACTCCTTTTGTGTGTGCGTGTGGGGCTTGGGCGGCGGTGGCTGAACTGGGTGCTGTGCTTGTGTGAGGGAGGAGCGCCTGTAGGCATGGGGCGTGTCGCCATCGATAAAGCACCCACCTCTCCTTTCTCATCGTGCATGCGGTAGCATCACGTGTTGCGGGAACCTTGACGTCCTTTTTGTTCTTTTTTTCTCACTGTCTCTACCGCTTTCTGCTTGGCCCAAAGAACAAGTCAGAGCCGAGAGTTGATAAATAAAACAAATATTATATCTCAAAAATGGCAGATCGAAAACAACATACAAGAATGCACACTCCACAATAGTTACATACAATACGTCACCAATCAAACAACGTACTACCCAGTACAATCAGCCACACTCAAAACAACGGACACAGACAACGATACGCACTACAATGCAGTCGCATGCATTGAACAACCAAGACACTTGAAGACTAAAGAGATAGAAAACCTATACAGTTCAAAGTTCTTGTGACAAAAGTCTGGATGATACTCTTCCGAGAATCACTCACTCAAAGTCCAGCGTTGTTGTCGTTCCGCGCCCTCGAAGTTCCTCTTCCAGGAAACCTCGCCGAAGTTTCTCTTCCAGGAAACCTCGCGTCTTCAATTGGCCACTTTCCAAGCTTCAAACTTCTTCGCCGGAAACACGTCGGCTTCACACACGCAGCTGTTGCCACGCGTCTTCGCTCGATAGCGGTAAACACACACTCTCTTGCCTGTAGCTCGAGTCGTCACCCCTCAGGTGGAAATCATCTTCTTCTCCCGCTTTGTCTTAACGGACAAAACCTTCGCCAACTACACGGTGGTATACCCTACGCACTCTGGCGCTAACTTCCGTCTCCTCCTGCTCTCTCGTCTCGGCCGCTCGATTAAATACCTTCCGCGCCACATTCTAGAAAGTTCTCGTCATTTCGTCGGCGCGATACGCAGCGAAGGCTGGGGAGAGGCGCGAGACTGTACGGGGGCCGTCCCCGACAGATGAGTCCACCCGGCCTACACGCCCCGTTCCTTCTGGAAAAATCGAGTGCTTGCTCGGCCGCCGTTGTGGGGTGAGGAGGTTCGTCGGCGAAGCCACGCTTCTGCGGGGAGAGCGTGCGCCCGGGGAGCCTTGGATGTTTGTTTTCTTTTTTTTTCTTTTGACCTCGCGGCGTTTCTCCCGCCCGTTATCGCAAGAATTTGGCGGCGCGCCCATTTTTAGCGCTCGTTCTGTGACATCAGGGAACTGCTGTTCTAGAACTGCCTATCCAGTGGACATGTACATATCAGCTGGGCGTCATCGCAGTGCGTTGATCTGCTTCAAAAGGGCGCAGGCCATGTCGCAATCCCGCAGGTGCTTTAACGGGACGCCTTGGGGAACCTGATTCCTGAAGTTATCGCGATCGCACTCACAGTTACAGGATCACCTCTGAGATTCGCGTGGTCATGCGCAGATCTCGGGAGGCCGCGTTCGCCTCCTTGCGGCGCATTCAGTAACGCTTAGGTCCGTATTCACGAACCATCCTCAGCCTTACCTCGAGTTTTTCTCATCGGTTGTAAGCCTTTATTGAGCTTGGTGTACAAAGTAGGTTAGTATTCATGAACCAGTCCTGTTGTGATCTTTTACCTAGTTACAAGTTTTGTGCCTTTATAACGCATGTAGAGCGTACGGAAACTCGAGGAAAACTCTACGTAAGGCCGCAGTTGGTTTGTGAATACGGGCCTAATCGTGTCAGGAGCTGTTTAGGCTCCGTCGCGTCATAATAGGGAGTTTTAGCTTGTACGTATACTTCTTTACGTTAACGTGTTACCGGATACCGTTTCGCGTTTACCGTCTTACCGGAACGGATATCTTTCAACGTGTTAGCTCCTCATACGTAAATTTTCACGTACGTACGTAAACGCGTATACCTTTACGTTTTCGCAAACCATAAATGGTGATGCTAACTGCATATAAACTGCATTCACCTTACATATGATTAAATCACCATCGAAGTGAAATCACGAGACGTTCTTTTATTGCGTACAGCGTCCTCATATGCGCGAAAAAGTGAAAAATAGAAGGCTAATGCAACGATGGTGTCGACATCTTGTGACACTTCGTGCAACCACATTCATGAACACGTTCTTACGCGTAATGTTTTTGAGGTGAAAATGATTAAAAGGTAACTCATTTGTAATAACGGCGCTGCGCGTTTTTTGCATCAGACGTACAATGCTCAATATTTCTGCAATAACAATTTTGTGATTGCCTGGTTCACTATCGCTCCGCTAGATGGCACCACCTATCCAGCTTCTCTGGAATTCGCACGTTTACGGCATTTATGTCCTAGACCATTCTAGCTTTGGTAATCCGGCTGAAACAATGTAATGGCCATTGGCGCTCGCACTTCAGCTACTTCTGCTTATAGCAACTCGACGGTTCGAGTCCCCGCAATGCGCATGCCACGAGTTTCTACGAGCGAAGGCGTATTTGCGAGATAAGGTTGTAAACGTAAAGTCTATATGGCAGGAAACGTAAACTTTTAAACCAGATCCGGAGGGAAACGTAAAGGTTTACGTTCCGTAAAGACCCGCGCATGCGCAGATTCTATCCGGTATCCGGTAACACGGTAACGTAAAGAAGTGTACGTACAAGCTAAAACTCCCTAATGACGCTGCGGGAGAGCAACCGGGAACAGATGGTGCGCTGCCCGTAAAGCTGTGGCCAATCAACGGCGACTGAAGTAGACAGCCCAGTAAGTGTACAGTTTGAAAATACATCCTCGTGTCAGGAGGTCATGTGGTTCCTTCACACTTCTTTACCCAAGCGCGTCCGCGCTTTTGGCGACCGATTTCTCTAATGAATCAACACACTCGGCAACAAGCCCTCTTGCCACGGAAGCTAAGTATAATGCGTTCGCGTCAGCAAAATCAATAAAAATGTAGTCTTCACCCTCTATGCATACGCTTAAGCGAATCATAATACTCCGAAAGACTCTCGACGGATACGACTGCGGCATGCATTTTCCAATCTCTAACCTTGCTCGGTGTGAAAATTTCACGCTGGAAAATGTGGTAAGATGAGAGGGGGTGGGGGTGAAGGTCATCAGCTGCCCTGTGACTGCCTTGAAGATGCCGCTGCAACATAGCCGAAGTCCCCCCTGAGGAAGGAACCAAGTCTGTTCCGAAAAGTCGGGTTTTCGCATTTTCACGTACCTTTTGGTGGGAGTTAAAATCGTTTCACAGTTTACCTACCCAACCAGACAGACACCTGTCGAATGTTTACATTCAAGTGAAAAATGTGTGTACGGGTATATCACGAGTCTCAGTTCTGCATCGCGAAAACGATAGCGCTCTTCTGTACCGTATTGCGTTGCGCTTTCGGGAGCGCAGCTGCAGCTTGTTTTTGATGTTTTCGTTGTGACTCATGCGCAGCATGACGTGCCTGTGCACTTGTATACTTTTTTTTTCTATCACGTTGGCACTGAGCAGCTTCCTGCGAAATATAGAGGCTAATATGTACCTAATTGCATAGAAGACTTGAACTGGAACTTGTTTACCTACCAACGCGAAGTTCAAGTCTAGCAATGATTTTTTTTTCGGGGGATTACAAAAGATGACGATTGTCAGCTAAACAAGTAATCAAACTCGCCAATTATTCACAATCAGAAATAGAAATGTGTATATAACAGACACATAGATATATACATCGGTGGTGAACGTATAAGATATAGGTCGAAGCGCTGCGTTGCAATACGCAAAATATGTGTTGCTTATTGCCGGTTCAACATTATAAAGTCCAGAGAGGCCACGCCTATGTTAGTGAAGAGGGGTAGGCGATCACCTCCACGATTGAAGAAATGGTCGTGCTCACGGACTATAGCTTTGTTATCCGAAGACCCGTGACTTCTCGTACGCGCTGTGCCAGTTAACTGTCACGTGATCATAAAGGGCAGTGACGCATCTTCGGGCAGGGCGGAGCCTTACGCGTGGCGCGACTTGGCTACAAGTGCCTTAGTACTCGACGGTGCCTCTTTACAAACATGGAATTGGGTCGGTCACGCGGATCTTCGTATAGTATGGCGTAGTTATAGTGCCAGGATACCCATGTACAATACAGGTGAATACCTTCTGCGTGCGCACATGTTCGCAGAGCGCGGCTTCACGCGTCAGCGACGCCCTTGTTCTGGCGCGGTTGCTGGCCGGTTCTGGGCGCTTGCTGTCTCGCGAGAGCCCCGGTGACACGGCATGCCGATCGTCGCGCCTCGCCGTGGGCTTTATTGGACCGGGCGCGGTGTGCTTCCCGCGGGCTCTTTGTTTCCGTTGTTAACCCACTGCATGCAGCCGCAGCGTGTTTTGAAGCGCTGTACACTGCAGATTTCCCTATAGTTTAACGTGTAAACAGCTGTGAACGTGGAGGCGTTTGCGTGCCCGTCCTCGGCGAATTTGGTATGCGTGAAGTCTATCTGTAGGCGTCATGCGAAGCCGTCGACTTTCGTTCCCGCTCGACCGCCATGACGTGTTTGTAGTGGTGTATCTGGAGATGTTCGAATAGGAAAATTTAGGTTCGAGGCGAACTCGAGCGAGTATGGATTTGGTCAAATCATCTATCAACCTGCGCGGTCGCCACCAGTCTTCCTTATTTGCATCTTTTCGTGACAGCTGTCTTAATTGTATTTACTAGTAAGTAAGGGAATTACTGTCGGTGGTGCGATGCCACTATTTTCGCTCGCTATCAAGATCGTTGAGTGAAACGTGCGTTGCTTTAGAAGCCTCAGTTGACAGGCGACTTGGCGCAGGGGAACTGCAACGGCCGTTGAACCTCATAAATTGGTATTGGGTTGTCGCCTTACTATGGCGCAAACAGCTTCCGAACATTTCCTCTCCAGTTCTTTTTTTTTTCTCTCTTCTCGACTCGTAGTCTGATCGTGAAGAGGCAGGCGTCCGTTGAATACTCTCCCGAGTTTTCGTCCAATCATCGAAAAAAAAAAAGGGGGGGGGGGGGTTGAAGTGAAATTTTTTCAGCCGCTCTTTGCTCATTTTGTCTTGTCTGAGGATCATTTATGACTTCGTTTTGGCTAGTGTTTATCGTCGCCCAGTACTACTCACACATGCACGCACGCGCGCTGTAGCAAGCTCGAGGAACGTTCCCCGCGTTTGAGTGTACTAGTACACTATACCCGCGTAATCGGAAGTGCGCCGTCTTTCGTCGAAGGGGTTGGGGAGAAGTGGGGGCTTCTCGACGGGACGACTCGTCCTTGTCGCCTTGATCGGTGATGCTCTATTGCGCAAAGTGCCCTATCCACGCGAGAATCATGTCCGCCGCTTCTTCTGTGTGTCGTACTTGATGATAGGCCCCCGTAGCGCCCCCCCCCCCCCCTTTCCTGTCCTTGCGCAGACTTTTCTGCCTACTCATTGTGGCCTATTCTTCGTCAATATCCGGCCCTGTCTACCACTATATCCACCGCCATATTGCGCCGTCGCCTCTCGCTGCATATGTACCGCATGCATACAGCGATGGTGTTACGAGTGTATAATACCGGCTCTACCGAATTGTACGCCTAGGGCCCGTGGTCCTTATCGTGTCGTGCATATATACACGCATTGCGTGTGCGTGTAATACCGTGGCCCCTTCCTGTTGCCATCACTACTTTTGTGTGTGCGTGTGGTACTTGTGCGGCGGTGGCTGATCTGGGTGCTGTGCTTGTGTGAGGGAGGAGTGCCTCTAGCATGCGGCGTGTCGAAATCGATTAAGCACCCACCCCTCCTTTCTCATTGTGCATGCGGTAGCATCACGTGTTGTGGTAACCTTGACGTCCTTTTTGTTCTTTTTTTTCTCTCTCTCTACCTCTTCCTGCTTCGTTGCTTTAATCGAACCACAGATGGTCGAAATTTCCGGAGCCCTCCACTACATCGTCTCTCATAATCATATGGTACTTTTGGGACGTTAAACCCCAAATAAAAATATTAGTTGCTTTGATTGTTTTTGCGTGACACACGGCATGAATTTTCGGGGGAGACCGAACAAAAAGGAAACAAAAAACAAGCGGGTCGTTTCTTGTGCATGCTATCTCCGGTCTTGTCTCTGCAACTTGTACACATTGTTACACTCTTCTCCGTCGAATCGATTTTTTCGTTGCTGCATCGAGTGACGCCGTTTATTGAGCTGTTGTCCCGGTCGAGTTGCGTCGTTTCAAGGTTAACTGTCTCGCTGTATGCGTTGCCGTGTCACAACCGTTTTTTTTTGTTGTTGTTGTCTTTCATTCAGTATTTCTTTCACTTCGTTCTTCCTTCTCGTTATGGAAGCGAATCGTGCAGCTGCTGTTCCGTTTTCCTAAATTCTACGTATTTCTTTTTTCCCTCTTCCCTCCGTTCGCCTTCTTTCCCGTAGATTACCTTTTACTCGTACACGTCCCAGCGGCCGAGGACTTTTCTGTCCTTCGTCGGCATGTGTGTTCGTACGTACGCATCTACATAATGCACTTGTTTGCGTGTTTAGCGGCGTCTGTGTATAGGACGTTGTTTATGAGACCCCCAAGCGTGGGCCGTTTCCAGGTGTAACGAGTTTCTGCTTGCGCCGCGGTGTCTCCTGGTGATGTAGCGTGGCTGTTTTCATAGCTCACTGAAAGGTCAATATGTGGAGAAAAAAAAAAAAAAAAAGGTCGACGGGACTTGCGTCAGTTGGTTCTCCTGATTTTCCTTGTTCGTTAGCTTACATTCCGATGACGTAAAAGAAGAAAAAAGAAAGAAAGGAAAAGCGCCTGGGCTGATGAAGCATGATTTGTGGCCGTGGTTTGCCATGGTAATATAAAAAGGGAAAAGTTGATTGATTTATGGGGTTTAACATCCCAAAACTACCATATGTATATGAGAGACACCGTAGTGGAGGACTCCGAAAATTTCGACCACCTGGGGTTCTTTAACGTGCGCCCAAATCTGAGCACACGGGCCTACAACATTTCCGCCTCCATCGGAAAAAGGAAAAAGTCAACTTCTTTGTTTGCTGGGAGAATTTTCTGCGGGTCACGTGGTTGCTTTGTTAACGTCCAGCTGTTTCGTTTCGTTTGTTCGTTTTTTTTTTTCGCGACCGCTTCCGACAAATAGGGCCAGAAAAAGACACGGGAAATTGTTCGATATAGAAACTTTGTGACTGAGAAGTGAAGGTGACCTTCAGCGAGGAACTATGCGGTATTGAGGGGCTATGTGTATCCTATAGCGGACGTTGTTAATTAAGATCGTGGGTTTGGTTCCCGGCCGAGGTGAGCGCATTTCTAAACGCGCACGCACACACACTGGGCGTTGTGTGCGTGCGCGCTCGCTGCAAAAGAATTCGCGTAGATGCACTTGAACGTTGGCAGTCGTGGAATTAGCGCGAAGGAGAAATTGCTCCGGCGCCAAAACTGTAGATCTTGGCTTTGGATAGCTCAACCCAGCTTCATTTCAAGTATGTGTACACGCTTCGTTCAGGCGGTTGTCAGGAATGGCGCGTTATTTCCAAATCCGTGATTGCAACACTGGGCGGTTATTCCCGCCCGGAATGATAAAGAAGAAAGGTGAACGACAAAATAAGTAAAAACACGAAAACCATCCGCTTTCACCCACCTCGAAGCAGGAGATGTTTTTTTTTAAATATATATTCACCCCCACGGTCACCGCGCAAAGATTATCTAGATTCCTCTTTATTTTGTTGGCACGCGCGCACACTTTCTCTTCGTTGCCATATAGATTTGACGTCTGCTTCTTCTTTCCCACTACTTTTTAACGGTGACAGCTCGAAGCTTCGCATGCAGTTGAGTTCGCTTTCGGTACTCTGAGACGTGCTGAGCGTACGATGGCGCTTGGCGTACATTTTCGTTGGCCGTATAAATCGTCGCGACGATCGTGCCAGTTCCTTTCTTTCTTTTCTCTTTCTTCCTTCCTTCCTTCCTTTATTTATTTATTTATTTACTTGCCTCCAAGAATCATGGCTCGGCTGTATAAAGAGACACAAATCGCCTCTACAGCACCGAAAGTTTATTACCAACAAGGGTCTTGTCGGTGTGAACTCGCCTATTACGCTTTCGTGGCCCTCGTTCGTGTTCTCGTATCTCGAGCGCCGCCCTTGATGAGCGTGTCCACGGAGGTCGGTGGAATGTGCTCGCGTTGTTGGGACTGTCGCGTGGCACGCATTAGGGCCGGTCTACGCGCTACCCGTCCAGCCGCGTGTGCATCTTTTCCTCGGGCTATAATGATCTATTTTGCGTGCGCATCATCTATTTTGCGTGCGCATCATTTGGCGTTGCAGCACCGGTAGTAGTTCCCTGTCTCGAGAAAGCGATGTTGTTTCGAGGCTCGAGGACCCTTCAGTTATTTGGATCGAAGCGAGGTGTTCAGTATATAAGGGGGTGCAATATATGAGCATCTTCATTTTTGAGTAGCCCAGAATGACTTGAGATGGCGCCGCGGTACAGACGTTCTCGACTACCCGCATAGTCCACCCATACTCGTGGTTTATATCGTGATATAAACCTCTTTATACTTATTGTGCCTGAAAAAAAAAAAAACTTCCCAGCAGTGCATCTTTTGTTAATAAGTGACGCATAGCTGCGTAAGCTTGGTGTTTGTAAACTTGCTTTCCCACGTAGTTTTCGTGAAGACAGCTCATATGTCGCGAATGCACTGAATGCGGATTTGTATAAGTGGGCATGACAAGACGTCTCTGAATGTGCCCTTCGATAGGGCCGACTTTGCCGTTGTGTCCGCTGACGTGTATGGGCACGTACACGACGTGGCCCTGGGTACCGAGCAGGCCTCCACCATGTCACATGATCTGTGTGGTGCAGAAAGCATCGTCGCTGATCATCCACTTCCGCAGAGTGGAGTGCCTCTTTTAATGTTTATGTATTGTTGTTTTCTGTCTGTTCGACGCTCTGAGTAACGTAAGCTTGCGCGTGGCTTTTCGTCTATACCACGTTGCAATTACAGTCTCCATACGTTCCTCCCTCGATCACGTTCTTACTGCGGAAGCTATCAGTCCCCGGAGTACGTCGTTGCCATAACCTATTGAGCAGGCGTATAAGGTATGCAGAGAGCTCGGTCGGGTGACTTCGGAGAAAGACAGTTTATATAGCTGGCGAGATTGACGGCTTAAGACGTGAAACCTTCGGTTCCGTTGCCTACTGCTTCTCCCCCTCCCTCTGCTTTCTGTCTCTGTCTTGCTCGCTCGCTTTCTTCATTTCTTCGTCGATTGGTTTCGACATTACTTCTCTGTCAGTGCGCGTTCGATCGCTTCAGATGGGGGCGTTCTTCGTTCCTTCGCTTGCGCAATTTTTCGAGTGCGCCCCCCGTAGCTCGTCTCCTAGGAATCACCCTTCTTCGTCGCGCGCATGTCCGAATATTCAAGAGGATAATAATCGGGACCTTCGAGGGGTTAGTATGTACATCGTGCACGTGCTGCCTTATCGTCTCTTGGCTCTCTCGCAAGCTCTCTGCGGTCGCCTCTTGCTCCGAACTATACGCCTACGACGTACGCTCTGGCGACGGTCGCATGTGTCTTGAGAGCTGGCACCGGTGGAAGCTTCCGATGGTTCGAAGCTATACAGCGGCAGTGGTCTGCGCGCTCCGATAAGCACCGTTGTGTACGTTCGCGTCCTTTGCGGGTGCACGGTCCGAGTGCACGCGAACTCGGCTGCCGAGCTTTTTGCTTTAAAGGGGGACACGGTGTTTGTAAAAGAGCCGTGATACGTGTTCTGAGCGATAGCGCTTGCGTCGGATTGCGCGTGTGCAAACACGCTTCAAGTCTGCCCGGGATAAGAGCGCATCGCCAGCGTGCACGTCTGGTGGCGGTGGTAGTCGTAGTATACGGAAGTGCACAGCACTGTAGTGTTTCGCTCTCACCGTCGAGTGTGTGACGTCTGTTTTTTCTGTGTGTGTTTGTGGGTTCGCCCGCTCCGACCTCGCGTTTGAAGTCCGCAGCGACGTCTTCGCGCCTCTCGCTGCGCCTGTTGAGCGGAGAGAAGCTCGGCTCAGGCGGTCTTTGTGAAGGAAGGGTTTTTGAGCTTCTGGAGCGAGACGAGACTTAGAACGGGCAGGATGCGAAGCTCTTAGTGGAGAGGGGAATACTTCTTGAAGTTAAACTGTGGGTATACGCAGAGTTAATCGTCGTATATGCAGAGTTTTGTCGTCAGCCTTTCAATGTATTCACGATAAATAAATAAAGAATACCTCACCTCACCTCAAAAAAAAAATCAGCGATTGTTATTGATTGTCGAACCCGGAGGTTATGAGTTCGTTCAATTCTAATGCATCGGTCATATATAATTCACGCGTGGTTCGTTTCCTCGATGTAATATACATACTCAACGAATGAGGCGTTCCCTTGCACGTGCACGACGGAGTCACGGGAGATACGCAGGCGCAGGTGCGCCCATTGAGTACAGGCGTTGGAAAAACTTTCGTAACAGCGTGTTCTATCACGGTCTAAGTCACAGTATCTCGGAAGGTTATATGGGCGGACAGTTCTCGCTGTGAAGACCGAGGACATACAGTTCCGCGAAGCGCGCGCGTTTTGCGCACACGCGTGCATGACTTCAGCCATATAGTAGGGCTGAAATTAAACTTCCTTTTCGTAGTATGTTATGCTTACATAATACATTTCCCCCTCAATTTGCATGTGTGTATACTGTCGGTGCAATCGCTCCTATATTAGATGTGATTATCAATAGGGACGACCTCCGATCAAGGCGATCGCGCGGACTAGGACGGCAGTGAGACAAGCGGTGCCTTGGCGCCGTGTAATTGACAGTAATATGAGTGGCGTTGTGCCGACGGGCGGTGAAGAGAGCCACACCTGGTGCCACACACTCGAATAAAAGAAGGCTGCCCTGTGAGCGCGCAAGTAGCGTGTTCGCGCTATTCGCAAACTCCGTACGTGTGATTCGCGCTGCAGTGAGCACTGCGTGCACGAACGCAATCACGCGACAGATAGCTTGGGTGACTCGGTAAGATGGATGGAAGCTCGCCGCGGTTGTTTATATACTGCTGTTATGGTCTTGAACTTCTCACCGGATGGTCACCGTGGGATCGAATCCCGGCAGCTGCGGCCGCATTCAGATGAACGCTGTTTGTATAGCTTTAGGACCACGTTATCGAGAACTCGAGGTGGTCGATATTTCTGGAGCCCTCCACTTTGGCCACTCGTAAACCTCGGGGTTCCGATATGTGAAACCTCCACAAATAATAATAATAATAATAATAATAATAATAATAATAATAATAATAATAATAATAATAATAATAATATAATAATTTTATTTATTTATTTAGTTGGTCGTACACTTGAAAACTCGAGCTTCGCGATTGCCAGTTTCCTTCGTCGCTGTTCCGACGCCACCCGTTTCTCATACCCGTATTGTGCGACAAAAAAGAGAGAAAAAAAACGTTTATTTTTATACACCTACCTTATCCTCAGTATATTTTTCATTTCACTCGAAATTCATACGTTATGGACAGTCGTTCTCCACAGCTGCGAACTGTTAGATGACCGCGATAACAAACTCGGTAGGTTTTCCTCATACGTACTTACTCTTCCCTGTTGTTATTTTTGTTAATATTGTTACGAGGTTGGTTGCTTCTGAGCGAGATGTATTTGCAGAGTAAAAACTACAGGCAAGAGACACAATGGCTGATTGGCCCAGTCGCGCGCCTGTCAGTCGCACCTCTTCCTTTTCTTCCTCTCCGTAGCAAGACCCCCGGGCGTTGGAGCGCCGTCTCGGCGAGAGTCCGGAGAAGTGCGACAGAAGTAGGGTTTCAAGCGCGAAACATGGACAATGTCAACTAGTGACGAACTTGGTGACGTATTGGAGTGCAATGGCGCTATCTCGTAGGTTACGTCGCTAACTTGACGTAAGACTAGGTAGGGTCCGGCGTATCGGGACAAAAGTTTTTCGGAGAGACCTACACGGCGACACGGTGACCAGAGGAGCACGTGGTCACCTGGGGCAAACGTTATATTTCGATGCCGGTGGTCGTAGCGGGCTTTTTGCATATCCTGTGACCTGGTGAGGCGAGACTGGGCAACTTGACGAGCCATGTGAGCCCGATCAATGGCTTCGCGCGCGTACTCGGAAGGAGATGGCACGAGAGGCAAGGTGGTTTCAAATGGCAATATGGGGTCGCGACCATATAAAAGATAAAAAGGCGAGAATCCCGCAGTGTCATGTCGAGAGGAGTTATATGCGAAGGTCACATAGGCCAACGTTGTATCCCAGTCTCGATGATCATCGGAGACGTACATCGAAAGCATCTCTGTGAGCGTGCGGTTGAGACGTTCAGTTAGGCCATTAGTTTGTGGGTGGTAGGCGGTAGATAGCTTATGGGCTGTAGCACACGATCGAAGGAGGTCATCGACAACTTTGGACAGGAAAGAGCGGCCGCGGTCCGTAAGCAGCTGTCGGGGTGCACCATGGTGTAAGATGACGTCATGAAGAAGAAAATCCGCGACGTCAGTGGCGCAACTGGTTGGCATGGCCTTTGTTATCGCGTAACGGGTCGCATAATCTGTGGCGACGGCAATCCATTTATTTCCTAGTGTCGTCGTCGGAAAAGGGCCAAGAAGGTCGAGTCCCACGCGATGAAATGGTTCAGAGGGGACTTCAATTGGGTGAAGATATCCAGCTGGCAGCAAAGAAGGTCTTTTCCGGCGCTGGCAGAGGTCGCAAGTGGCGACATATCGACGTACGCTGCGGTACAATCCAGGCCAGAAAAATCGACGTCGCACGCGGTCGTATGTGCGGGAAACGCCGAGGTGTCCCGCTGTTGGTGCGTCGTGAAGTTGTTGAAGTATGGCAGGCCGTAGATGACGAGGGATGACAAGCAGAAGCTCAGGGCCTTCAGTGGTGACGTTGCGGCGGTAGAGGATGCCGTCATGCAGCACGAACATACGGGATTCAGCGTCATGGCTGTCAGACTGGATGGCGTCGATGATAGTGCGCAATGACTCATCCCGTCGTTGTTCGATGCGCATATCGCTGACGTCTGTAAACGCCATTACTCTGCTCTCCAGGTCAGGCGCAACGGGATCAGGAGGATCTACCGGATATCGAGAAAGACAGTCTGCGTCCTTGTGCAAACGGCCAGACTTGTAGCTGACGCTAAACGAAAATTCCTGAAGCCTCAGAGCCCAGCGAGCCAGACGTCCAGTCGGGTCCTTCAGAGAAGTCAGCCAACAGAGGGCGTGGTGGTCCGTAACGACAGTGAAAATGCGACCATATAAATATGGCCGAAACTTGGCGACGGCCCAAACTAAAGCTAGACACTCTCTCTCGGTGATGGAATAATTCATCTCCTGGGGAGAAAGCAGGCGACTGGCGTAAGCTATCACGCACTGTCTACCGTGGTGCCGCTGAGCGAGAACTGCGCCGATACCGTGGCCACTGGCGTCGGTGCGAACCTCTGTGGCAGCAGAAGGATTAAAGTGGGCAAGTATGGGGGGCGTAGTTAGGTAGCCGATGAGAGCGGCGAACGCTTGAGCCTGCTCAGGGCCCCATGAGAATGTGGTATCCTTCTTCAGCAAATCTGTCAGTGGCCGGGCAACGTCAGCGAAGTTTTTCACAAAACGGCGAAAGTAGGAACATAAGCCGACGAAGCTACGGACGTCGGATGTAGAACGGGGCACTGGAAAGCTACGGACGACGCGGATCTTTTCGGGATCTGGTTGGACACCATCGGCGTTTACAATATGGGCCAGAATGGCAATCTGACGGTGACCAAATTGACACTTCTTGGAATTGAGTTGTAGCCCAGCTGTTCTGAAGACTGCGAGAATTGCAGCGAGACGGGTCAGGTGGCTATCAAAAGTAGATGAAAAGACTATCACATCGTCTAGGTAACAAAGACAAGTAGACCACTTGTAACCACGCAGGAGAGAGTCCATCATTCGTTCGAATGTGGCAGGGGCGTTACATAGTCCAAAAGGCATGACCTTAAACTGGTATAAACCATCTGGTGTAATGAAGGCCGTCTTCTCGCGGTCCATTTCATCGACAGAAATCTGCCAGTAGCCGGACCGGAGATCTATAGATGAGAAGTATGTAGCCCCGTGTAGGCAGTCCAACGCGTCATCGATGCGTGGTAGCGGGTACACGTCTTTTCGTGTGATCTTGTTTAGGTGGCGATAGTCAACGCAGAAGCGCCATGTACCATCTTTTTTCTTCACAAGGACGACAGGGGAGGCCCAAGGACTACTTGATGGTTCTATGACACCTTTGTTGAGCATTTTGTCCACTTCTGCTTGGATAACTCTACGCTCAGTGGGGGAGGACACGATAGGGGCGTCGGCGAATAGGACTGGCGTCACCAGTATTTATACGGTGCTGAACAGTGGATGTTTGCCCTAGAGGTCTGTCGTCGAAAGAAAAAATGTCGGTATATGACGCGAGAAGGCGATGGATGTCATTGGCTTGCGCAGGGTTGAGGTCGGGTGCAATCATCTTCGAGAAACGATCTGGCCGAGAACAGGTGCTGTTCGCTACTGGAGACTGAAGTAAATCAATCTCGGTGGTGAGCGCTGCTATTTCGAATTCGTCAGCATTAGATACGCTGGCCAAGAACATGCCACGAGGAAGCACTTGAGGGCACAAGCTGAAATTGAGAAGTGGAAGCGAGGTACAATTGTCAGTAACAGTCACAAGCGTATGGGGAATGGCAATGTTGCGGCTCAAGAGGACGTCGGCGAGAGGAAGGAGGACATATTGACCATCGGGAACTTGGGGCTGTGCGGTCAAAACGACGAAGGTGGCTGCCTGAGCTGACAGCCGCACATCCTGAAGAGAGCACAGGCGCGGCGGGGCAGTGGGGGGGTCAGCGACTATCTGAGGCAACTCTAGCTGAAGAACGCCTGTAGCACAATCGATCAGAGCAGAATGATTCGACAAGAAGTCCAGGCCTAGGATAATGTCATAAGGGCAGTGGTCAATCACGGCTAAAATGACAGAAGTAGTGTGGTCCTTTATACGTAAGCGGGCAGTGCACAGACCGAGAACCATCGGCGTGCCGCCATCGGCCACACGGAGCATTTGTGCAGCCGCTGGTGTCAGAACTTTCTTTAAACGTGTGCGTAGGCTTGAACTCATGACCGAAATGCTTGCGCCGGTGTCGACAAGTGCTTGTACAGGTTCGCCGTCTACTTTAACGTCTATTACACTTCGTCTGGTGGGAACGGAAAGAGGATTTGCTGCGGAAGTCGTCAATGCAGCACCACCTCCGGGGGCTGCATTTCTCAGTTTTCCGAGACAACGCGGCCGGAAGCCACGGGGGACGAGAAGCGCCGTGGCTGCGGCGAACGGGACGATGGGCGACGTGTTTGCGGCGATCGAGACTGGTGCCCACGTGGTGAAGGCGAGCGGCTGTACCAAGTGTTCCGAGAATGGTCAATGGCATTGGGCTCTTCGGCAGGTGGAAAGGTGCGGGCGGTATCGTCGAAACGGGTCATATTGGTCGTTGCGCGATGTGCCGAGGACCATGTGTTGCGGCAGTAACGGGCAATATGTCCAACGCGGTGGCAGTTGAAACATATAGGGCGGTCATCTGCAGTTCGCCACTCAGCCGGGTTGCGAGTACGTGGAGAAGACCGTCGGTCGGAGAAGGGCATCACGAAAGGGCGTTCGCTGACTCTAGGCGCGGTGACATGGCACACGGAATGCACTCCGATGTTTTCAAGCTCCCGGCGCACGATGGCTTGAACAAGAGGAACAGTAACAGGAGTGGCATCGGTACTGCGCGAATAGAACGCCGAGGGCGCCATAGCTTCCAGTTCACGACGAACAATGCGTGTAAGGTCTCCCGGCGGCGATGCACGTTGTGGTGTTGACTGGTCCTCGCAAGTAGATGTTGCAGCGGTGTTTGGGAGTCGAGCGAATGTTTGTAGAATGCGGCGACTTTTCACTTGCTCGAACTGACGACACTCTTTGATGATCGCGTCTACGGTGGAACAGCCCTTGCACATCAGGAGATTGAACGCGTCGTCGGCAATCCCTTTCAGAACATGTCCCACCTTGTCACCTTCTGTCATGTCGCTTTCGGCCTTTCGGCAGAGGGCCAGCACGTCTTGAATGTAAGCGAGGTATGACTCCGTAGGGGATTGGGCACGGCAGGCCAATTCCTTTTTGGCGGCGATCTTCCGACTGGCGGTTTTGCCAAACACCTCCCGCATCTTTGCTTTGCATTGGTCCCAGCTTGTGAGTTCTTCTTCATTGTTCTCATACCACACCTTGGCCGTGCCTCTCAAATAGAACAGCACATTAGCCAACTGAAGTGTGGGATCCCATCTGTTCGGCACACTCACTCGTTCAAACATGGCCAGCCAATCGTCAACGTCGACGCCATCGGTTCCGCAGAATGTACCGGGATCCTTGAGAGGCGTGAAAACGTACGGTTGCGACGCCATGTTCGTCGGAGACGCTGACGTTGACGCGGAGGGCTGAGCATTGGCCATGGCTGGAAGGGCGATGCGACGTCCGCTGCGGAGCTCCGTTGCCTGATGGTTACCCAGCACCTCTCACCAATATGTTACGAGGTTGGTTGCTTCTGAGCGAGATGTATTTGCAGAGTAAAAACTACAGGCAAGAGACACAATGGCTGATTGGCCCAGTCGCGCGCCTGTCAGTCGCACCTCTTCCTTTTCTTCCTCTCCGTAGCAATATTCTTTGATTCGCGGCTTCATTTCTCCGTAAAGGCGTTAGCACAATCACATGTTCGTGGAATGGCATTGAGAATTCCCGTCACTCTGCCTTTCATTTTTTTTTTTAATCTCTCGGTGTGTTCGAGCTTCCCGCCTTGCCTCCGGCGATTGTCAAGCTGTGCTGAAGTCTGTGCTCTGCAGACGAGAAAAATGCTGCTGTAACGCTGCTCCCTCAGGCCCTTACGTGTATCATGGCTTTCCCCATTCTCTCCTTCTCTCTGTCGCTAGAGACACTTATTACAATGTCCTGCTATGTACGCTGCACACGATCTAGACACCCTCTCGCTTTGCCGCATATTCCTCCGGCTGCTTCCAAGTCGGTGTCGTCACGCTGGGTGCGGTAATACCACCCGCTTACCAACCGCCGTGGTGGCGGTGGCTTAATGATAATGTCAATGTCTACGCACGCGTGCAGCGCCCTATGTACCGTCGGTGGCCTAATGATAATGGCCGTTCACGTACATGCCGAATGTTGCGCGCCATTTAGGATAGGGTTAGGCACCTGTGAGTATCTGTCACATTACGGAAACGTTCAAAACATGAGCCGTGCGTCATCTACGGATTCGTATAATGTCACGTGAAGCCGGGGGATCATTACGACGATTCTTCGATGGGCACGGGTTGGTGCCAGCGTGCGCAGTCATGCACGCACCCACGAACGTTTGGTCGAGCTTCCCTGGCAAATTGGAAGCGAGAAATTCGCGCGCGTACTTTTGCGTGGTAGATATTTATTGGTGGTGGTGTTCTTACATAGGGGGCTTGAGAGAGGAAATCTAAAATTTTGCCTGTTGGCTCTGGAAACCTTACGTGCGGGTATAGGAGGGGTGACCAAGATATGGAGCATGTTATAATGCACGCTCCTTAGGTGTTTATTGTTGGTCACTGTTTGTGCCATAGAGGATAGACGTCGTTAGTAATTATTTAGAACGATAATCAACGTCACCAGTATTCGGTTTAGCTAACACAGTCATTGTTATCGAGTGCTCGCAAATGGGAATAAGTTAGTTGAAGTCACTTGGCGGGACGCTTTGTTATAGTACATGCTTCAATCATGGGTTTGTATTTTCGGTCGCCAATTGGCGCAGATGTATATGCATTACGTAATTGAGGTGCAATTAACCATTAATTACATTATTCCTGATCAAGTGTGTGAGCATACGTAATTTTTAATTAATATTTTTACACAGTGGACTATCGTGAGTGTAGGGGCTAGTAGGCAGTTAAGTCACGTTTATGTAGTGGGAGTTCATGTAATTGAGGGGGGAAACGTATTTTCGTGCGGCTTTAGGTAAAGGGCGTCTGCGTGGTCATCAGACCGCGCTTCTCATAAATGTGTCGCCTGCGCACGAATACCCATTCGTCATTAGTGTTACGTAAACAGTCTGTTCCCTTCAAATGCCGTCTCATTTGTATTTTTTTCGTTTGACGTCTCTCTCTCTCTCTGTCGTCATTTTGCGTGGTATACAATTTATCGTCACATTGCGTGAGCATCTCCGACATAATTTCACCTAGTCTTGGAATGTTTTTTTTCCTCTGGTGTTTCTTTTTTTTGGTGACGTCACAAATGACTGGCCGTTCGAATGTGTGCAGTAGTTGTGGCGTGAGCGTTTTTTTTTTTTTTCACGTATGTGCTAACTTGGCGCGGGTTTCGCTTGAGATCACGTACCAACGGTCCACATAAGAGCAGGTTTTGTGCCGTCAAATGCGCAATTTTGCTGTGTATGGTCATTTGTGAACACTATGTCGTTAAGTGGATCGCGCGATGAATATTAGGGTCGAAGCTCCTAAAGCCGTGGGTTTGTCCATACATGTCTTTCGTGACGGGTTCCTAACCACCTAGTTGTATGACTCACTCAACAGGTGGCGCTAGTGTGAGTGACAGGCGACAGATGGACAGACACAGACGGACAGACACAGACGGACAGACACAGACGGACAGACACAGACGGACAGACACAGACAGACAGACAGACAGACAGACAAACCAACGCTTCGCCCCATTCATCATCATTCACTCGTGGATATGCTGTGATTTTTTTCATCCGCCTCTTCGAATCGGTGTTGTGTGGGGTCTCTTGCGCGTTACTTTGCAGAAGAGACGCTATTTTGATGGCCTTACCATCTCGAAGCATTTCGTGGGGAGTGTTTCTGTACAAAAAAGTTGTGTTAAAGGTTGTATTCCTGTGCTCGTTTCTCGCATTCTTACACGTCTATACATATCGGAAATCGATCGTACATATAGAACGCTATGCCATTCTAGGTATGACGGCGTCTTGTGTGGCTTTCTTGAAAGTACTTATATTGTTAAAACATGAATTTCGTTTTGTTATAAAGGATGCACGTATAAATTGGAAAAAGTGTTAACTGAGCCAATATATACGAAAAAGAGACATTGAAATCCGTGACCTCACACGGGAATTCAAGGGCTGAAGTTTCGCCGCGACGGTCATAAATGAGGCTTTGGCCTTCGCTTTCTCTCGTATTAATGAGTATGCGATGACGAAGTTCATGAAAGTGCAGTTTTCCTTGCGTAGTTGATCGGGCTCAAGACTGACTTGCAATGACGTTTATCCTTAGCGTTCCTCTTTAACTGCCCTTTGCGGCCTTGACGCTATAGCAGCGCGCGCTCCCTTTCAGCGGCGCTTCTTCCCGCCAATAGTCTCTGCCAAGTCGCCGTAGTTCCATTGTTTCGTCAACTCGGTGCTGTCAGGAGGCGGCGGGTGCCGGGAACGGCGCCCCGTGTTGACAGCTTGCTCTGCTCGTTTCTCAAGGGTCATTGTCCAAGCTGTATCCCCAATTTTGCAACACAGACTTAACGCGTGGAAGGAAGTGCGTGTGCTCGTCTGTGATTAGCGTGTCGTGATCCGTACGCGTGTGCGCCGCGCGCTTTCTCTCTCTTGGGCCGGATGTGTATAGAGACCATTGTTTCCAGCCGATGAAGAGGAAGAGAATAGCAGACTATTTCGCGCTCCGTTTTCTCATTTGGTTTGTTTGTTTTATTAGGCTCAGCTGATCGGAGTCGTTTCCGCCTATGTATTTACTGTTTTAATGGGGGCCGCCCGCGCATATCCTGGCTCGGTTTATTTTCGTTTTTGTGCCGCTTTTGCACGTCACTGAGTGGTGCCGTATACGCGTGCACTGCCGCTCCGCGTAGGTTGCGATTTGCGCTCCTTCGCACGATTCAGCGTACGCAGTTATCACTCGTGGTCCGCGTTTGGAGTGGGACCAGGAGAGATAACTATGGTGTGGCGGTGTCGTGAATGCCACACGGTTCATGTCACTGGCGTGTCTAAGCAGCAGCTATACGGTACGTGCATGCAAGCGACGTGGGAGTGTCGTCCTGTGTTGCAAGGTGGCGTAGGAAGAAGTTCTATAAGCGCTTGTGTTTAGCTATACGGTACGTGCATGCAAGCGACGTGGGAGTGTCGTCCTGTGTTGCAAGGTGGCGTAGGAAGAAGTTCTATAAGCGCTTGTGTTTCGCAAATCTAGAGCTTGTGATGAAGAGAGACCGTGACGTAGCGGTCGTGCGTTTCCTATGATTGAAGCGCACGTTAAACACCTTGGTCCTTCCAGGATATAGCATGTATAGCTACCTTCAGTACAGCGGCGTCTATTGTTTCAATGTAACCTTGGGTCGTAGAAACTATTACTTATGTAATGACTCATCCTATCCATATCTGATGTCCTTGTCTGCTCGTGTAAATCGTCCTACTGTCAGCTACTCCTTTCTTCCCGATCGGTGATTATTGAATATAACGCTTCGTAATGCTACTCTTCAGAGGCCGTTAGGAAGTTTAAAGGGGATGCGGGGGCGGAGGGGTTGCGCATGTTATTACTGTACACAGCCTCCATACCTTGTGTGGCAGTGTGCATGATCCTCACGCCATTGCCGTTCCTTGAATGTAATATTTTTGAGGTTAAAGGCGCACTTACTCGTCGCATACATGTCGTCTCTCGTGGTTTGTGTTGGTCGTTCACATGTGCGACGACGAAATTAAACGCTTAGTTACTGCATGCGTACTGCCGTGTGCGTCGCTGCAATGTAGACGCAGATAGCTTAAACGTGTATACCTAACAGACGCCCGTGGTGTAGGCACCTTCGCAAAGTCTGTTATCGAAACTAATGGCACCCCGTAATGAAGGTCAGTACACTAAATAGCCTCTCGTATTCTAACGACTAATGGACCCGCGTAGAAGTGTGCAACCTTATCGCAAGGGCGCGCGCGTTCGTCGAGAAAGTCGCGCCTCTTTCCCATTTCTCTCTCTCCTGTCTGCAGGTCTCGTTGCTCTCGCGGTGTGCCTTGTGTATCCCGTATGCCTGACGATCTTCTCCCCTTCCGCCCATGTGGCCTCTCTCTCGGTTATACGCGTTATATGCATGGTCTGACGCGTCAATGCCCTCGTTGTCCGCATAGCCAGTTAGATGTCGAGAACCGAAGACATCATTTGCAGCGTTTGTTTGTTCGTTTTACGTTCCGCGTCGCTGAAAGCTAAAGCTTAGATAAAGGCCCGTATTCACAAACCAACCTCGGCGTTGCCTCACGTGTACTCTCTACGTGCGTTATAAAGGCACAAAAATGCTAACGGGGCAAAATATAAAACAAGACTGGTTTACGAATACTGGTCCAGTTTGTTTATCATGCGCAATAAAAGTTTAAAACAGATAAGGAAAGCTCGATGAAAGGTTGAGGTTGGTTTGTGAATACGGGCTATAGAGTTTGCGTTTGAGTGCTCAGCCGGGCGGGCCTTGCAACTGCGTCTCTCTCTCCCCTTTTATTTTTGTTTTTGTCGCGCAGTTTGCATTCTCCGAACTGGCACGCGCTGCTGCCATTAGTTAGCGTTATCCACCTGTTCACTGCTCAAGGTCTACGAGTAACTGGTTTAAAGGGCGCCGACTGTTCGCGGCGATACCACCCGAGAAAAAAAGAGTGAGAGACAGAGAGAGAGAGAGGGAGAAAAACACCGGAGCCCCGACTATTACAGAAGCCGCGTGGGGCACAGAATATCCGGTCCTCCCCCCCCCCCCCCCCCTTTTTATTATTTTGCCTGGAACATGCTCGTTTACTTTTAGTATGACTTAACAATTATTCATAACCGTGTCTCGTTGCTACAGGTTCGGTTGTTTACTTACGCACGTGCGGGTCATCACGCTCGCTGGAGGGCTGCGTACGTGATATCTATTTTGCTTATAATGATGGTCGCTGCATAAACCTGTTCGTCGGGCTCTGCAGCGTGCAACTGTCGTAACTTAAGAGAACTTAGAGCGCCATCGCTATAAATGTTATGGCGACGTTCGTTTTACTGTGAAGTGTTCGATGGCTCCGCGCGATAAGTCAGCTTTTCGGAGCTTTGGTTTGCGCCACTGCTATTTTCAGTTTTGTACAGCGAAGCTGTTATATGCAACGAGTGTAGCCTTTGAGGTAAAGTGATCATAGAAGTGTCCTAGTTGAGTATAGTTACTTTCGTAATTCCATCCCTAATGCCTTACACCTATCAGAATACACACATGTCTGTCCGTGGTAGTATAGTGGTTATACAGTGCTCGGTAGCTCAGCCGAAAGTCGCTGGTTCGATGCCGGCCGCATTACGATGTGGGCCAAGTGGTTGAGGACTGTGTATACTGTGTCGCAAATGAGTTCTGCGGAAACCTGCAAGGTGGCGGTGGAAGGGTTAAAAAACGTAAGGCAAGCATAGAACAGAGGTTTCTAACTACAGGTCGAGGGGTTAGACTACAAGGGGATGAGGCAATGGAATATGTAAAGCAATGATGACAGAAAAATTTATACATCAAGAAAGCGCCTGCAAGCACCATCCAGATGAGGATGGACCCATTAGCATAGTGGCTCCACTGGGACAACTAAAGTCGGAAAGGGCAGAGAAAATGGTTCCTAATTGCACATCAATAGGCCTGACGGCAACCCAATTATGCTAATAAAGAAAATAGGACCTTACTCTAACCAAACATTAAGACACGCAGCGAGCAAAACAATAATGGATGATGAAAGCCCCCAATGAGGGGAAACTAAGCATGATGAGCATGATCTATAAAGGGAAGGGGGACGTAGCTTATACAAACAACCGTCCTATAACATTGGCATCAGTAGTTGACAGGCTGGTGATGCAGATAATAAAGGAAAAACTTGCAGACATAGGTGGAGAATGAGGGGGTGCTTGGAGAACTACAAAATGTGTTCCGTAAACGGAGGAGGTTTGAGAGCAATCTGTTTTTATTGATGCAGTGTATTGAAATAGTGAAAAAAAAAACACAGGCCCCCGTGGCTGTCATTTCGAGATATCAAGGGAGCTTACGATAGTGTGATTCAAGAGGACTTGTGGGGAATACTGGATACACTAGATGGCAAAGATGGCATAACTAATCTTCTAAAGGATATCTTGAAAAGTATAAGAAGGTAGGTATAAAATGGGAAGAACAGCTATCTGAACCTAAATAGATACAACGCGGGTATCGACAAGGATGTCCTTTGTTACCTTTGTTATTATGCTGTATCTACAGGGAGAGAAGTCGACTCGAATGCAGCCTCCCCCCCCTTTTTTTTTTTCAAGCAAGGAAAACACATTGAACAGTCACTGACAGCATTGATGTATGTAGACAATATAGTATTAATAGCCGATAACAATGAAGATCTGCAGGGATTGATAGACATCTGCGGTAATGAAGGATAAATTTGAAGTTCACTAAGGAAATGTTAGCAATCATGATATTTACTGATAACCAAGGCGGTGAGCATAAGACACAGGAAGTCACGTTAGAAATAGTGGATGAATACAAATATTTGGGCGTATGCATAAATAAGGGGGCTCAGAGCCTAAGGGAGAATGAAAGATAGGTAATGACTAATGGTAACAGGAATGCAGCTGTAATAAAAATGTAATAAAAAATAGGGCACTGTGGAACTACAATAGGTGTGACGTTGTGAGAGGGATTTGGAAAGGTGTCATGGTCCCGGGTTTGACGTTCGGCAATGCGGTCTTGTGCATGAGATCGGAGGTTCAAGCAACATTGGTAATTAAACAACGTAACATATGTAGACTTGCTTTGGGAGCACATGGAAACACCCCAAATCAAGGGGTATAGGGGGACATGGGATGGACATCGTTCGAGTGCAGGGAAGCTAGCAGCAAGGTAAAATTTAAGGAGTGATTGAGAAAAATGGGAGACGAGCGTTGGGCTAGGAAAGTTTTCAGCTTCTTGGAAATGAAGAATGTTAATACTAAATAAAGGAAGCAAACTCGGAAAACTGTTAAACAACTATTTAGACAACAGCAGATTATTAAGCCTAAAGGAAGCAACCGTTTAGAAGGTGAAAGAAACAGAGAGAGACATGTGGAAGATTGGAATGCTTACCGAAAATCGTCACTGGAGACCTACCGAACTTTGAAGCAGGAAATTGCAAAAGATCTACGATAATTCTCGGAGTAGTTATCTGCTGTTTGAGGCCAGAACGCGAGTATTGCGGACCAAGACGTACCGAGCCAAATACGAAGGCACAAACACTGTATGCAGTGCGTATGGAGAGGAGGAGAAAGCTGAATATTTAACAAATGTTCTGTAAAGGACTCCTCCCTATAGTACAAGATAATGGCGCGCAATTTTTTAAAGCATTGGGGTTTAGGGACAAGGATGGCAAAATAGACTTTAAACGGGTAGAAATCACCAGGAGGAGGTTAACTGATTGGTGGCTACAATCAAGGCGCGAGTGAAATTGAATCCTTCAACGCATATTGATAGTACGTAACTTTATGGCTAGGTGGTATGAGCCGTCGCCTGATCTAAAGGGCACAGCCGCATCCATCCATGCATCCGTCCATCCGCCCGCCCGTCCGTCCCTCGGTCGGAGGGAAGACAACCACCCGCTTGCAAAAGCCTCCAAAGTTGCCCGAAAAATTCGGCCTGGTCTGGTGTTCGAGCCCGAGACCAACGCCTTTCCGGGGTGGTCGCTCTGCCAATTCAGCTAACCAGGAAGCAAGCAATTGACAGCGCTAAGGTGAATTCGTCGACAACTCGAAGCACATGGACGCGTTGTGAGAAATCCGTAGGGATTTTTTGTAACTTCGTGCTACAAACGGGTGGTTGCCTTCTCTCCGTTTCTTAACACGTGTAGTATGTGCTATCTCAGTGCACGTTAAGGTACACCAGGTGGTAGAAATTTCTAGAGCCCTCCACTATGGCGTCTCTCACAATATCAGTGTTTTCGGACGGTAAACCCCAAGTAATAATAATAATAATAATAATAATAATAATAATAATAAGTTTTCCGCTTCGCGGCTTGTGTAGTCTTTCACTACACTTCAAGAAAAAAAAAACTGCTATGGGATAGGGGATTAACTGCAAGGGGATAGACAGTGTTCAAACTATTCACTGCAAGAGGACTAACGGTGGCTCCCTCTAGGACTAGCAGTTGATTTCCGGAAGTGGTCGTCTCTTGTATTTCGCGTATTCTTATTTAGACCATGAAACGGGAGATCGTTCACCCATTTCGCAGGGGTTCGTCATAGGAGGTACACGGTGCGCAGACGCAGATACAGACGGAAGATAGTCGGGCAACAACGCAGACGGTGTTTGTGGTGTACTTGAGACGTCACAGTGTATGATGATCTGCGAAGTTTACTCGCGGTGATAATGCGTGGCTGCCCTTCCCACTTAACCTGCAGGGAAACGTCTCTATGCTATGTACCGTACAGCGCCGGCTCAACTAATCTTCACGATACTCGGCCGTATCACGCACTGTCAGCAGATGCACCCGGAATTCTTATCTCGGGTTGCACCCGCGGGGCGCACCACGGAGCTGCGTGGACGGATGTGTTTGCGTGGAGCCATGTTTGTGGTGTTAACCTTTGTGTAAGAACTAAACAGCCGCTGTTGCGGTGGACGCATACGCATGAGTACGGTTAGGTTTCTGCATACGGTGCTTCATTGCCTTGTTAATCCACGTCGTGATATGCAAAAAAAAATACATCGACTCAACTGCCCATCCAAGATGGTGGCGCCCAGGTGTCTTACGGTAGATAGCCTATACAAAGTGCGCTTTTGTGTGCTAATTAGTGTACTGTGCTATTCTGAAAGCACTCGTACTCGGTGTCCCACGTGATCTGCCATGCTCTCTGTAATTCGTCATAGGCGAATTCATAAGCGACGCTGTGTGTGTTTTATACGCTTCCTCTGTACGTGAGCTCAAGCTCAGTTGCAATTAATTTGTTCCTCGACTTATATAAAACGGCATGTGCCATAGGCGGAAATAAAAAAAAAGGTTCGCACTTCTAATAACGCATCGGTAGATAATTCAATTACACACAAATTAATAACTATTTCATTTGCATATCTTCTGCTAGTAGCGTGCGTGTTAGCGCTTAGTTTTTCTGTACATAGCTCATACTTTGCATAATGCCGCAGTTCCGCATCCTTGAGCCAAGCATTCCCGCACCATGTACTGAAGCCGCGTGCGCTCATTGCCTAATTAATAGGACTTGCATTCAACTTCAATCGCACTCAACGTTTCAGCCTATAGGGTAACTTGACCTACGGAGACGATTATGTCTTCCTGTTCACCCCCCCCCTCTCTCTCTCTTTCTCGTTATGCGCATCGTTCATTGGCCATGTATACACGAGCACTGCGTAGGGTTTCGCACAGTTGTCTTCCGGTCACACGCCATCACAGCGGAAGCTGTATCGCTTCAACGTCACTCTTGAGCGACGTTTCCTGAATGGTACATACATAAATGGGCCGAAAATGTTTTAAAACGTGCCGGGACCAAAAAGGTTTCTTTCTTTTCTCTCTCTCTGTCTTTTTTTTTTTTGTTTTTCGTGTGCTTTTCTGCCCGGGAAATGATTGAACGCATTTTCTCATGACAATTAAGTTCGAATGTAGTTCCTCGACTTCGTTTGGCTTCTCGGAAAGACTGCATGCACTTCACATGCACATTGTTGCGAGACTTCCCTTATGCCTGCGTCCGCCGCAGAGGTGTGCTCGGCTGCTGCCACGAAGGTCGCTGGTTCGATCTCGGCCGCAACGGTCGCATTTCGGTACAGGCAAACTGGTAGAGGCAAACTGGTAGAGGTACAGGCAAACTGGCTTTCGCGCTGTGCGAGGTCGGCGCTCGTTAAAGAGTACCAGATGGTCGAAATATACGAAGCCCTTCACTACGGCGTCTCTCGTAGTCATATCGTGGTTTCGGGACGTAAAACCCCAAATTTTATGATGCCCCCCCCCCCCCCTGCGTGTCTTGTATAGTTGTGCCACAGCACGGCTTGCACTGTACCCGTGACCTCGTTCGTATATGCGACGAGATGTCACAACCGCTGCGCTTGCTCTCCTCTGAACTTGCTGATGGGACGTTACCTTTGAGACGATCAGCTGCATGCTGCGTTTGCTGCCCGATCTCGGAGGCAATGAGATGAAGCGTATATTATACTCGGCGACGAAAAGCTTACTAACTGCAGCGACTTAGCGAGTATTATTTGTACGTACAGTTCTGTGAGGAGAGCGGCGAGAAACGAAAGCGCCGTGAGACCGGCGGGGTATGGCGATTACGCAGTGTCGTTGGCAAATGATGCCGCCGCGACGACCACTCAAGCATTTATGGAGTGCGTATCTCTAGATTGCGGCCCCTTTCAGCACGGACTTCGATTGCGCTCTTGTGGTGCGCGCGCTGCTATGCATATGTAAGGAAATCTCAATGGGTGACCCTTAATTGATAAGGAATCGTCTGATCGTAGCAGCAGCGACAGGGCGTCGTGCGCACTCGAGGAATAAGAATTTATCTGCGGGGCGAAATGTGTTTAGCCAGAGCGAATCCATGTTCTTATAGCGATCCTTATGCTCGCCGACGTCTAAGAATACTTTTGCTGAAGCAGAAAATGCGACCGACGGTAGCTGAGGACAGGGATTCTCTACGGCCCCGCCGCGGTGGTCTAGTGGCTAACGTACTCGGCTGCTGACCCGCAGGTCGCGGAATCAAATTCCGGCAGCGGCGGCTGCATTTCCGATGGAGGCGGAAATTTTGTAGGCCCGTGGGTTCAGATTTGGGTGCACGTTGACGAACCCCAGGTGGTCGAAATTTCCGGAGCCCTCTACTACGGCGTCTCTCATAATCATATGGTGTTTTTGGGACGTTGAACCCTACAAATCAATCAATCAATCAATCAATCAATCAATCTGTGTTCTCTTTGGCTTCTCTTCAATTGTTGAACGTATGCAAAGTGATTGTATCTCTGTGCGTATTGTACTCTGAGCCTTTACCAAAGAGAGCGTTCCACAATCGCAGTCTTGGCAGCGAGCGGCGCTGGCTAAGACTGCCAGGATTACATAAACATGACTGCCGTATTACTCGAATGCAAGATGTTTCTTTTTCTTACATGTTTTCTATAGAACTTCGACCATGGCGTTGCAATATAGTGGCCGCGTTACAATAGATTAAATGTGGTCCCCACTAAACTGGGTGGAAAGCTCAATCATTAAAGCATCGTACGCGTTACCCGAAGGTTAGGGGTTAGGTCCTAACGTGGCAAGTGGATTTTTCATCCAGTTTAATTTGTTTCCATTGATCTCGCACTTCAGTTAAGGGTGCCATGGCAGCCAATTTGGAATCACAATCTGTGTAACGTGGGCTAATCCTGCATGTTCACAAACAAGCTGACGCAAATTTTCCGCATTTGGTCGAGCGCCTAACACTTTTATGAACGTGTGGGCTGCCTGAGAGTCGGGCTTCACGGTGCCTTGCGAGCTGTGACGTAACAAGCGACTGACCGTGCGAGCGCCTGTATTCCAGCGAACGATATTGGTGCATGGTCAGCTACGCGTGATATCGACACAACTTGGCTATCTTCAGCTTGGCACTGAAATGAATGATTTGCAGCGGCTACAAAAGACTATACGACTCCGCTGCTTCCAGCTCATGCGCCATGGCAAAATGGCGGTCGTTGACGGTGGGCGGAGCTTATGGCCGGCGACTTCTATACGGCTTGTTTTGCATTGAAATGTCCTCTTACGCTGCTCTTTTCATGTCCTTATAGCATAATGGACCCTCTACACTTCTACTCTTCGCTGAAAAATCACGTATAGAGTGACCGTGTCATTGCCCCTTTTAATTAAAACACACAAGTATTGTCCCCTATGCTTTCCTCAGCTTTATTGTATACAGTTTTATTAGCTACCGTCTTTCTAAGGAAGCCAACCCTCGGTCAATCCCGCTTTCTTTTGTACTCTGGGAAAGCGTACAATGTGGTATACATGCCGTCCTGCATTCGTACTTGCGTGAGACGGTAACGAAGGCGTGTTTCTTGTTTGCGTCTTAACCCAGCGTGCTCTGGCAGGATTACGCAAACTGTTTTGTCGTAAACGAGGCAAATCTATCAAGATCCCGCTGTCGGTGGACATGATCGTTGGGGTTGTGGGGAGCGGGGTGAGTGGGTACAGAAACACGCATAGGCTTGATGATGATGAAGTGATCGGTTGTTTTGCCAACGTTTAGCGCGTAGGCCTAACGCGGAAGTGGTGGGCGGGCACGTTTCTCCACTTAAACATGCATACGTCCTCTTTCCCCTTTTGTTATACGAGGGAATAGTGTTCGCACGTTCCCGGATGTGTCGATGCCTGACGGGCCGGCCACCTGCATTTCATGTGCTGTTCACCTCGTACATCACATCTCAGCGCATCAAACTTCTGCCTTTCCTTTTTTTTTGTTCCTCGCTTTCGCGCACTGCGGTTCCGCGTTATTCGGCGGTTGCCAATCGGAAATGTGCGCTCTGCTCGCATCATAAATAGTGCCGGTGATGGACAGGTCGTGCGCACCTACATGCCATGTCGATGTACCCTTTGTATTGTAGTCGCTGCAGCAACAGCAATAGCTGACCCAATGTGTTTGATGACTGATTTGACACTTATTGTGCATTGTGAATGTCAGTGCGTGCTTGAGCCTTGTGGCGGCGGCCGTGCGCTGTATAGGCGCTGGGTGATATTTTGAAAGAAATTTGCTTCTCTGGGTGCGCAGGGAACGTTTGAGATAGAAGATAGAGCAGTGAGATGGGACATGCAGAGCGCACACTTACAACCAATTTTATTGCACAGATGGCGGGAATATACATACAGTCAAGAGGGCGAGGAGATCACACACAGAAGAAAGGACAAATGATAGAGCTTGCGCGAGACCACCTTTTTCCAATGTTGAATTGACAACTTGACTGAAAAGATACTTGTATTCATTATCTAACAGATTTACGGACGTGGCACTGACACACTCAGTTCCTGCATGCTTTACGAATCAGAAAAGCCTCATATATTTCACGTGCCCTCTGGTCCTTATATCTTGCCATTAGTTGTCATTAATCAAACTTCGGTGTGCGCCCACGATTCGCACAGTGATTTGCCAAGTGGCTGCCCTCTGATCCGCGCATCAGATTTGCGTGCTCCCAAGAGCGATCGTTCAGACAGCACCCCGTCTGACCGATGTAGTATCGACCACATCATAAATCAGATACGCAACGCCTATAATACATTATACAAACATCTTTGCGTGCTTATTATTGCATCTGACACTTAAAGATCCTTCGCTGTTGACTCTTTTTGAGAGCTCAGCTTTTTTTTTTTTTTTTTTTGCCGTGAAGACAATCTTTACCCCAGTTTTTTCCACGATTCTTTTCAAGCAGTGGGAAACTTTGTGCGCGTAAGGAATGACAGACACTTTCGGCTTTGGCTCGTCCTGAGAGGCGTGCCGTGCATTCTTGCTCTGCTTCAATACATTCAGAAGTGATTCTGCTATGCGAGAGAGCAAGTGATCTGGAAAGCCTGTTCTTTTTTTTAAGTCTGTTAACCTGGTTGCCAAAACTGCTCTGAACCTGGTGATGACAGGACCTTAACAATGATGCCATCACACACGCTTTGGCGATTCCTCGCTTAGCAAGCTTGGAGTGCGCTCAACTAAAGCGTAACAGGGCTTTATAGGAGCGGGGAGCGTATTGCCAGCCCACGTCTTCCGGCAGAAACATAAGCTCTAGGTCTAAAAGTCCAAGTTTGTCATTCTCAGCAAACTCCGTCGTCGGCCGCAGATCAGGCATGTTAATTCTCTGTGAAAATGCTAAAAATCTCGCCGGCGTGCGGCCTTTTTGTCTCACGCTGTTCTGCAATATAAAAGACTAAAACGTCGTCAACGTAGCGAAATACCTTAACGGTATGTGTCTCAGCAAGCCTCGCTTGTATGCGTTTGTCATAACGAGCTAATAAAATGCCACTGAGGACTGGAGCTAAACATGATCCAATACACGCGTCCTGTCTTTGAATGTACCATTTGTCGTTTCTCGTGACGAACGTCGACTGCAAATAAAAGTTCAGAAATTCAAGAAAGCTATCTACGTCAGTTCCACAACGTTTACAAAAATCATTCTCACCATAGTGCCGGATGCACTCTTTCACCTCCTCGCATAGAATGTCCCGAGGTAGGGAATAAAATAAGTCAGTGGACGTACTAAAAAAAAAAAAAGAAACTCACTTTGACTGATCCAAACACAGAAAACATGTATCGGGTTGCTTCTTTCATACTTGATACGATCGGGTCAATGGCTTGTGTTAGCTGCGTCTGAACCGTTTATAACGGCGTAGACAAACGCGCCTTGACACACACACACGCTCACACAAAAAAGCCTCGGCTGTGGAGATGCATGTCGTATTGTCTATCTCGAGAAATGTTATCGAAGAGTGTTAATTGACATGGACGAAATTTCGTTATAACGAGGTCTTTTATATAGCTGTGTATGTTCCACGAATTTTCGTTTCTGTACTCGTCGTTGTCGTCTCCGTGGCTGCATGCGTCGCGTCGCGCCTGTCGGCTGTGTCACGTCGTGTTTCACATATAGCGCGAGTCTCCGTCTTTATTTCACTCTCTCTCCCTCTCTCTCTGCTTGGGGGGGGGGGGGGCAGGATTTTTTTGAGGGGAGCGGTTCACTTGCTCGAGGCCTCAAATATATCAGGAAAACACTTATTTTTTTTTTATTTTTAACCACCCCCTAGCGTGAAAATTTTGTGAAGGGAGGGACTCAGATGGGGCCCTAGGGCACCCCTCCCTCTCTTAACCTGCTCCGGGCATGGTGTCTGCGTACATATTTTTTTTTTTTGTGCCGCGACTGACGCGATGCTTGTTGTCGACGCTGCCGTGCGAATTTCGCTTTCGAAAGCATTATACTAACTGAGCCAGCTATTAAAAAAAAAGAAGAAGGGGGATGGACAAACTGCCTGCAGCCTTGGGGTTTCTTTTACGACTCGGCTTTCTTTTTCCTTCTCGGGGATGGGTGTTTGGCGGCGCAGACCGTTCACGATCGCGAAAACTCCACATCTTGTCGATAGACCTTCCCTCCAGGAAACTATAAGAAGAAAAATAACTGAACGTCTCGACAGTCTAGCCCTAATGGGTCGTCTACATTCCTCCCCTTAGAGGGCGTAATAGTGCTCAGCCATCACACGCACTTTTTTTTTTTCTCGCGCCAAGGTTGTCCTCTAACGTTGGAAGGTCTCGCATGTGTACCGAGCAGTAAAATAGCGCTCACGCTTCGGCAATTCGCTGTTAGCGTATACACTCATGCGTGCGCATTAATTTCGTCGTCTTTAGATGGAAGGTACGAGTGCCCGCAGCTGATTTTGCGCCCTGTCGCATTGATGCGCTGTGGCTGCCTGTTCTACGCTGTTCTTTTCAAGGAAGGCCCCCGCAAAGGAAACTCGCCGTCACGTCCAGCGTCTAGCATGGCGCCAGCTCGACTTCACTACCTTTGTTCCGTGTATTCCGTCAAGGATCGGGCATCGCCCACTGTTACAATATGCAATAGGAAAACTAAAAAAAAAACCTCAAATAAAATTAACCTTTTCTTTGTTTCAGCTGATGGTATTCTAAATAAATCATATACAGCTTGCCACATTACGTGGAGTGGAATAAAACTTTATTAAACATTGGGGTTTTCACGTTGCGATGTCAGTGAAGCAAATGTTTCTGAAGCGGACGCGCTCACAGTCGACTTAGATTTCTGAAAGCCGTGCATGTTCGAGGAAAAAAAAATGAAAAAATGACGTCACGAAGAGGTGAAGGTGCATGGAGAGAGAGAGAAACAACTTTTATTGAAACGGCAAGTGTTAGAGGAGTTGACTCCCCTCCCTTAGATGGCAGCTAGGAGTCCTTGGGCCCTAGCGGCATCTTCGGCTTGCCTGATGACCTGTAGTTGGTCCTCGATGCTTGAGCTTAGCAGCGCGGTCTCCCACTGCTCCGTATTCATGTATGTGTTTGGCCCCTTCACGATGTTGGGGCAAGCCCAGATAATGTGTTTGAGGTCCGCCCGCTGATTGCAGTGTTTACATCTGTCTGAGTAGAGGTCCGGGTAACAATGATTATAAGCGATTGGGTTTGGGAACGTGTTTGTTTGTAATAGGCGCCACGCTGTCGCCTGCTGCTTATTTAATGAGGAGTGTGGTGGCGGGTAGTGCTGCCTCCCTAATCTGTAGTGCTTGGTAATTTCGTTGTAACTGAACATGCGGTCTCTCTCCGCACGCGGGCTCCGCGTCATTCCTGCCCCTGCTCGGCTCGCTAACTCTCGAGCTAGGGTGTGTGCGGTTTCATTGCCCGGGAGGGAGGAGTGGGCGGGCGTCCATATAACATAAACGTCGCGCTCTCCGCGAAAGTTATTTAAGATTCTTAACGCCTCTTTCGAGACCCTTCCGTTAGCGAAGTTATGAATCGCGGTTTTAGAATCACTGATTACGACGCTGGCCCTTGTGGACGCAAGCGTCAGCGCTATGGCCGTTTCTTCAGCGATTTCCGAATTTCCTGTTTTAATGGTGCCGCTAGCAAGCAGGTGGCCCGCTTGATTTGAAGCGACTATTGCCATGTGTCGACCGTCTGTATATTCGGCTGCATCTACATATACCACGTCCGCGTCATGTTGAAACTTCTTGTGCAGTGCTCTCGCTCTTGCATTCCTCCGCTCCCGGTGATGTTCGGGGTGCATGTTTCTGGGTAACGGAAGTATTATGATGCGCTCTCTGGTTTCTTTTGGGATATCGTATTTATTGCCGCTTTGGCCAGCGTACGTTATTGCAAGTTTGTGCAGGATGTGTCTTCCCGTGTTGCTTTGCGCGAGTCGTTCATATTGCGCTATCATATGAGCCTCAATAAGTTCGTCTAGCGTGTTATGCATTCCTAACGCTTCGAACTTTTCGTTAGACGTGGTGATCGGTAATCCGAGGGCTTGCTTATATGCTTTTTTAATTATGCATTCTATCTTTTGTTTTTCCGCCACTTGCAACTTGAGGTATGGGGTCACATACACTATGCGGCTGACGACGAAGGCTTGGATGAGCTGCACTAAGTTGTGTTCTTTCACGCCGTAGTTTTTGTTGGCGATTCTTCGAATCATTCGAATGGTTTGTTGGGTGTTGTTATCCAGTAACTTTATTGCTTCCCCGTTATGTCCGTTCTCGGATATTCGGAGTCCCAGAACTCTTATGTGTTGTACCTGAGGTATTGGGTAACCTCCTGCTAAGATTGTGATGTTGTGTCGTTCGTGAATGCGCTTGCGACCTCTGCTTGTAGGTCTGTAGAGTAATAACTCCGATTTTTGAGGAGAGCATTTTAGGCCATTGTTCTCCACGTATCGCTCTACCGTATTTACTGCTTGTTGTAAAATCTCTTCTATGTGACCGTCGCTCCCGCCCGTCACCCATAGGGTGATGTCATCCGCATAGATACTGTGCTGAAGCCCTTCGACGCGTTCCAGCTCTGAGGGTAAACCAAGCATCGCCACGTTGAATAGGAAAGGGGAAAGCACCGAACCTTGTGGTGTTCCCTTGTTGCCTAGAACGAATTCTTCGGATTCCGCTTCCCCGGCCGTGATTGTAGCTTTACGGTTGGTGAGAGAGAGAGAGGAAACTTTATTAGAACTTGGCCGGCAGCTTGGTCTTGGTGGCCTCAGATGGCGGCGCTGAGTCCCTGAACTCGGGCGGCATCTTCGGCCTGCCGGACAGCCCAGAGCTGGTCGTTGAGCTCCGAGCTTCTGAGCGCCGCCTCCCAGCGGCGGTGTCGCCGACGGAGAAGGTCCCCCGCGGCTCCCGCAGACGGGACGGCGGCGGGAACGAGTGAGCTCGAGGCTTCCTGTTGCCTGGTATTGGCCGCCGCCATAGGCGCATCGCGAACGGCGGCTACGGTTGGTGAGAAAATCTTTTATGTAATCGTACACTCTCCGACCTACGTGTAGGTTTTGCAAGTTGCGCAATATGGCCTCGTGGGTGACGTTATCAAATGCCTTCTGCAGGTCAAGGCCCAGAATGGCTTTTGTATCCAGGGTGTGCGTTTCGGCGTCTATGATTTGATTCTTTAGCTGCAACATGACGTCTTGCGTCGAGAGTCTTGGTCGAAAGCCGATCATGGTGTGTGGGTATAGCTCGTTGTCGTCCATGTATCTGACGAGACGCGTTAAAATTACTTTTTCCATGAGCTTTCCAATGCAGGACGTCAATGAAATGGGCCTGAGATTTCCGATGAGCGGCTTTTTGCCCGGCTTGGGTATTAATATGATTTTGGCGGTTTTCCATTGCTGGGGTATGGCACCCTTCTCCCAGCATTCGTTTATGTACTTTGTGAGAGCAGTGACGGATTCGTCATCTAAGTTGCGAAGTGTTTTATTTGTTATACCGTCGGGACCCGGGGCGGACTTGGGATTGAGTCGCCCGAGTTCGTATCGAATCTCTGCCTCTGTTATGGAGGCGTCGAGGTCGACGTTATCCTTCCCTTCGTACTCTGGGAGTCGCGCCTTTGTGGCATCTCCTACGTATGTCTGGCGTAGCTCGCGTAAGAGCTCTGCTTCTGTACCTGCGTAGCTGTGTAGTATCCGTTGCAGGTTTTGTCTTTGTGTTGTTTCGTGCCTTCTGGATCAAGGAGGCCTCGGAGAATGTTCCAAGTTTTGGACATTCCGAACTGCCTGTTCATTAAAGTGCACATGCCTGCCCACTGCTGCTGGGACAGCCTATTTGCGTAGTCTTCTATGTCTCTGTCGAGCGCGACGATTCTCTTTCTTAGACGCCGGTTGTGCTTTTGACCTTTCCAGCACTCTTGCAGGCTGCGTTTTGCCTCCCACATGTGTAAGAGCTTGCTGTCCATTTCTTCCATTCCTGCCTCTTCGGGAACATGTTTGGTGGCTTTCTGCACGCTACGCTGGAGTGTGTCTGTCCACTTCTGTATATCTTCGATGGTCTCTGTAGCATCGTCCTCTCTTATCTTACGAAAGGTGTCCCACTCGGTTAACATTATTTTTCTACCTTTCTTTTTACGCGGACCTGCTTGTAAAATTGTGCATACAATGTAGTGATCGCTGCCTAGATTTACGTTAGTGTTGGTCCAATGAGGGTTGGATATATTCCTTATGAATGTAAGGTCCGGCGTGGTGTCTCTACTGACGCTGTTCCCCATTCTGGTAGGGTCTTGTGGGTTAGTTATTAGCGTGAGCTCCTCGTGCTGCGCGTCGTTCCACAGGTTGCGGCCTTTAACGTTTTCGATGGTGTAACCCCAGGCGGCGTGTGGTGCGTTAAAGTCGCCCACGACGATCAGTGCTTGTCTGCCCGCTACGTTTAGCACATTGCGGAAAAGCGAGCCAAACTTTACCTTTTGTCGTGGTGGACTGTACACGTTCAACACAACAAGCTTCCCTCCTTTTTTCGAGACGGGAGAATTTCTAGTAGGACGTGGTCTATGTTGCGTACGCCAGTATCGTGTTCTACAGCCGTTATATTACGATGTATCAGTGTGGTTACTGTTGCTTTTTCAGCTAAAGTGCTATATGATTTGTATCCTGATAATTTTGCGGTCCCCCCAGTTTCCTGGAGGGCGATTACATCTGGTGCTTGCTTGGTTTTTACGAATTGCTGCAGGTTACCCCGCTTACGACGAAACCCACGACAATTCCACTGCCAAATCGTGTATTCATTAGGCGGCGCCATGTTGGCTACTCGAGTTTTCTATGCAGCTGTTCTCAGCCGCAGGTGGTCTGCTGTACGGCTTGCTCTTGACCGGCCTCGCTCCTGCGGGTCGGGCGTCTGTCGAGACGTTTTCTAGCTGCCCTACCCTACCCTCGAGGGTGTCGAACCTCTGAGACATTTCATCTCGCATCTGCGTTATCTGCTGTTGTAGGTCCGCGCGCATCTGCATGAATTGCTGCTGTAAACCTACGAACATTTCCTGAAACATGCCTTTTACTTCTCCGAGTGTAGAGTCGCTTTGCTCATCGGCGTTTTCCTTAGCCCTTCGTTTATGCGGTGGCGTTTCTCCACTCATCGACGCGGGAACGGGCGTCGCCGGAGCTCGAAGAGGTGTCGACGCCCTAATGGGTGTTGGCGTGGTATGGGTCATCTCTGAGTGTTTTGGGTTCTTAAGCTTAGCGTTTTCTACTTTAAGCATTTTTACCTCTTCCCTTAGCGTCGCGTTTTCTCGCTTTATTTGCTCTAACAACTGTCTGATCTGTGTTATTTCCTGTTCTAAGGCGGACCCCGCGCGTGTAGGTGTAACAGCAGTGCCAGAGACCGCGTCTGCAAAGCTCACCTGTGCCTGAGTTTCTACCGCTCCTCGGCTGGATTGCAATCTTGACGTTGCCCTGGATCTCGATCGGGTTCTCGATCGGGTTCTCGAACGGGTTCTGGACCGGGTCCTCGACCTTGGTCTGCGACCGGGCTGCTTCCGACTGTCCCCCTCGTATGGTCCCGGGGGTGAGCCTTCTGTGCGATGGCCTTCTGATCCCTGGGTATTCTCGCTCGTTGCTTTGCCAGCTCGTTTGTTGTAGTCGTTGATGCCGTATGGTGTTTCGGCCTCCGCTTCTTCTCTTCTTCGTCGCTCCCAGCGTCTTCGCCGGACCAAATACGGTATCTTGTACTTTGCCTTGCAGCGTCTGTCTCCCGTAAAGTGAGCTTGCCCGCATAGCTGACATCTTGCTTCACACTGGTGTTCTTGCGGCGGGTTGGCCACGCCGCATCCTCTGCATATTTTTTCGTCTGGGTTGGGGCAAACGTCCGCCCTGTGTCCCAGCCTCCCACATTCGTAGCAAATGTCAATGTGTTTTCTGTATCGAGCACCGGACGATGAGCGCTCCGTATTTCACGTATCTCGGCACGTGTAGTCCGTCGAAGAGCACGATTACATTGTCTGTGTTGCCCATCCTCTTCGCGTGTAATATGCTTGGGTTTCTTGCTGTCACTAGGTTGTCTATAATATCTTCGGAACTTTCCTCTTGGGATATCCCTCGTATGAGTCCCTTAGATGTGTTTTCCGGCGCTGCTCTGTAGGCGCTGGCTTCGTGTTCTTGCTCTCCCACTTGGATCTTCGTGATGGCTCCGTACCGCCTGGCTCGCTCTTCGGACGGCGTGCTGACGACCACGATATTCTGCTTGTAGTTTATGCATATACTGTCTTCTTCTGCTGCTTCGCGACCGACGCCAGCGGCGTTTCTCAGGCAGCAGTATATGCGTGCCTGCCTGTGCTCCGAAACGCTGAGTCCTCCTCGTGGTCGCACGATCACTTTGTAGTCTTCTGCCGGTAGACGAGGAAGTCTGCTTGCATTAGCAATTTGTCGTATGGTTCGTTCACCTTTCCACTTGCTGTCCCCAGGCGCGCCCGTCGGCGCAGCAGCGTCTCTTAGCATGGTTCTCTTCGGGCCTGAAATCCCTCCAGATGTTTTCGTGATGTTTCTTCTGCGGACTTCGCACCATCCGGCGTCGTTGGTAAAGTCCTCCGGTTGCATATCTTCTCCTTCCACGCTTACAACCTCCATCGTGGTGCTAGACGCGCCGTCGAGGCGTTCCGGGGTCGCCCCAGGCGTCCTCGTCGACGCGTTGGACCTAGCTCTCCCCGCCGCTGCGGCGGCAGACGCAATGTTTGATCTTCGTGGCGACTCAGAATTATCGGTGTCAGTGCCGAAAAAGCGGGCCCACCTTGCAATAGTTGGTATCCAGGTGTTCGGCTGAACTTCCTCCGTCGATTGGCGTAGAGACTTTAGCCAAGTTTTGCAATTTTTTTACAAAAATCATTTGAAAACTGCGGAGCCTACACAACGTGCGTCCGCACTCTGCGACTCCTAGCGTCCAACCCAAGGTGCATGGAACTTCGCATACTAAGCTCTTGCGTCTGTCTCTGGTGTAACCGTGTCTTCGCTCGCCGTTCGTAATACTGCCGAAGTTGCGATTTCCCCATAAAAAGTAATCCGTCGTACTAATAACGTGTCGTCTTTAACACTTCTGTGCATTTCGCCTCGTTAAGCGCAGGCTTTCTCTGCAGCTCGCTGGGTGGTGCGTGGTTTTAGTGAACAGGATGTCGTACAGGCGGGTATGGAAAGAAACGCGAACAGTGCGGCGCGTTGTTTTCGTCACGCTCTGACTTTGTAAGCAATAAAACAAGTCTTTCAGAATGGTTCTTGACTATACCATGAATGGCTAGTGGCTTTTTGTCGTCATTCTTGATGCAACCGCCGGTAAATAAATGCGAAGCAGCAGAGTGTGTAGATGTCGCTCTGTTCGCGTTCATTTCCATCTCCAGTGTACATTATACGGCGGTTGCGACGGCGGCCAGAACGGAATGGGGTGGGGGGATGAAGATTGACGTATGCGGTGGTGCTATAGCTTCTTTTCAAGCCAAAGCGAGCACCACTCGTGCGTAGGATTCGTTCTAGCGGAGGGGAAACTGCGTAATAGACTTCCTGCGGAGCTGTATTCGTGTGGGCCGTGCACGACGTTACGTAGCCCTACGGGGCGCCACCGACAAGTGTATGTAGCGAGCAGGCTCGTAATACGTCGCCTTCTTCGTATAGCTCCTTTCGTGCGCCACGCTTTTGTAAGGCGCGCGATGTGGCTGCTGTAGACGTGCACTGTGTGGCATGGAGTATTTCTTTCCGCCATGCTGTTGTGCACCCTCCGTCCCCTGCTTTGCGAACAACGATGCGAGATGGTGGGCCGCTATCGCCCTCTGGGTCTTCCCTGCGACAACTTTGGAGGAAGGACTTCCTCTTTCCTGCATGGTCCGAGATATCAGCCCAGCGAGCTATGCTCGAGTTTGAAGCTCCTGATTGCCTTTGCCTCGTGTCCCCTTCTGTGCAGACAAGCTACGTCGGGTTCTCTCCGTCTTTCTATCTTGTCTTCTGCTTCATGTCATTCGAACGCGTCATAGAAGAGCTGCTTTCTGTAGATATGCGCCCTCCTCTCACGTAAAACCCCTTTCTTTTATGGACGGTTGAGGTACTATAAATAAATTAAATAATTAAAATAGTAAAATAAATAAAATATCATGTTTACTTTCCCTGCTGTTTCCTCTCGACGGGAGGCAGAAAGTAGCATCCAATTTCTTCTTTTTTCCCGAACTACGCTCACTTTTCTTCTGTATCGCATCTCGTTGAGGAGGCACTTGCGGGGGAGAAATTTTCTCTTGCTTGTCGTGACTTGATAACTTGGCTGCACGGCTTGCGGAAAGGTATAGAGGGACGGTATATAACATCTAGACGTACGGGAGACGACGTTACAAGAGCATCCCGCGATGCCGCCTATTTATGGTGCGCGATATGGCATTCGCGGCAGTGTATATATACTGGCAGCCACCATTCGATTCTTTTCCTGTTCGCCAGTTTTAGTTTACTCACGTTCACTACCGGGAAATGTTCATTCCGCGGATCATTCAAGGAACCTGCGCAAACGGCGTACGCGTCAGCTTTGACGGCGTTGCGCAGTTGTAATTCGCTGCCAAGAAGTCTGGTGGTTTGGGCTAGTTGGTATGGCATGATGATAGTTATAGCGCTAGAACAGAACGACGACAAAGTCTCCTTCTTGTCGTTCTGTTCACGCGCTATAACTATCATTGCTGCCAAGCTATATAGTGACACGCTTGTCCCAGACACCTTTTGCTGAACGTTTGATTGATATGTGGGGTTGAACATCACAAAACTACCATATGATTATGAGAGACGCCGTAGTGGAGGGCTCCGGAAATTTCGACCACCTGGGGTTCTTTAACGTGCACCCAAATCTGAGCACACGGGCTTACAACATTTCCGCTTCCATCGGAAATGCAGCCGCCACAGCCGGGATTCGATCCCGTGACCTGCGGGTCAGCAGCCGAATACCTTAGCCACTAGACCACCGCGGCGGGGCTTGCTGAACGTTTGCGAAATAAGTCTGGAGTAGCGCCCTACTCATTCTCATCTCCTTCTCTCTCGTCTTGCAGGCTCTTACAAAACGGCATATTCTACCTCTGAACGCTCACCTTTTTTTTTTCGGCGTAATACAGACTATAGTCTGATTAGTTTAACTGTTGTCCGCCTAAGCAGACTGCAAGTATTGTAGGGGCCGCTGTCAAGGCGCTTCAGTGAGATGTTCAAGGACGCTTTACTTACATTCAGTGAAGTGGCTAAAGACTACCAGTTGAGCAGGCGGTCATTTGCTCCTCCGCACAGCAAGTTGTCTAGACCTGAGGCCATCACGTTTAAAATGCTCCAGAACAGGTCTTGCCCAAGCCTATTTTTCCTCAGCATGGTCTCCTCAGAGGCTTTTGACTCTACTTGTCCTGATTGTGGTGAGGTTAGTGACTTAGCACATATGCCCTGGCAGTGCCTCTTGTTACGCGTCCAAAGTCGGCTCACAGAAGAGGACTGGGACTCTGCCTTACGAAGTTCAGAGTTGCTACCGCAACTACGGGCTGTCCAGAGAGACCACGATGCGGCGGTGAGGCTAGGCCTCCCCGTTCCTACGTGGGAGTGGCTCACGACGTTGCTCTAAAATAGTTGCGTTTCTCAGGACCAAATATAGTTCTTTGTCTGTCTGTCTCGAGGCGCTTGCAAAATCGTTACTTTATTTTGTTTTTTTCTTCAAGCAACTTAATCGACGCTGGTCAAACGCCCACGGGCGTCCGCCACGTGTGTCGTACGCGTCCATGACCTTGAGGAGAAACGCACTCTCTCTGCCAGGACGCCGATGTTTAATTGACCACGCGTGCCGTCGTCGAGCCTTCCGGGATATAGTCTGCCGTATATTGCCATGTGGCTGCTTTATTCCGTGCCCTGTGTAATTACTAACTTCCGGTTATCAATAGGGTGACACAGCCGAGAATGCCGAGGAAGGACGTAACCTTATTAATACGGTCTTCGCGCGCAAAAGACTAACAGCGCTGTCGCAGCGACGTGAACGACCTTATATTGGGAACGACCGTCGTCCTATTGCGTGGACCTTGACTGGAAACGGAGGCGTCGCGTGGTGATGGTGGTGCATTGAAAGTGCGCCGAGGATGCAGACCCGACTGTTGCAGTTTTCATTTTTTTTTCTAAGGAACGCGAAAGTGTGTGCGTGTGGTGTTTTCCTCTGTAAGTAATGTTCGTATTACGCACTCTGACGGTCGACTGCCTCCCAAGTAGATGCCCGTTACCTCGGTGAAGGACGTGACATTCGGCTTTGGGGTGGTGCCTACGTGTTCCTGGTGGTGTCATCGTTCGTACGTGGGCCGTACGCACGAACAGTACGCCTCTTCCAGGTAGGTCCCGATGACCAAGGTGCAACTCCGCTCCTCGAGGCGACCAGATAACTTCACATTGCCTGCCGGAGGGCCAAACCATGCTGGCGGCGTCTTGCGGTATAAAAGGGAATCGCCGCCGTTTCGGTTTCCGAGGGAACCGGTCGCGCGCGTTGCTTCCGCCCCGACGCAGTCACGGAGCGGGGACGCGGAGTGCGTTCGCATGCGCTTGGCTGGTAGCATTTTTTCCTTTTTTTTTTCGTGGTTGAGCCGCAAAGCGCCGATCACTGGAATGTCTTCGTCGGAGAATGTTGTTTTTGTATATTATGGAGCGTTATCTGGACGTCGGCGGACGCCCGTTCAAACGGGAGTTTCACTTCCTAAATATTTCTTTTTCCGTGCTGATGTCTAGTGCAGCCGAAGGCCCTGGCAGACTGGGAGGATGTCGATAAGGAAGAAGAGGGGAGCTCTTTTTTTTTCGTTTGCTGTGTTTGCAGTATTAACATTATTTTTCTATTCGTCGCATCTTGTGCGCTCACCGAATCCCACTTCATTCTGTTTGTCGCTTTTATTATTCTTTTGTTTTCCTTGCTCGCTCTCTGGCACGTTCGGCCCAAAATAAAAGCGTGCCCCAGCAGCTTCCAGTGGCCGCTACCTTCTCGCCCGCTGCGGTGCTCCGGTTTCCTTGAACCATTGACCCCTCTCCATTTCACGCAACAGCCTAAAGCCGTGACGTTGCTCTCGACGTCATGCGTCACGTCACGTGCTAATTCTGCCGTCCCTGCGCGGTCACTGCAACTGCAGGTCGCCACATGCGTTGGAAGAATTGCGCCTTTCTTTCTTTCTTTCTTTCTTTCTTTCTTTCTTTCTTTCTTTCTTTCTTTCTTTCTTTCTTTCTTTCTTTCTTTATTTCTTTCTTTCTTTGCAAGTCGAGCCTTGTAGTTCATAGCGTTATGCGTGCTGAAAAAGTACGCAAGTCGTAACGCCTGCCGCTTTGCTTGGCTTTGCGCAGCCTCTCGAGTTAAAAGTGTTCGCCGAGGCTCAATGAAGAGAGGTTGACCCGACCTACGTGCTTCAAATATCTGGTTATTGAACTCCCATCAGTACCGATGTTGCCGGTGTAGTTGTGGCCGCGCATCTTTGTGATGTTGAAATACCAAGAAACACAGTGGCATAGTTAAGCGTATGTTAAAGAAAGTTCATTTAGCACGAGCATGTCTTTAGGTAAGCTCTTTAATGATGGGAGAAATGTCAAGTGGACTCTGTGGGTCTTTTGAGGGCCATGAAATCGCCTGTACACTTCCCAATAGCCTACAAAGTTTTCATAATTATATTCTAAATTCGCGGCCCCTATGTTGTTTTCTTATGATGGCGCGACCTCCGAAGCCCACATTTCTGCGTATGTGTAGATGTGTTTGTACGTATGCATGTACATATGTATGCAGAAACCGAAAATACCGGGGGGGGGGGGAAGGGTCATACACTAAATAAACACTAGAGGGAACTTTGGCGCTAGTGTCTATGAGAGCTGCAACGCACGGCGGTTTAGCGAGCACCGGAATGATGGATATGTACACGGATTTGTCTAATCTTCGTACTTCTGGTTCCGTGTGTGTTAGTGTGGCTTGGAGCTATTTTCTCTCGAAACGAAAATTGGAAAATGTTCAGTGGTCGCGTTTCACCAACTTACTCTTCTAAATTTACCATTTCGAATCGAGTCACTAAGTTCAAATGGGTTCGTTCTTCGACACAAAACCGAAACCAGCAATAAATGAAGCCGCAAATGCGATTCGCGCCCTACAAGAACGAAGACTACGCAAATCCTTGTAGTACCCATCTCTTCCATGGTCGCTGATAAGGACCCTAGATGAAACAAGCGCCAGAGTCCCCTCTGTAGTTAATTCCCGGAAACTCTATGGGGAGGCGGGAGGGGTACTGCTTCCCTTTTCTGTCTACGCCTATGGAGCTGATAGTCGGAGCACAGCCTCGGGTGTGTTCGCTCGTGCATGCCTGCGGTGCTATAACGAACAGAATTAATAGGGTGTTTCAGCTAAAAAAGCATCAAGTTGTAGTAAAAAAAATTTCCATAAGCGCTACGCGTCTCCTATCAGCACAGTATTGTTCTGAGCCACATGAAGCACGTCAGAATAATTTTTTTTCGGCCCGCTATTAACGAAAATTGCGCAATGAACGTTTCTGTGCGTCCTTGTGCTGTTGACAAATCTGACTTGCGTTCCCTTCATATCCACTTGTGTCTTTCATTTATCTCTGCTTTCATCCCACGCCGCACTCTTCTAATGCCGGAGGCTCGGTGTTTTCATACTGTTCTTGAATTTCCTTATTATATTATTATTATTATTATTATTATTATTATTATTATTATTATTATTATTATTATTATTATTATTATTGCGGTTCAGCACAGACGCCGGGAGTGCGGCGGGAAACCGCAGCAGGGGGCTTGTGGTCGTCGTGTTTAAATTTAGCGCGGCATCGCCTTTCGTTCGCGCGACTCGACCCTGCGTGCGTGCGAAAGACCGTTGTTTTTGTCACTTTCTTGGCACTGCGCGCGCGCGTGTGTTCAGTGACGTTTACGCGTCTTTGTTGTTGCATCTCCTCTTCGCCGTACTGTGAAGTGTGTCCGCCTGCTTTTACACCGTCTTGTGCAAAACCTAGAAAAAGAAAGAGAGAAAAAAAAAGAGGGGGTGGTCTGAGGGGGGTCGGAGGATGCAGTCGTCTATTAGGGAGTCATCGTTAAAGGAACACTACAGCAGTACCGAATCAACATTGACTGACAAATGGTTCTTTTCAGAACAGCGTCGACGTTAACATCGCTGTCGCAGGTTCAACTACTAGAAGAGAAGATCGAATGTTTGATTCTTGAATTATTGACGTGAACTTTAGCAAGAAAGATCTGACATCGGGTGGTTTCTTATTTGGGTTCGCATTGACTGGAAAACACATTTCAAAATGCGCGCTCGGTTAGAACACGATGTGATTAATTTTTAGAACATTAGAAGAATTTAAGCAGGCCCTACAGCAGACGCCCTCAGAAGCTGTGACGTTACGGCGATATGTAAACACAGGAATTACGGTTAGAAATGAAATCATTGCGACCTTTTCTTCTGAAGAGCTCGTTTTCCTTGGAAGCGCCACGCGCGATGCTGTTTCTTCAATGCGCTGGCAGGTTTTGCCTAGATTTCCACACACATGCCGTCAAATTAGCACATTTCTCTCTCTGGGACCCTTGAGCTCATATACGGTAATTAAGGAAATCGCTAGGTAGGAGTGTGTGCGGGGTGGGAGGGGGAGGGGGCATAGTCTACGGAAATGTACGCTTTCCCGTAGACTGTGTTTAGTTGTGTGGTCGACGATCATACGTTACATTCGTGTATTTTTCTTCGGAGACCTAATTATACATATAAAAAATATGTCATCCTATTTGTGTCTCTTTCATTTGCATTCGAGCAGAAACTATTTTACTTTGATTTCTATCTGTTTTTATGCATAAAACACCTTGGAGTGTTTACCATGAAGTGAAATCGATTGGCATGGAGCACTGGCTAGTAACCCTATGCGTATCATTGTCCACCATTGTTATAAGAAGATACAGGAACTACCCACCCTGAAATATGCATTCCTCACTATATCGCCGCCAGGTCGTCACGCTCTTTTTACTTAAAATAAAGATAATATTTATTTGTTTGAATTGAAGGGTTAGGAGAGGTCAAGAGGCGTCGCAGTGCGATATAAAAGCTGTCTTTTGGGCCCGTTTTAGTCGATAGTTCGCCGTTGTAAATGCCGATAAAATAGAGCTCCGCGCGTGCATTCGAACCCCTCGTTGGGTTTAGTGTGTGTGTGTGTTTACACTTGTCAAGTAGCGGTTGGCTTCACTTTCCGCAGAGATCGTATTTACGCTCTTTTTTACAGCTCGCGTAAATAAAAAAAATATTTTAATGTTTGTGTAGCGTGAGCCATGATTTCGATTGTGATGCGTCTCAGCATGCGCTTATTGCGCTGTTTTTTTTTCTTTCTTCGCGCTTGGCGCTTGGAAACGCGAAACATGTACCGCTTTTAACACCTCACCCCTCCTCCACTTTCACCCGAGGTTGTTAATCTGGCCTTACTGCGTTTTACGCTTCATTGTTGCGGGGCGGCAGCGCAGTAACGTCGCGTCGGTTTGGGTCAACCCGACTTCCGACTCGACCTGGTCGCTTTGGAGCTCGTCGTGTAAACAGCGAATCGACGTAGTAAGGAAACAAAAGTACACGAAAAAAAACATGAGTGGTATAAGTTAAGAGTAACGTGCACTTCCTCGGAGTTTTACACGGCGTCTCCACACCGCCTTCTTGGCGTATCCCTAACGTGATTAGCTAATCCTGCTGAAATGAACCGTACATAAACTTTGTGTTTGCGTCGTTCTCCGCATTCTCCCGTATACTGCAGCGCTCGCCCTTCCGCCTCCGCTTCTATTATACACACGAGATGCTTTCGAGAACATGTCGGCGCATTGTGGCGCAGTGTGTGTACGCGATCGATAGTACGCTACGGAGAACGTGGTCAAATATAGCGGGGGAGCGAGCCGCCGTCGATCCCTCGTTTTCGCGTCGGCAAGTTGCGTCGTTGTCTTGCTAAGCGTCGCTGCAGTTACATCGCTCGTTTATTTGCTGGAACCCATTGGAGGACCGAAGGTCTGTTTTGACTCCGCTGCGTATACCCTACCCTTCACGGCGCCGCCGTCTGCACCCGCAGTCGCTATGGTGGTGTGCCACGCCCAACCTGGTCGATTAGAGCGAGCCTAAACTATAAGCAAGAAATGGCTCTGTTGATAATATACCGCACTCTGAGGGCGTATGTAGCACACGTATACGTGCGCCACTCCTGTATGGCATATAGGACTGCGGTTTTGGCGTGCGCATTTTGGCACCCCGCCCTTTGTGGCTCGTTCGTTCTTGCCGCGAGGTTCCACACCCTCCATCTCGCTTCTTTCTCCGCCCCCTCCTTTCATCCACCCTGCTATATAGACCTTTGGTGCCCTTGAACCTTTCGCTGTTGCTGCGCTGGCTGTGTTTATGCGTCCATGCACTACAGCCGACGTCGATCGAGGTTTGATGTAATTCCGCATGCGCGTATCCTCTAACATTCACTCTATGTCGTACGCACCTTTCTCGCTCTATTATTGTGGCCATCACGATCTGTCGTCACCTTTCCAAAGCTGGCTGCTTGATGCCGCGTAGGCTCTAGTCGAGAACGACCTCGTTCTATAGTTGTGCGGAAAAACATGTCTGTTCAAAGTGGACGATTGAGCCAGTTGGTGATACATGGTTGCAATATAATAGAACGACCTCGTTATATAGCTGCACGGGCAGACGTGCTTCTGTTCAAAGTGAGTGATTTAGCCAGTTGGTGATACATGGTTGAACTATACGGTCCCTGTTTTCTACTGCGCGATATAGTTCGATCACGCTTCCGTTGTATCGCTTTAGTCTCGTCACGTGACGACGAATGACAAAAACAAATGTCAACCCAGTTTTGTTGGCAAATTGCTTGTATGTGTTCTGGTGTACGAGTAGATGGCTCAACGGTCGCACGGAATGCAGTGTACGCATGTACAGTCGCAATATTTCTGAGAGTGAACACAGGAGCCCGTAGCTTTCAGTACCACTAGCACCGTTAGACGACACATCACAGTAATACCGGAGCGCATGCGCAAGCGGGGTATACCTTCACTTCGCACGCATCACGTCATCGCAGTGCTCGTTTGTCGGCTGCTAGCTGACTTTCGGCCTTCCCGCTGATCCTATATGATCGTTAGAAAAAATTTGGGTGCTTTCAGTTCGAATGCCTTGTCTTTTGTGTCTGCTGTGTCACTTGGGGGGTTTTGTCATTTTTTTCTTTTTACTGCGTTTTTGTAGTACAACGAATAGGTGAAGGAACGCATACACCTCAACTGTTATTGGGTGTACGTTTGACGAAAGACTGGGATGTTTATTGAATTTCTGTCAGTAATCTGGAATAGTTTTGCCTAATGTTACACTTGTATTTTGTCGTGTCCCCCTTTGAAAAACAAAAGCACTGCTGCCATTCTGGAAGGTACAAAAAATAGTGGCCCAAAGTTACGATGCCCTCGAAGATTATGCCACTCTTGGTGAACCTTGCGTTGTCCTCAGTCGCTGCGTAAGCAGGTTTTCGCACATAGGCGATTTCATGTATATTCTCGCATATTTTCATTAATTCTCAAGTTTGCAAGAGCATCGCAATCTAGTGATTTTATATGCGCTCGTTCAATACCTTTACAATGTGGTACTGCGCCAGGTATGCTGGAACACAAAATGTGCATCGGAGAAAGCGCCCACTGAAAGATCAATGAGCACCCCCCCCCCCCCCACACACACACAAAAAAAAAAAAACGCCAGCAAAAATAATAAACATATTTTCAAGTTTACTTGTATATTGAGTAGAACGTAACTCGGAGTTATACATTGTCGCACTTTGAGACTCACGGCTTTCCTACTGCCGTGTGCCTAGCGCGTGCAGCAGAGCTAGCGCGTGCAGAAGACGACACGCGTTAGCTCGCCTGACGAAATGCGCGCGACGGCAGAATTTGCCACCTGGCCGCACTGCGCATGAGCGATACTTCTCGCGGCCGCCGCTTAACAGCGCTGGAACATGCGAAAGCCATGGGCTGTCGTGTTCACTCTCAAAAAGATTGCGACTGTACGCTGCACCTTACACGACTCTACCCGTGAGGCAAGGAAAAAAAAAAGGCCCCGTATCTGCGTGCTTAGCTGCAAATGTCGTCGAAAGACGATTGCCTTCTGCCGGCCGCTTTTAGTGCACAGCATCACATTTTCAGCGTAGCCTAAGAAACACTAGGGTCTTCAGAATTTCTTATCTATGTATTTTTGATTAAAGGAACACACCACCTAATACTAAGATATTGATGTTACCATCAGATATGCGTAATATCTGCTTTTTGATCGAGAATGTGCACAAGTTAAGCAGCCACCGGATCAATATGGGTGTGGGCACTGAGCAAGTGCTTGAATTTTGGTTTGTTGACTGAATCGTGGGACAGACAAAGACCATCGCCTTAAAAAAAAGTGAAAATGGGCACAGTGCCATTCTTGGTTGTATGGCTCCATCTCGGTGATGGGGCTGGCTTTCGACACGGATGTACACGTACTGTAGACGAACACGGCTGCTTATACACTTGGCGCAAGTTCCGATCGAGTGCTAAGTACACACATCGGCATGCTATACCCGCTTGAGATTTTGCTGAAACCACTCTTGCTTCGGCTTTTCCTAGAAGTGGCGGCAGACTTGATTTGTTTGAACAAACCTGATATTCTTCCCCGCATACGTGTATCTATACCTATTTGAGCGCCGAAGACAGCTCAGGGGCAAATGGTCCCTTTTCAAGCGGGCTCTTTTAATGACACCTAACTGCAAACAGCGCCTCTTTATACGCGAATAAACGTCCCGTCTACCGATAGGATGGTAAAAAAAAATATTTGTTTAAACGCTAGTCGCGAGGGTACTTCAATCGTATATAGCGTATAGTGTTCCGTTGATACTGCATATCTTGGACGTTTATCTCGAACCGTGGTGTCTTCTAAACGCACACCCTCTGGTCTGTGTAATTCGGGTCGATTTGCTCGCTCACCGACGCCAACAGGGGCATGGCTAATGTAATGAGGCTGCCATAATGAATTCAGGCATCGTTAACGTCGTTTATCATCTGGTTTACCCTATAGAAACGAACTGAACGTAATTTGCAGTATCAATTGCAGCATGTGAAGTCAAGCTACTTTTGCCGAAAATAATGTGATAGTTAAGTACGGTTTCGGTTAACGTCGTACGGCGCATGTGACGCCAAGGCCGCGCTTCTTACGTAACGACCCCCGTGACGGCCAGATCGGGTCTCATCGTCGAACACCTCTCATGGCTAAGATTTGTTTGACGACGTGAGGTAATGGGGGCTGGCAGGGCTCGAGGAAGTTTCTTTTTCCATATATAACTGGAAAGAAGCGGCATATATCCAGTCCTTGCCTTATTTCTTTTTCCCCTCTGTTGCACTTCTATCTCGTATACTCAAACAAGTATGTGCATTTGCCGGTGCTCTATTTGCTTACCCACACGTGGCGAGTTGTTTCCGCTACGATTACACTCTCACCCCGCTGTTAGACGGACAGTGATCTTGTATAGCTTTCGCCGCGTACGTCTGCTTTTTCTAATAACCTTGCAACACCCTCTCTCGTTATGTCGCCATTTCTACTGGTGTATTTGGAATTTCAACTCACGGAGTATCTCATGACTTCGTGGCGCTGTCTTTCTTGTCTCTCTTAGCCTTATTTTTTTGTTAATCTGTTGTCAGGGGTAGAGATGCCATTTGCAAAAACAAGAGAAATTTTCGAAAAAAGACTGTTTTATTTTCGTTCTTCTTTCGGCGCAGTTGGAAAAACTGGCCGAAATTTCCGTTGGGTAAAGCGTACATAAATAAAGTTTTAGGTAACACCTAGCGTTGAACGTGAAACCAAGACGTCACGCATGATACTAAAACACCAAACTACGGCTGACCACTCGCAATAGACATCACATAAAGTCAGCTTCATTGTCAGCTTAAAGTCTATATGTAACTTCGTCGTTTTGGTGTGGTCATGTTGGGGCGTGGTTTCTGATGTGTTCGTACACGTTATTATTCAGTTTTGACTATCCCTTGTATACACTTCTGCAACCTGTGGTGGAAGTCCGATTATAAACCGCGTGCAAGCGTATTCTGCAATGGTCGGGCCCATTGGCGGCGTGTGGATGCACTCCACGGCAGTGATTTTTCGTACTACGCCGAAGAATTCCCATTCAGAGACTTCGAAATTCCCTATTTCGGTGATTTTTCCCTGCAAATGTTGACGAAATTCCCAGCATATTTCCCTGCACTACAGTACTAATTTCTGCCCACATTCATGCGCACACACAGTCTATAATTACACGTGTCTTGAAATCATGACTAGCCCCTCCGTTCCCGCATAACAAAAGCATGACTTTATCAATTCATATATTGTTAGTACACTGCCCATCGTGGCCCCTTCGCGGTGGTCTAGTGGCTAAGGTACTCGGCTGCTGACCCGCAGGGGGCGGGATCGAATCCCGGCTGCAGCGGCTGCATTTCCGATGGAGGCGGAAATGTTGTAGGCCCGTGTGTTCAGATTTGGGTGCAGGTTAAAGAACCCCAGGGCGTCGAAGTTTCCGGAGCCCCCCACTACGGCGTCTCTTATAATCATATGGTGGTTTTGGAACGTTAAACCCCACATATCAGTCAATCATCTGCACATCGTTGGCTTCAACCCTAAAACCAACAGTGAACTAGAAACCGCTCCGCGTAAATATGAGAAAGAAATCTCAAATGCTATGCTTGCGTGGTGCATGCGCCAGAATCGATTACCGCAAATGAAGGCACAATTTGACCGCTCATTATCCCTCGTCATAGAAGAGTTTACCCAGTCTTGAAATTCCCTGTAATATCACAGATTCCTTTTTTCCTTTGGCTCAAAATGACAGGTGAAAATTCCTCGACAAAGGGAAAATTCCCTGCATGGAACATCGACTGCAGTCCACGGTCGGGAAGACCATTTGCGCGAGACGGGGACTCGCTCTCTGTGAGCGCAACAGCGGCTACGCTTTTCCCAGTGTGACATCTTAAGATGACGAACAAAGCTGCAGATGAAGCCAGTGATACTGACTCTGAATAAGAATTCGAACTTCATATTTTTACCATCTTGATAAATGATGCATAGTCGGAGCCTACGATGAAATATAATTTCTGAATTCTTTATTCTAACTGTCGTAAGAATTCTAGCAAGTCGCGTCCATTCGCAGAGAGCTGAACGAGTTCGCGGGGATGCTTCTGGCCTGCTTTCCATCTGTTCTATGATGTATATTCGTTTCAGAGGAAAACATTTCATGTTTGTTGTTTACACAATGAAAGTTAAGCCTTATGACATTTGGCAACAAACTATTACCAATGGCAATAAACTATGGACATATGGCAAAGAAAGTTTTTCTTTTTCATTTTTTTCTTCTAAAATTTCTGAAAGCACGAGAAAAGTTTTTTGTTTCGATTGCTAAAATTTTCTTTCTGTAGTCTGAAGAGGCGTGTCAGCATTCAATCTGCAATTAGGAAATCGCATTGTTCCAAGGTCATGCGCACCGTCATTGTCGACCTCGGTCGATCGAGTTTTTTTTTTTTTTTTTTTTTTATCCGACGGGTCGTCGCGATGAGAGGATAGATGTGTTCACGGCACGCCAGGTAGCGTGCGCGCTGGTTTTCCTTCTCTGCGGGCGATTGGGGAACTGCGTGCCGCCGCTTAGGGCAAATGACTTCTCGATCCGTACGAATACAATCGATGCGCACAAACAGCTGCTTATTACTATTCCTCTCTAAATTTTTTTTTCAACTTTTAAATAATATATTGCCGCGCCACCCCGAGGTGATGTACACGTAGCGCACGTGTTTGCACTGCGCAGCTTCGCGTGTTCTTCTTTAGTGAGTGTGTACAGAATGCCAGCCAGGGTCAAGGGCACTGCACAGTTAATTATTATTCAAAATGCATGTTTGCCAGTGGTGCGACTATTAGACTCCAAGGGCGAATCGGGATCAAGGGCAACGGCCCGTTCATTACTTCTTAAAGGGGCACTAAAGGCAACTAATAAGTCGACGTTGATTGTTGAAATAGCGGTCCAGAACTCCCGTAGTGCTACTTTTGTGCTAAGGAGGTGCTTATTTTGAAATAAGATTACATAGTGGTCTGCATCGAGCTGGCGCACTTGAATTTACCCGCCTCAACGGAACGTCTCCCTTCACTGTTGCCTTGCACAACGTTGCCCGGCTTTACTGTGAGGCCGCTGTCACTAGTAGCAGCAGAATGAAAGTAGAGGGAGCCACAGCAGCGACAACTGCCATTGAACAACTTCTTGCAATGGCCTTCGAGGTGGCTGACGTGCTTGGTTCAACTGGGCCCCTCTAGATGGCACGACCTGTTGTCCAGTTTAACCAGGCGAAAATGGAACTTCTGGACCACTCGCGCCATTCCCCATAGTGTCGTCGGCCGGTTATTTTTTCCAATAATCATACAGAAACGAACAAGCAGAATTTTATTACGTCTTATGATGCATGCAAGGCTCGTTATTTAGTGCAACTACTTCGAAAACTAGTAATTAATTGTTGGCGGTACCTCTCACGTAATTGGGATAATTTTTCGAATGTCCTACGTGTAGCGCATGTCTCGTGCATTTACCTTGATTTCTTGGCGAGTAAAGTACCGCTGTTGATAATATTGTCCTTTTAGGCGTTGTCATACATTGAGCTTTCACTCTGACGTAACTTGCTGTTTGACTTTAGTGTCCTTTCAATATCTTCCGCTTTGGGGGACTAATATCGCGGAAGTACTCATCTTCGAGAGGGTGTAATTTAAATGTTTTTTTTTTCTCGTGGCTGGATCACTCGGTATAGCTAGTGATGCTATCAGTAAACAGCTTTTCTGAACTTTGTGCCAAGCATCAGCCATGAACCATTGAATTCTAATGCGATAATTATCTCTAATGTGGGGGACCTTGTTGCCTATCTATGGTCATGTTAAAAGAAACAAAAAAAAAAAACTCTCCAAGAGTTGGCTTAGGACTATTTCGTTTTCGCTTGCGATTCTCCCTTTTAGGTTTGCCAGTAGGGCGCGTTTTTTTGTTGTTGTTGTTAATTTCTTTTCTCATTTCGTGGACCGCGCAACGCGCCTAGCTCACTCGGGACACGGAAAGATAACGAGCGCTCGTCATTCGACCTCTCGTCTTCTCATGTCGGCCCCTGAGGATGACGCCTCGGCGCGTTCTCCTGCGGGCTTCGGTTCTGGGCGTTCCTACCCTGCTCGCGGCGGTTGAAACCGGAGAGGCAGCGTCTGTCTCGTCTGACAACGGGAGCGCGCAAAACGCTCGCTGTCGTACGCGGCAGTCTCTGTAGACGTGTCTCCGCTCTCTCTTCCTCCTTCTCCCGGCATCTCTCCCGGTTTGTTTGTTTATCCGGAATGCTTCGGAATCCGGCTACGACTGGAGATCCGGCTCCATCAGTGCGGTAGCCTCTCTCTTCCTTACCTCGTCGCTTGTTGCTCTGATAGCGCGCGATTGTTGTCGCTCTCTTTTTTTTTTCTTTACTTGCTCCGTTGGCATGTCGGGCGTGTGCGTATACTGCATACCATAGCTGCGGCCTCAGAGAAAATACAGGCCACCCACCCGCCCCACTTTCGTAAACACGTCCGTGCCCTTGACATCTTGCAGGATTTGCGGAACCTTCTGGAATTCCGCCGCTGCAAATGTATCGTAACTCTGATAAGCCTCCGCTATTCTTTTGCGGGTGCGTCTGTGGGCTGCGCGTATGCGGAGCTGCGAAATGGTATCGGTTATTTACTGGCTTACGTGACGTAGCACAGCATCTCTACCAGGCATGCACTTTTGAGAACCTGTGATCGCTGCACCGTTTCCAGAATTATTCTATCGCGCGATATATATTCAAGCATTCCAAAGGGCTTTTTTCCTTTGGCGCGAGAAAATGGTCTTCGGAGCGTGGATTAAAAGACGGGGGCTGAAATACGCGCTCCTTTTTTTGTTTGTTTATCGTGGACTTTTGGAAGTAGTTTTTCACGTGACCTTTTCTAGTTTATTATACTCAAACGCGTTTTCGCACATTATAATGCGCAGCGTCGTGCTCTGATATTCCAATTCAAATGAACATGAGAGGGCGCTACCGAGTTGCAGCATGGTGGATTCACGGGGGTCACCGCGTCCCCTGCCGCTAATCTGCAGTGTGATTGGAGTTCGCGCTGCTTTGTAGAAGGGGAGCGAGTTGTTGACGCGGAGCATCTTATTTTAGTCGGGAGCAGCGGTCCCGCAAACGCAAGTGGTGTTCTTGAAGTGGTCGCGTTGTGTGTGTAATGCACATGGCGCACCGCGTCTCTGCAAAATTTCTTTACATACTTTGGGCGCCGCAGCGACATGTAGTCACTGGATACAATCGTCATTTAACAGGTTCGAGTTAACAAGTTAACACTGGTGCCTCACCTGGAAAGAAGAAATCTGCTTGGCCGTTCGTTTTTTCTTCACGGGTGGCACCGTCCTATACCGGGCTCCAATACCGTATACGACTGGCGCTTGGACTGTTTCGACCTCACTCAGTACGTGGCTTCCCTATATTCCCGCTAGGTGCCGCATGAATTGCTGGAGTCGCGAAGGCTTGCACATGACGTCACTAATTCTTCTAGTACACTGTAACGTCACCATTGCTGTGGTCGTGTTGCGTCGGCCATATTGGTGAACAACCGCGTTGACGATCCGTGTACGTACCAGACGTGCAACTACAGTGTTGAGTACGACAGAGCTGACGTAGCTGCATTTCCACGGTCACTTTCTTTTTCACGAGTGCACCACGCCGCCGGTTGTCGCAAGGCAGCCGTTATATGTGGCGTATACTGTTCAGAAGGCAAGCGCTGCAAGGAAACGATGTGGATCCCTCACTTCGACTCGGAACGGACGCTGCGTGCAGATACGACCTCGAACATCCCCGCCTTCTGAGAAGTGCTGCTTGAAAACATAGGGAAATATTTGGTTTTCGGCACAAATGTTGCAAATATGGGCGAAATAGAGGTGTGCAAGTCAATGGAATTGCATAATTGCTTTACCAGCGGCTGGGTAAATAGACTGTTTGGAAATGAGCTTCGCGGCCGTAAATTTGATCGTGCGCTCGGAGATACGTTGGACGGGTATACAACACACCGTGCCTTTCACCGTCGATGGCGTTTCGAATGTATACTAAATGCAACGACGCGGGGCTGCAGAAATAGCGTGCTTTCGCACATTTGGAAGTCAAGCTCCGTAACCATGTTGTGATGACTAAAATTATAGGGAGAGAGAGAAAACATCGTAAACGCACCCCTTCCGCGATGTGCCCCTTTTCGCTTCACGAGCTCACAGTCATTTTGGGTGGGCGCGGCCGGCTACGCAGATGACCAGCCTGACCTTGGAAAAACATTGAACCATCTCCAGCGTCGCAAGCTCTTTCGACACCCTGTCCGGAGCCGAGTGCGGGAAGGGAGGAAAACTGAGCTGACCGAATTTAAGGTGCTAGAAAAAAAGACTAAACGATTTGGGTCTCTTACACGAAAACTATAGTAAGTTCGTATAGAACAAGACCTTCTGGCCGTCCGAGGTCAGCCAGGTCGATTCCTCTATGATTTCGTTATCTATCCGGCTTTCGGGATTCTTTGAAAAAAGGCGTACACATGCGAAAAACGACGGGGACCTATTCGTGCGCCGCGATGCGCTTCATGAACGGCTCCTGCATGTCAAGCCTCATTTCATGTGTTTCCTTAATTGCAGTTGATAAAGTAAATCAAGATTCACCATTTACCAACTAGTGCATCATATTACGCTAGGATTACATTTACGGCTTTAAAAGTGGATTCCTGTTTAAAGGTCGTCGATCTTATAGTCTTTGCCAGTGGTCTCGTGTTTTAGCTGAGTGTGCGAGCGCGTATACTTGGGGGCTCTTCATTGCGCGGCATGATGTGCCCTTGGCAGATGGCCCTGGTTTCAAACTGAAGTGTCAGTTCATTAACCTATAAATGTCTCACCAGTGAGACGTACAAATTAGGTTAAATTTGCTTCGCTCACTGCAGTATCGGCCTTTTTTAAATGCGAAGCATTTCTTAACGAGCTTCGGCGACTTTGAGCGTATCTATCTATCTATCTATCTATCTATCTATCTATCTATCTATCTATCTATCTATCTATCTATCTATCTATCTATCTATCTATCTATCTATCTATCTGTATATCTATCTATCTATCTGTATATCTACCTGTCTTTCTGTCTGTTGTTTACGAGTTTTAGCTCTCTTGGCCATTTCGATAATGGTATCAATACCAAACTTAGTAGGGCATAACACGACTGTATAAAGAACATATTTGATTAGTTGTAACATGAATATCATGACATGTATGTCATGAATGTCATATTTCCCATTCGCGCTTCGCATACCATCGATTCCCACTAGACGTGGGATCTGCCAATTTTTGTTTGTTATGTAACCAATGAGGTTGCCATTTCTGTTAGCATCACCGTAGAGTTAAAGCTATGTTTCGTAATTGGCCTACACATTTCGGACATTCAGGATATCAGTGTGGTTGTGTTTATTTAAATTTGACGTCAGATCTGTATTAATGACCCATAATTTCAGATACGACATAGGCCTTTTTTTGATTGCCAGCGTTAAAACCACGCCCTATACACCCACCTACCCACCTCCAACCTTCTTCACTGCAACGCAGTGGCGTAGCCAGGGAGTGGCACACTGACCCCCCCCCCCCCCCCAATCTCCCCAAGTTTTTTCTTTTTTTTTTGCCGCGTCGAACAGAACGGAAAATGATTATTTCAAGGACGTCCTCCCTCCACCTAAGAAAAAAAAATATCTGGTCCTTGTGGCCCGCTTGCTGAAATCTGCTTGATACTCCTGGTCTAGACGAAATGGTAGTCGTGCTTCGATCCACGCGCATCGACACACCCGCAATGCAAACATGCAGAAATCATGCATACGTGGGGGTGAAGGCATGCCGCAGAGCTTAGGAAAGAACAAGGACTGAGACATTTTTTCCCCTTTTGCTCATGACAGCCTAATTTACTGGCGCGTCCCTATCACTTTACCGCTCTGTTAGTCAGGCGCATCAATTGCATTGATCTCCAGGGCACACATGGCTGTGCGCATTCGAGCGCGCTCGTTGTGGCGTCGTCGTCGTTCGTATGCGGCTGCGTCTTTCGCCACGCTTGGCTGCTCGTTGGCTGCACTTTGTGCTTCAACGACTTCCGCAGCGGCGCCACGTGATTGATGATGTCCATGTGCTCGGTGGAGATCCTTCCTTTCGCTGTAGTCGCTCCGTGCACTGCCTTTTCGTGGCAGCGATTGCCACGGTGCGCTCGACTGTCTCTGTCCCTCACGACGATAAACAAACCCCCTTATGACAGCCGGAAATATTCACACGCATGTCCAGATATCCTATTCCCCCAACCTAAATTTTATGGAGAATCAAGGCGTACGCCCGCCGTCTGGAGAATTCGCTTAGAGTTCCGGGTAAAGTCCAAGTGGGTGAAGGCTCGACCTCACGTAGGCGCTGCAACGTGTCAGCGCGTGGCTTCTTCATGCAGCACTGTGCCCTCTCCCATGGAGAGAGACGGTGCGCTTTCCAGTTGGTGTTGGGCTAACCCGACCACGGGGACGCTACGCTTTCAGGGGGGAGGGCGCAGTGCTCCATCAAGAAGCCACGCGCTGGCACGTTGCAGCGCGTGCGTGTGGTCAGGCCTCAACATCGACTCTCGGGTTGTATGTTCTATGTGCGAGCGCAAGCTTGCGAAGACAGCAGACGGGCGTGGCTGTCTACGCACCGCCTACTAATTGCACAAGTAGATTAAAGAAGCTACGTCTTAGATCTCAGCTGCGGACAGAGATGAAAATTAAAAATGTGCAATAGGCAGTGTGGGTGGACGCATCCATACTCGGTTGGCCACCGTGTGCTTGCAATAGCGTGTTGCATTCGCCCTTAATAACTGAGCCTCCTTCCAATCAGATGTGAGAGTGTCCTGCGCGCCATTGTATGTACCTTGGAAGACTAGCGTCGCCTTTTGCTACTGTGTACACCCGTGGCATGTCTCTGTGTTTTGTCTGAATACATTGGCTTGATGCCAGTTGGTGTAGAGCTGCTGGTTGGTCCCGCGGGTCATTTATCAATATTACCTGAGCACTTTGTGTGGACTTAAAGTGATTATTCTATAAATTGGCCTTCATACTCTGAACGTGGTATAGGAAATCCGGTAATGGTATTTTGCCTTTCTTTATTGTAACAAGAATTATTTCAGATCAGGCACAGTAAGCCAAGCACGACATGTGGATTCATATATGTTGAATTCTTGTAAAGCAAGGCATACTTTGCTTTTGAATCTGCATCTGTTCTGTATCTTTACTGTACAAGCTTATTCGCCTCTGAAATAAAATATCTTCCATTAAACAATGATGCCTGTGACAGCGTGTTGATAATCAGGAGTACTAGTTTATCAGATTATCTCGGAGTACTTCCATTCATATCTTTTGAAGCAGTGTGGTGTGGGTTGACTTGATTGTATGCCAAAGTGAATCTTTGCTCATTTTTTTTTCTCACTCGATTCAGTGGTGCCCATTTATTAGTCATTATGCCATGTTTCTTAAAGCTCTTCTAGGTTTGTTTACCATGGTTGTTTCGCTTGATTGAAAACCAGTGCATCTGTCTCTCTAACGTCAGGTTAACGAGATATCAAATTTTAGTTAGCCCTCCATTCTTCTCAAAATGATTAATGAACTAATATGTTATTGCCTTCGTAAAATTGCTTCATTACCTAGATGCATTTAAAAAAAAAGGTTGGCGGTACTTACGACCCATGCAGAACTGCAAAGGTATTGTACAAATAAAGCATTAGCATGAATACATCTTTAGTACAATCTTGAGCTAAACTTTCAGGAATAATGGTGAAGTGCTATATTTCCGTTTTGCCACGCGCAAGAAAGCCAAAGTTGTGTGGTGCTCGGTCCATGTAAGCATGCTTGGCTATGCAGCGTGTTGAGCTCGATCGACAGTGCCGGGATGTAAACTCCTTTTGCTGGTGCTAAATGAATTATTTCTTGGCAACTCCACACTGAGGACGAAGCATTGCTTTTTATTGCAATGAAAGTAATGGTGCCAATGGAACAACAATGACAAAAATGGAATACCACGGGACTAGTCCCGACTTCGATATTTTGCATGTTCAACACCCGTGATCTGCGTTCCATCATCGTCCCTGTTCTATTCGCGGTGTTACTTTCTTTGCTTTGATCATGAATAAAGTAGCCCTCATTAAGTTGTTACTAATCACTTCTTTGGTTGATCAATGTTCTGTATTTGTGCCGTTTCATTTGTAATACTTAAGATGAAATCTGTGTGAAGGTATTCATGTTGGTAGTGGGGAAAAAAATGCGCACACACAAGTAAGGAACCCATGCACAGGACGAGTGCTAGCTCCCGCCCGGTGCAATGGTTCTACACTTGGACTAGCGCCCATCCTGTGTATGTATACCTTACTAGTTAGTGTCTACGTCAGGTTTTCTTTTTTTCGCGCTATGAATACAAATGACTCAAACCAACTAGCCCGCATTACTGCTGTGATTTCTATGTAAATGGCCCTGGCTGTTTTTCTATGTGCCCTCGCACTGACTGCGTGCCTTTCTATTTTGGTCAATTTGCAGGCTCATGGCCTTCCTGTAGAAAGTAAATGTGCATTCCGGGGGAAGTGCGGCATCAATGAGGACACCGAGAAAGACATCCCCTGCAAGTACGATGGGGAAGCACAGCCCCTTGAGAAAGAGGGCCTAGAAATTATCAAAGAAGTGTGCCCCCATCTACTACAAGGTGAGCCTGTGGTTCAGCCGGGATCGCTCCATCACTTTCTTCGTGACAAGAGGGCCCTTATAATTTCGGAATGTGCTTCGGATAGGTCGGCCACACAGACTGGGAAATGCAGCCCAAGAAATCTCAAAAAGCATCGCTAAGTGCAAGCACTTCGCAGTTTAAATATGTGAAGTGAATGATCGATCGATACTTTGGCAGCATCACAGTAGTAGAGAGTGGTTTAGTGAACATGTGCTCAGCAACTAAGGCATTGCAAATACTTAGTTCAACAAACCGGATTCTTCTCACGACAGCCACATTTTGATGAAGGACAAAATGCAGGGGCATCTGTGCACTTCATCCTCGGGTGCAATTAGTATGGAGGCATATTCATCTAATTATGACATAATTATCTTTAGGGGACACTAAAGAGGAAAAGGATTTTTGGGGTTATAATAAAGTACAATTTTACAATCCCAAAAATGCCGCTCTTATCGCTACATGGCGATTGGTAAGCAAAAAAATGCACAAAAAGGAAATGCGGGCGGTCATGCCACTTTGAAATTCCCGCACCAAACACAGTGACTTATGAAATTTTTAAGGTGTCGGCTGGAGGGTTTTATGTAGCTTCCATTCCGTAAATAGAAGTATGAAATTTTTAAGGTGTCGGCTGGAGGGTTTTATGTAGCTTCCATTCCGTAAATAGAAGTACATTGTCATCTGTGAGTGTTGTAGACTTAGCATATGAAGTTTCAGAAAATTTTTTCAAGCCAATGCCTCGTAAATACTAAAAGTATATTTTTAAAATTCTGATGTCATACGTTCAGTCTTTAGCACGAAATTCAAAAATGGAACTTCGACCGTGATTCTCTCCATTAATAATGAACTTTTGATCGTGAAACACATGGCATTAGAGTTCTCAGAGTGTAGTTTGTCAATCTAAACCAAGCCATTGGTCCTCTTTAGTGTCCCTTCAAGGTTTGGCACATTACTGGGTTGCTGAATAAAGGTCGAAGGGAGACTTTCGAACCCTTTGGGTTACTAAGTCAAAGGAATCTCGAGATGACTGACCGAGACATCAGAAATGATCAGCTGTAATGACAGGAATTAGAGACATGTGGCTGTAGATGCGTAATGAATGAACCTATGCTTGTAGTGTATACTGTATATCATGTTGGTATTTTCTTGTCGTGTGCATTATAGAAAGTTTCGACTGCATCATGAGCATTATTCAGGCTGGCTGCCTCAATTGCGTACTTGAAAATTGTTAGTGTATTCTGAAAAGCTTCAGGCATGCTTGTTCATGCCAAGAAAAATTTTGGACTTGCACACAGCTGTCATAACGTGACAAGGGTTACATTAAGTTCCACAATTGGTTTATTCAGGAAAAGCTACGATTTGTTTCAGCTTTGTTCTGTTAGGATTTCCGAAGAGGCCAATTGCAAGTAGAGTGTTGGACCTTGTGGAAAGCCGATCTTCAGCTAGTGCACATATAGGTAGTAGAGTAGCAGCTGTTTTACAAAACAATATCTCACAAATATGAGCGTACACAGCACACCAAGCACACCAAGTTCGACTGTTTTGTTTGTTTTGAAGTCCCTATCATTTATGCTCCTCAAAAATATCTAAAAGACCCTGCAGCACCTAGGCATCTCTATGATTGGACAAAACCTTTGTGCTTATGAAAGTCTGAGAGACTTGAGTTATATGATCTGTATCATATCTGCTAATGGCTGCATGCGTGTAATTTCCAGCTTAAAAGTGCTATTGAATAGTAGTTCATGAATCAATTTGATGATTATCAGTTTTGAAGCTCAGCCAAGATTGCATATTTATTATCGGTATGCTACCTGTTTGCATACCACAATTTCAGAATGAAATTTTATTGACATGAATCGTTCAGTGTTGTTAATATAATCATTGTTCGCTGTCTTATCCTTTCTACTAGGTGATGAACCAAAGTTTTGCTGTGATCTACCACAACTACAAAAAATGCATGAAGAGCTAAAACAACCCATCAGCTTAGGCATGGGCAAGTGCCCTACCTGCTACAGCAATTTCGCGCGGATATTTTGCGGTTTCTGCGACCCGAACCAGGGCGACTTCGTAGCTGTGAATGAAACTGAGCCCAGCCAAGAGCCCGATGCCGGCGAGCTCATGGCGACCGTTGTAGACTACGCCATCAGCGAAGAGTAAGCAAAACTTTTGTAATTGCTATTAGTTTCTCTGGCGTCTTCAGTGAAAAAGGAAGGGTTTACATCATTATGGTTGTATGCAGAGATTTTTTAAGGGGGGGAGGGGAGGAGGCGTCTCGTCGATATAATGTGGGGGCCAGACAGGCAGATGGTCATTTTGTGCACTGCATGCATGGCGAAAGAAATGGGGGGGGGGGGGGGGGGGCACAGGTCCTGAGAGTTGGCCCTTGGTTATGCCACTGCGTTACATGAGTACTTTGTGAAGCACATGGTGGAGCCCTTCTGACAGATTTCGCAAGTATTGCAAATGAGTTCTGCGGGAACCCGCAAGGTGGAGGCAGGGTTAAAAAAGGGAAAGAAAATGACCACTCGTTTGTAGCACGAAGCCACAAGGAAATCCGTACGAATTTCTCAGAAATAAAAGCTTCTTATTTGCCGAAAAACCCCAGACCAGAAGGAATTTTTCTGGAACTAAGAAGCTTTTGTTTCTGAGAAATTCATACGGATTTCCTTGTGGCTTCCTGTTACAAATGGGTGGTTGTACTTTTCTCTTTCTTGACATTTCACTAAACTGAAACAAAAAAGACGCTGCAGCCAAGAAACGTTTGATGCGAACGTGTGGTTGAAATTGCTATGAGTACAACTAATTGATAAAACAGATGCATTACACATAGCAGCTCTACAAACTTTGAAAGAATTTATTCATTAGTTTATGACTTGAAGACGCTGCAGCCTTAGATGGAAGTCCTAGAAGTCCTAGATGGAAGTTTTTGTGGTTCTGCCAAAACCAGACCCGTTTCGAAACAATTTTGTGGTAGTCTACAGTGCTCAAGTCAATAATGTACTTTCTTAGCACATACAGAGCAGTGATACTTCACAATAAATGAAGCTGGAACACTAAATGAAACACTTGTTAGAAGGAGGTTATAATAAGTAGCTGTCCAAAATTTCTTTCAGGAATCGGATGCCAGGAATGGTATACATGGAAAAAAAAAAAAGGCAGAAAAACCAGAAGGGAGGAACTTATATGAAGGGTTCTACTCTATTTCTAACTGTGAACTTATTCACGTTTCGTTTACCCGTGACGCTACAGACTCGAAAGTCACGAGTTCGATCCCGGCCGAGGCAGTCGCATTTCCATGGTGGCAAAATGGTAGAGACCCGCGCACTGTCCGATGACGGTGCACAATAAAGAACACCAGATGGTCTTAATTTCCTGAGTCGCCACTATGGCATCACTCCTATTCACATCTTGGTTTTGTCACGTAAAACCCAGATAATATCATTGATTACCTGTGATGCTAATCACCACATCTTTGCACAATGCTTACTAGGCTGAAGTCTCATTGAATGGCGTAAGTATATGGTTTCTGGATTTTTTATTTATTATTTTTTTCAGATTTGTCCATGGTGCTTTCAACTCTTGTGCCAACGTCAAGTCTGTGATAACAGACACGACGGTGATGCAGCTCATGTGCGGGGCACATGCCAGCGATTGCCAGCCCCAGTATTGGCTCGACTTCCTGGGAGCCACGTCGGAGGAAGGCGGGTTTTCGCCTTTCAAGTTCAACTACATCATCACCTCAAAAGAAAGCGTTTCGAGTAGTGGGGTCACGCTGAAGCCTTACAACCCATCCTTCCACAAGTACGTGACGCAATTGTTGTGCATTTGTCTTGTGTATGATATTTCCTATTGCTCAAAAAGTTAAGAACACATTGGATTTGTGCTGTATCTGCTGTGGCACTCCTCGCAGAGCAGGCAGGGCAGGCACCAAAGAAGGTTCTTTTGCTTTGACACCTGCTTATCATACGAGCTCACACTTCTATATTGCTAATATAAAATGACAACACAAAACTAATGAAGACTTGTATGAAAATGCTTTTATTTGGCTGTTGTTTCGGTTCGATGTAGTAGACAATGCCCTGTGTGCATGGCTCGAATGACCAGAAAGCAAGCATGTAATGAGCGTACACAAACAATTAGAGCAGATGCTCAATAAATGGAACCTAAAGGGACGAGTAAGATACATTCTGTTTAACAGGACTTCCATTTACTGTTAGGTGAACAGGAGCTCGGAATGCAAGAACGAAAGTAACCTTGTCGTAAGTGATTGTTTGATTTAAGCAATAGTTCAGTTTAGTAGATATCCATTTACTGATTGTTTACTGTAATTGTTTGCAATGATGCCCATGAGGTGACGAGCAACTGTTTATCAAGTCAACTAAGTTTTTGCATTGAAGGCTCCTCCTTTAAAATCCTGTTTTTGCACGAATAGGCAAGTGACTGTAGCTTGCATGCCTATGCATTCTAATGGAGAGTCTAGCATGGGGTGCCTGTCTCCATGTGAAAGCAGTGGATTGGTTGATTGATGGGACAAGTTGTCACGCTAAATCTTCTGAGCTTTAGAGGGAGCTGTGCTGTTCTGTGCACAAACCTTATGTTGGCACCCACAGGTAATAAACAGTGGCTTGCCAGCATCCTAGCTGTAAAAATGCGCTCATGCGTACGGCCGTCTATGCTCGCTTGCATTCTGCTGCTACGCACTCGCTCACCATGTCGAAACGTGATGACCTTAGACATAGATGCATCACGGCTCCTTTGTGATGTTGCGACACGTTTATCGGCTCTATATTGCCGCAGCCATGAGAAATTTGCCACGCATTCCTGTACTTCATTTACTATTTTCACTTAATATTGTTTTCACACCTGGTTTTATTGTTCAGCATAATTAGAAAATCTCTCGTTTTGTTCCTATGGGACTGTAATGTACATGAGGACGCATTTAGCGTCATTTTGGGGGGCTTGCCAACATTGCTTTATTACTGCTCGGCACATTTATAATGATTGCAAGTTGTATGCAGCTATGTTGTGCACAACTTTGTCAATGGGCATCAGTTTATTATTTCATAATCCTCCTAAAGCCCCCCGAAAGGATGTTATACACAGTCTTCGGCCTGTGATGCCCTTAGACCGAAAAATTCAATGTAATACAATGGGTATTACGTAGCAAGAAAGATGCACAACATAAATCGTTATTGGTGCAATGTAAGACAATGGTATATGAAATAAATAAATTGAGCTATATACGCAACTCAAAGAGAATATGGAATACATTGTAGAAATGAAAATTAGAAAACAGAAAACTTACTATGAAAACATAAATTGAGGGCACTAACAGTTAGAGTACGCAAGGAAAAGAAGTCGGGAATCTTTAAGCGCACGCTGCAGTTGAATAAATATGAATAAGTCTCAGCGGCTGGTATGCAAATATTGAACTCTTTCGTTACCACACGAAAATGGTTATTTTCCATGTGTTTCTAGAAGATTGTTTTTGCAAGTCCGAAAAGTACTCCGGCATGAATTGTAGCATACCAAATTTCACACAACGAAATGCTCTTTCCAAAAAATACATGTTTTAAAGCTACTGAGATGTTTTGGAATGAATAAAAATATAAAAAGTGTGTGATTTTTGATTGCCAGCTGGTAAACAGTGCAAGAAAAAACACTATGTGCAGAACAAAGAAAATTCAGAATATACATTAAAAAAAAATGACCCGAGAAGAGCATAAAAAACACGAAATGTTGTACATAACATTTCTATTCACATGGACGAAGCAAATCGAACCGTGGTGCTCCTTTGTTGCTCGAGCCATGCAGCGAAGCATTGCCTGGTTTTACGTGAGACACAAGTGAACTCGTACACATTTTTCGGTAAATGCTTGTTTTCTTGGGATAAGAGCTTCCAGGTGTTCCAGTATGAATGAATGCCCATGATATGAATAGTCCCTCTACAAATCAGGTGTATAATGAACTTCGCTATTTTGTCTAGCATCGCCTTTTTTCATAAACCACCTTGCCCCGCTGAGGTTGGCATTCCTATATATGCATCCTAACATTTTTAGCATCTTGTACATCATATTAAAAAAAACAATATCGCGCTCAATTCTGAAATGATTCGCGCTGCTTCGTAGTTGGGGCAAAATGTGCTTTGAGAACCTTCTTGTCGTTTAGACGCTCTTGCAGCGAGCACCAACACACCGCGTCCCTGCGAAGTGTGGACCTCGCACGTAACCAGAGTAGCTATAAGATTGTGCACAAAGGCAGCTACACACTTGTGGCGAAAGAGACAACTTGAGCCCGTAAGCAAAACAAACCCATGAATGTCTGTGGATGTCTAAGGCAGACGCAAAACACCGTCTTCATAAAACTTGAAGCTGAGGTGCTCTCATCCTCGAAATCTAAGCTCCTCCTCACTCAGTTCAGGTGGGGTTGCAAGACAGTTTCGAGTGGCGCATATGTTTTGCAGCGCTCCCATGCGCGCGTGGGGACTATGCCAAAGGAGTGACTAGTGTCACTATATGTGACCTTGTGTCTGACATAACGATACAAGCAAAACCAAAGCTGCTGAAAACTGGCTGAGAAGGCCGTCTCGATATTTTAGACATGCAGCGGACCATCAGAAACATTTTTTTCTAGAATAAATTGTCCTGTACTCCTGGAAACAGCTGTATTGAATAGCTGGCATAAATTTCTGGCAATTATTATTGCTAAACACTATCAAAGTGCAAAGCTGACACTTTAATTCAATATTTGGCTAGCAAAGGTTCCTTTCATTACATAACTTCAATGTTACTGCTGTGTAATCATGAGGGGCACACACTTTTGTCAAAATCACCAGCCTAGTTCACTTTTTCAACAATACAAGCACATTGGTTCACTCAAAGGTCTGTCAGAAATCACTATGTTGCCCGAACCCGCAAATATCAATTGATTCTGAAAGTTGAGTAGCTGGGCTAACTACTAAAAAGGGCTGGGTGCACAAGAAACAAATTTGACATGCTGAGATCGATGATCCAAACGTCAATCACCGGTAATCAACTTGAATAGGTGTGATAACAAAATAGTTATCGAATGATCACATCAGGAAAAGTATACGCTTATAAACCTCAATATAACGAACCCAGATATAACAAAGCATTGGTTATGACAAAGTAAATGGAGAATAATCTTGCAATAAACATAGTGCAAAGATTATATACCTTTATAAATAATTTTCTGGTTATGACGAACTTACCTTTGTGTAAGATGCAAGTTCGTCATAGTGCAGTTTCAGTGTGCACTGAGTGGCATATAAAGCAATAGTAATAGAAAATGGGGTGAATACCCTTCCAATTGTTTGCGCAGGTGTTCCGAGCCATTTGGTCCAAGCCAGCAGAAGTGCAGCTGCAGCGACTGCCCGGAGGTGTGCATTCCCCTGGAGGCGCCACTGCTGCCGCCCCCGCCGGAGCCGTTCACGATGGGTCACTACGATGGCATGCTGGTTGTGTCTATGCTGCTCTTTGTCCTGCTCAGCACCACCGTGCTGAGCACGTTCTTCCTCAAGAGTCACAAGAGGAAGACTTCCTTTCAAGGTACACTCATACCTCAATATAAGAAAATTTCGCTTATAACTAAGTAAATGCAAAAGTCTTGCCATAGATATAAAGCAATAAATAAACCTGATTTTCATGTAATATGCAACTTTGTTATAGAGAAGTTTGAGTGTATTGCATTGCGGTTCTCGCGTCACATGGAGAGAACCTTTCTGAGCTAGCTTAGTCTCTTTAGTTTGAGGCAAAAGGACGCCTAAGAAGCTGTACGAATTGTACCGCAAGAATGGCGCGTGCTTCTCACATTCTGCAACAGTTCTTTCGATTTAATATCCTTGATTGTGAGCCTCAATCTATCTGAATTGGGTGAACACAATATAACTAAACAGGCCTACTTTTCTCGAGCGCAAATCTTGGCGGGATACTGAACAGAGCTTTTGCTGCCGACATTTCTGGCCCGAATGAAAGCTTGGTTGCTAAAAGTGCTTGGTACAGTTTTGTTTTCAAGCAGAGACTTGTGGAAAATAATGAATAATACGTTTTTTGGATTCGATTGCACTTAGCGGCCACACTAAAAGATGTGACTTTGTAAAATACCAGTCAGTGTTCCAACCATGCCCTGTGGTTGCTGACTCATATCTAGCAACTGTTTACCAGATATGCACTGGGCTTGTACACTGGCATGTAACCGTAGCTCACTGACAATCCTCCGAACATACAAAATACAGCAGTCTCTTTGAAAAATGTGAAATAAAAAGTGTGTATCGGAAGAGTTGGGTCTTCAGAGTCAAATTTTTATGCTTTCCTAAATTTTTCGTGGTTTCGTTCAGTATCTCTACAAGTAACCTTCTGGAAGTGCGAGCTTTGTGGGTGTGGAACCTTACTGAAGTAAAACGTACCTGTGTTTTGGTCATTGCTTACTTTTCTGAGAACAATCAATTACCATAATTTGCAGACAATAGTGCATATCCAGAGTTTTTTCTTGGAGGCCATTTTCAGCTTTAAAAAATGGTTTCATAAGCTTTTTCATATTATTTTAGGTTGTCATAGAGGCAATTCTTGTGTGTAAAGTAGTTTAGTTGTGATGGCCACTGGTACCATCAGTGAAGCTGTCAGCTTTGCTTTGTTTCTTTTTCCTTCTTTCTTTCTTTTGACAGGCTGCGTTTTAGAACGTTTTGTAACTGTAGACTGTAGATAAAAAAAAATGGCTATCAGTTGAAATTGACATACTTTCAAAACTGCAGTTCGTCATGCATATTGTAATGTGTGTGTGTGTGTGTGTATAGTGGCATGTTCAGATTCAAGGAAGTGCTGAGGAGCATCCCACATCAAGCAGGAATTATTTGCCTTTCTTTATTTGTTGAAGATGCATGGCCAAGAATTTATGCGGTGAAAATTTTGACTCTGAATTTCACTGCCCCAGTGAAACGAGCAACAATATAAGGCTGATTATCTGCCAAAAAAATTGCAAATAAAACAAGAAAAACAAAATTCTATATAACTAGTCCTAACTCAAAGCATATGCAGCATTGTAAACACAGGAATTCAATTCAGGCATTCGACATAGGTATTCCACATAGGTATTCGACATAGGTATCCCACATAGGTCTTCTACATAGGTCTTCTACATAGGTCTTCCACATAGGTCTTCCACATAGGTCTTCTACATAGAGCTTTGCTTCATACTTGTGCATAGTAAACTGCAAGTTCCTTATGTTTGGCACAGTCACTTGTTTTCGTGTGTTTATAGCAAATTCAAAGTTGTTTGCCAACTTCGTGTCTCTTGTTTTGAAGAAAGCATCTTTTTATTTTTTTATTTCTTTTAGCAGGCTATATGTCGAGAAGGTTTTTAATTGTAGACGGTAGAGAAGAAACAGCTACCAGTTAGGGTTCCATGTGGTTCTCACAGTCTTGACGATATTTTCTTCTACAAACACAAATTCTCTCCTTGATTGGACTTGTCTTGCAGTGCAGAGTAATCCAGGACTCTCGAGCTCTTGGCCGCCATATTCTTTAAATGTGCGGTCATGTGCACACAGATTATGTCAAATTGACAGGCTTTCAAAACTATGCGGTTTGTGATGCATATTGTAATATGAATGTGTACAGTACATAGCATGTTCAGAATCCAAGAAGTGCTGCAAAGCAGCCCACATTCCTTCTGTTCTTCAAAATAAGAAACTCACAGTACCAAGTGTTCCTGCACACGCACACACACACGCACACACACACACACACACACACACACACACACACACACACACACACACACAAAAAATGAAAATTGCGGAATTTACTTGATATCTTGACACAAGCGAAATTCTGCCCGCTCATGTTTACACAAGGAGTCTCACAGATTAGCTTTTGTGCTTAGGTGTGTACCTGCAGGACTTCATTGTGTAAATATGGGCCCATAGGTGTAACTTGATGCTATTGCAAGGCTTTGACACCTTGAATACTTTGAAATCAAATGTGCATAAACAGTGACAGTCCTATAATGTAGATATAGGCAACTCTATTGTTAACAGCAACATTTACAGCCCTTTCTCTGCATATTTCTTAAACGTCATTACTTTCTTACATAAAGTTCTGTTGACTGGCTGTAGTTTGTTGCTCACTTTCAGTTGACTTGAACGTTAATCTTTCTTTTAGGAAGTGTTCAAGGAGCTGAAGAAATCGTTTGCATTTTTGCATTTTCCTCGTGCCTAACAGCTTCATTAAAAAGAAAAAAGAAGTGCATGCAATTCCTACCCTAAATGCAATAGGTAGCGTAGTGCGTAGCCCGAGAATGGCACTAAGTAACCTTTCAGATTTGAAACACTTCATGCTGTTTTCCAATCCCACCCCTCCCACCTTCCTCCGCCTGTCGTCCTTGACGCCGTCATCTTGCCCTGACCCGCCGCCCCGAATCTTCTGAACCTGTGGTTGCTCCTCCCTTGCCCCACCACCGTCGTCGTCACAGTGTCGAACTCGTCGGAATCCAGTGTGTCGGACACGAGCAGCAACAGCAATGACACGATCAGGACCCCGCTGCACAGGCCCTCAAAGCCGGCGCGCACGATTTTGTTGCAAGCCGTGGATCTTGGCTCCCTTGAGGAGGTGGAACCTCTCAGATCAAAGCGCTCAAGTATGTTATTGGCTCAAAAAGAAAACACGCAACAACCCTCCTCTCCCACTACCGCTCTCTCATCCTCCTCTTCACCTCCTGGCTTACTTCTTTCTCACATTGATTGTGTGTCTTTCTTCTTCTACACAGTCCGCTTTCAGCTCTAGCTCCCTTGTGGCTGAGCTGCTGTCGCTACCCGCCTCGTTCACGATCTGAAGGAAATTGCCTCACTAAAGTGACACTGCTGCAACGTGAAGCGCACGCTTTTACAGTGGTGATATCGCAAATGGCTTGGCACAGCCCAAAATTGCGTGTTTGACAGACGGATTAGATGGGGGTCAGATTACTCGGATTTGAACAGCCACGTTTTTTTCTGCATTAGAGATGCAGTGCACACATCGTGGTGCCTCTGCAGCTTTATTGTCCTGCTCCTACTGGTTATGAAATAGCCGTTGTAGCTCATAACTAGAGTAGGTATGATTTCTCTGCAGTTAAAGACAAAAAAGCTATAGTTTGGCAAGCTTCAAATGCATGTTCTTAAAGAAATTCCCTCAACACCGCTTTTGTTAAGGTATTTCTCGTAACGCTATGGTTTAGATGGAAGCCCGTCTGGTTGGAAGTAACCTCATACAAATTAAAAGAGGGACACCAACCATGAAAAAGATGTTACGGCTACTTTGATGGAAGTTTTGTTGAGAATGAAATCAAGGCTGTTTGAGGGAATGTTTCTTAAGGCTGGAATGTGCAACATAAGCAGTGGGTATAGAGATGTGGAAAGGCTCCGGCATTTCTGTTCAGTATGTAGTTCGGTTTAATGTATGTTCAACTTCATGTGTTGAATTCTGCCAACCAGTCAATAATCAGTTTAGCTGATCACCTGATCTTCCAACCCAGCAAATCAATCTGACCCCTTGAGAGTAAAAAAATAGTAGCTTGTCAAAAAAACTGCACATAAAATACTGTTAGAGTCAAGGGCGGCCATGCTACAGCAATGGTGTAAATGGAAAAACCTAATGCGCTCAATACTGGATATTGTCACGTGCGTCGTCGTCACTGGAATCCACAGAAGACGAGGGTGCGGCAGACAAGGTTTATTAATAAGGAGGCGTACTTGTGCCTCTCTCTTAGGACACAAAAGGAACTCTAACAGGATCGGAGCGGCGTGCCCATGCACAGCTGCCCTTCCACCAAAGAACAACCCACAGCTTACGCGCTGCCAGTTATTTAAGCACTGAGAAGACAACACAGAACATGCACACACCTATAATCAGATACTGCACTGTCTGATACGATGGGCCCATCGGAAGTTAATCGCAGTCCGCTCTAGCCTATCTAAATGATGCGATGGCTGTCGCTCTATAGTGGCAGCTGCGCAGAACGGCATGGCACGTGGCATTATGTGTACTACAGAGCTTTTTCTAATTCAAATCGTATACTTTTCACAAGATGAAGGGAATGTATATTGTGTTTCAAGCATAGGGTCAGTAGCTGCTGCCTGTATGTTTCCATCTCCTTCTGATTTGAGCTGTGCCAAAACTAGTGCTAGAAATGATCCATTAGTCTCATGGCAGGCACTACAATAGCTGCATTAGCTGTACTAAAGCTAGCTTACGCTGTTTATCGATGACCAAAATGCTGTAGAGTCTGTTCCACTAAGTGTATGAAATTTCATGCATGGAAAGCTGTGCTCAGCTTGCAGCCTGCTTGTAATCTCTTGGATATTACACAAAAATGTATACATAAGGCTTAATATTTAGTGAGCTTTTGCAAAGCCACCTTTGTACAATAGTTTTTACCCTAATTAAAGGTAAGGAGGAGTATAGGTGTGCAGTCAGCAAAATTAACGCGAACTCTCCCCAGTGTGGCCTGAAACAGTTCGACTGACGCTAGCACTGTGTAGCTTTGGGTTCTGTTGCCGAGATGTTACAGACGCATGCCGACATACTACTATCCAAGCATATCGTGGCGTTGGCTCGGCAACAGAGCCGAGCGCTTTGTGACTGGCTTTAGTCGGAGTCGTTCAGGTCATGCGTCGGAGCATTCGTGTTTAGCTTGTTGACGACTGTACGTTAAAACGTCCATTTTATGAGCTGCATTGAAGTGGCATCACTTCAGTTTGCAGGAAGTTGGTGTTCATCAGAGTCCTTATTAAAAAAAATTAAGAAAAAGGTCCTATGCAACTCGTAGTTTCCTTCAGATTCGTGCGCCATTCTTTTCTTCTGTCCTATCTGTGCTCTAATCCGGGGACAGCACGGCCTTTGTGTTGTGCCCAGTCTGCCCCGTGTTTGTGTGTTTGCATACAGTTTTATTTTGTGTATCTTTATGTGCGTGCGTGGTTGCTTTCGTGTGGGTTGAGCTCCGCTCCCCATTGTGGAAAAAAAAAGTTTCAGTGCACAGCGTCATGTGCATGTGGTGTTTTTTTTTTTTTCTGCCAGTCCTAAGAGCACCCTTCCCCCTCATTGCGTCGTTTCAATCTGAATGGCATCATGGCTAATGTACTATATGGGAATATGTAAAATAACACGTTACATTGTGTGGCTGACATTTTTTTAACATTGTGCATTTCACAGCCATGCTGGCTATGATTACTATTTTTATTGGGTGCAGAGCACATCGACTCATTCAAGGCCAGCATAGTGATTCTTTTTCCCAAGGTTTCCATGTATTTGCATATAAACCCTCGTGCTGATGGGGTTAGGTTTTGAAAGGATGTTCAATGAAAGAAAACAATTTTGGAAGAATAAGAGTGGGTCTTGCATATGATGATGATCCTTGTAATACTGGCACACAGCTATAAAGGGGGATCGGCCAAGAACAGGGCGGCAGGATTTTCAAGTTAAAGGCTTATGGTTTTACAATTTACAAATGCAAAGTAACTTTGGACTATATATATATAAATGCATACATACATACATGCAGAAAGAAAGAAAAGCCAATTATCGAAAGGAGTACATCTGAGCAAGGATGCAGGCTATCAGATGTGATTTGAGGCAGGTAGTGATGAGTCCAAAACGAATGATATAAGTAAAATAAGAAAATGCACACACCTTTTGCCTTTTCATAATGTCTGTATTTTTTATTTTTTGATCATTTTAATTCAAAGAGGGTTTCATGTTTGTGCCATTGGTGGCTCGTCTCTTACTGACTCGACTTAAATTTCTTAATTGTGATAGGCATTCACTAATGGGACGCCGAGAATAATGTTTCACGGTCCTCTTTTGCTCTGGTGGCAGTCTTGTGTTTTCGTCTTCCATGTCTTGTTGTCACTTCACCTAACTCGCCTGACGCCGACGATTTACTAACAAGCATGAGCAAATGACGCAACCTTGACATTGTGGCAGAAGCTGCGTCTCTCGCTGCAGTTCTTCGTTCATGTTCGCTTAGGAGGGCCCTGCGGAGAAAAATTTTGTTTGCGTCCGTGCCTCAATCCACTGGTTAAATAAAGTTTGCTCACTCATCAGTTAATTACCTTCCTGAACACCCAAAAGCACCAGCTGTCGAGCGAAGACGTTGAATAGGCTAGGCTGATCAGCGTGCAAGAAGCTACAGATGAAATCAGTTTTTATTTTCTACTCTGTAATACAGAAAGAAAGGACTGTGGAAAAAAAGCTGTTTTGAAACAGCTTGACTAGTTCACAGCCCCATACAAAAAAGTAACAGGAAAAATAATTAAACTAAAAATTAGGAGCGGCAACAGCATCGCGGTGAAACATGAAAGAAGGTAACAACACCTTGACACTCTTATAGCAACTTGCTGTGATGTGCAATAGACTTTGACGCCACCTGCCAGGGCTCGCGCAAGTCTTCGTCGCTTGTCGGATAATGTTCTTCCTAAGGAAGCGAGCGACAAAACGGCGTGCCAGAGGAAATATTATGGAACCTATGTGGTCAAAGTATGCAAAAAAATCATTTTTTTTAATACCCCTGAAGAGAGATTGCCATCAGGAGACCCTGAAAGAATGAATAAGTTTAGAATGATAAGTTATTATTGTGGAATTTTTAAGGTTAATTTTACCAGCATAGGTTTATTGATAGAAGAAAAGCCTAAGGTCGAAGTTTCATTTCTAAATTTTGTGTATACATCAAATGTCAGCATTGCATAACTGACTTTGATGTGTTCAGTTTTAAGGTACAGTGTCACAGAAGAAGTGTGGGTTGTGACACGTGAACACTCTGCCCCCCCCCCCTTCTGTCCCCCCCCCCCCAGACATGCCCCCCTCTCCTCCACCAGGGGTGATGTACTTTATTTACCAATTGGTACCTTCATGGGCCCCTTCAGTCTGGGATGTCACAGCAAGTTGTTTCGAGAGAGCCAAGGTGGTCTCACTATCCGCATTATCCTTCACCTCTTCTCGCTTACCAGGCGTGTTCTTGTGGTGAAGACAGTGCTGTGGGTATTTGTGGAAGGGTAGTCGCTAACACCAGGCAAATAGATTTTCTATTTAGTGCACCTTTGCTGTCACTCTGGGCTTCTTTGATTGTATCTGACTCTTGCATTCCGGGAACGCCTGAGACACTGAACACGTTGACTTAAGCACAGCCTTGTGCTACCCTGGACTGTCGGCGATGGCTTATTGAAGAAGTCTTTTGTCATTTACGTAGGTGCTGATTGCACTTCAGTGCAGGAATTCAAAGAAAATGAAACTGCAATCTTTGTTTTCTCTCTTCATAATAGACTTGTAGTCTATGAATAAATGACAGTACAGTTCTCAAACAATTGTACAGTCTAATCAAAATTAGCTTTTCACTTTTGTGTCCCATTAATATGCACCTAGCCTATGGCTGCATTTTATCGTGTGGTAGGTGCTGTTAGCAACAATAAACCTTACTTAAAATTTTGTGCTGCTTCGAATAGTTTGCATGGCAAACATGCCTCTTAAAATTTCAAAACCAGCATGTCAGGTTATGGCAACATAAAAGGAAAGACATACTGTAATAGAAGCTTTGTTATTCCTTTTGCACATGCCACTGCGTTACTGACTGCAAGTATGCATTTGTTCCAAATACACCAACACACTACCTAACTGCAGTCATTTTCTTTGATTTCAAACTTCCACCTTTAATATTTTACACAGTGCAGCCTAACGTATGCTTTTAGAGAAGTAGTTGCATTTTTTTTTTTTTCAGTTGGCAAAATTTTAGTTCAGTTCATCTGACCTCCTATGTTACTCTACCTTTTTTTTCCTGTAACATGCAGTGCTTCTGCATCCAGAATTGTTCTTTGTGCTTGAATTTCCAGCTTCTCCGTGCAATTTTGTTTGCACTACTATGCTTTTCTTATATCCTTTCTTTTTGTGTTTCTTTTTGTTGCTTTTTCTTCAGTGTGCTGGCAATGTGAGCTTGCAGTGCTTGCAATAGCATAATGGATCTATGTGCGTCATCACACAAGCAGTTGCACAGTTGTAGCTGATATGCGACTAGGTATCGCTTAGTTCGTTCTCGTTTGGGTACGATTGGTTCATTGCATGGAAGGTAGCTTTTGAGTCTTCCAAAAAGAACAAAAAGTACAATATTCAAGGATGCAACAATAATAAACGCATCAAAAGATACACAAACTGAATAATGCAGTAATAAGCACCCAAAACGATACACCAATTGAATAGTTGCAGGCTTTCCCTGTTGCTTACTATATAGAATTACTTCCTAGTTGGTATTGTGTAGCCTGTTAGTTTTGTTGCACTGTCTTACACCCATTGTAAGTAATTCATAAAGGTGACAGCTGAAAGGTCATGTTGCAGGCTTTAGTACTTCAATTAAATTTACGAATGTCTGTACCCTGTTACTGTGCAATAATTCATTGTACGTCAATTTTTCTATTTGTCACAAGAATCCATATTTCATTGCGTGCTGTCGTAGTGTTGCTAAGGGCACTGCTTGTATCTGCACAATTATGTTTCCTCCGCCATAGGAAGTAACCATAAAAATTGATTAGTGAAAAAATGTCTTGATGACGCATCGGCAGGAACAAGAATATAGTACTATAGATGACCAGTGTCTTTCGAGGCACAGACAATAAATAAGGCAGGGACTGTGATTGCTTCTCACAAGGTTCTCGCAGTATCGATTTCCCAAATTCAATTAGTATTTTGCAATCATGGTGTTTCAAAACTTCGCGACACTTTGAATAGATTATGATACTCGCGCAGGCAATACACTATGCTGCTGAAGTACGGATAATGTACACTTTATGATCAAAACTATCCTGACTTTATACAATAGTTCATTCACTGACAATGAGGAAGCTTACAAATGCTGCCTAACCAAAGGAAAAAGAAACCAGTTTTGCTTTTGTGTGTATGCGCATGGTCATTTTGTGTTGCTTTTTATGTGCGCTATTTTGTTCCAGCTTTTTGTGCTCAAGCCCTCTCTACTAATGCTTGGCTGGCCATCACAGTTGGGAGCCAAGATCAAAAAAGTTTTGAAAACTAATTAGTTCCCTCGGTGGCGAGTCATTGCGCCTTGCCAGTTTTCACCCATTTAACTCCTTATGAATAAAAATAAGCCATTGTTGAGGCACTTCACATTTATACAAATTCTAAATGTGTCCTAGCTCCTGCCATTTCATGAAACTGGTACACTGTGCACAAAATTTTTTCCCCGAGAATTTTATTGCCCATCTTTTTCTTTCTTATGCGATTCTTAAAGGGAAAAGAAGAGAAAAGTGAGCCCCGTAACTGTATGCATCAAAGTGCGACACCTCAACAGTAGCTCACAAGGAATAGTGGTAAGGAGCGAATAAAAGGATGAAATTAAAAGGTATATATAAAGAGAGGAAGGAGAGAGTGAGGCGCAGGGACAGCGAGCGACGGAAGTAAACCTTCTGGATTGATCTAGCAAAGTGTTCTAATGATAATGACCTTTTAGGGTGCTCTCAGTACCACATTCAAGCACTTTGTGCCTCTGTGGGTAAGTAATTAAGGGATCTTGTTAAGTGTTGTATAATGACTACCGTAATTACTCGAATCTAACGCGCACCCTTTTTCCGGTTAAGCGAGCTCATAAATCGCATGCGCGTTAAAATCGAGTGCGGAAAAAAAAAATGAATACGGTCATTCTATTGCCATTGGCATTTCCAAAATGGCTTGGCCCCTTACGTGCTTCGGCATGGTGCGTCGGCCATTTCTGCCTATGTGTTTCCCATGTGCGGCACTTCGTACGTGTGCTGAGGAGTTCGTCATCTTGTAGTTCATTAGCATCGACAGCATGGAAGGGCCGACTCCAAAAACTCGACGAGTGCACCACAATGCCGCTTTTAAAAGAAAAGTCATCGCGTGTGCCGAAACAGATGGAAATGAGGTCGCATCGCGGTCGTTCGGAGTTCCCGAAATGTGCGTGCGGGACTGGCGGAAACCAAAGCAGAAGATTCTCCACAGCAAAGATTCACGCAAAGGCTTCAGTGGACCACAGCAGGGTCGGTTTTTGCAAATTGAAGAGCTGCTGGCCGAGTATGTGCTTGAGCAGCGAGCGGCACAGCGGCCCGTGACGACAGAACTGCTCTAAGTGCGGGCTATGCTGTTAGCTTTAGAAAAAGGGCTGACGCGGAGCCAGTTCAAAGTGAGCAGGTGCTGGCTAACTAACTTTATGAAGAGGAAAGGCTTTTCCCTCCGAAAGCGAACGGGCATGGGCCAAAACTTGCCGGAGGAGTATGAAGAAAAGCTTTACAGTTTTCAGAGGTTTGTCCTAAACTTGCGGCACAACAACGGCTACCTGCTTGGGCAAATCGGGAATGCCGAAGAGACGCCTCTTTACTTCAACATGCCTGGCACCACAATCGTCGAGAAGGGGGCGAAGCTAGTTCGCATGCTGACATCGGGCCACGGTAAAACAAGAGTGACGGCAATGCTCCGTTGCACGACAGATGGGCACAAGCTTCCCCCGTACCTCATATTTAATTGGAAGACGCTCCCAAAAGGACTCGTTTTTTCGAGGGGTGTAATCCTGCGGGCCAATGAGAACAATGGGTACGCGTCGCAATCGATGTCTTACTTTTTTTTTTCGTCATAGAACCCGGGTGCGCGTTACAATCGAGGGCGCGGTAGAATCGAGTAGATACGGTAATTTGAATACAGCACGTATATTTTCCATCCAGCTTTGAAGTATTGAAGTAGGATACAACCACACTGTTTGTTGTTTGCCTCATTTTGTGCTTAACGCAACAGCCTTGGCGGCTAGATGAGTAATTTAATGACAGAGTATAGCAGTTCTTTGATGTCTCTAGAAATCTATCAGGTTAGCTTTATTGAGTTCCCTAAATGGGGAACAAGCTATCGATGCTTTAAAAACGGAGAAATTGCTTTGCTGAAATGTTTTCCGAGATATGAAGCAAACAAAGTTTTCATAAAATTGAAAAAAAATAATAGGCACCGTTTAAGAGAGACTGACATGCAAGACACTAAGTCTCTCTTGAAGAAAAATTGTCTTTGCTGGGCTTGGTGTTAATCCTGGTAACTGTGTGCCTGTACTTCAAACCATCTCAGGTTGGAGCGCACTCCACTCTAGCAGAGGACAACAGAGTGTGTGTGCTCTTCTGCGCAGTGGATCTAGTGGCAAAGCAGCTCCGAATTCGCCATTAAAAGATACTTGAGGCACTTACTGTCTAGACTGGCTCTGAAAGGAACAGGAAACCCGTTAGTGGAAGGGCTTCAAATCTTCTACCAAACAGTCGCCATGATTTAATAGTAATGAAGTGCATTTTTTTCTACCCTGTTTACGATCTGTAACTTCTTAAGATTCACATCTATACTATATGTCCGAGATACTGTCTGAAAGCCATAGTATCTTGATTTAAAAGCTTGTCATTCAAGGCCCACCGGTAATATGCCGTGCTTCTACACTTTAGTACCTTTGTCGATGATGGCTCTTGTAGCTTGTTGGTTTTGAGGCGGTCAAAATAAACCAGTTAAAAGCTTATTGGTTTAGTCGTATTATTAGTTCATATGGGTCCATGTGCTCGCACCCTAATTACATGTACATTGTGTTACATTGCACGTTGTGAGGACTGTGCATGATGAAGCCAATACGCAACAGTGTCTAAATAAATCCATACTTTATGACTGTAGGTTTCTCCTCCAGAAGCCTATGATTTAACAGCAGTATATCGTACCTGCATTTTAATTCCACCATTCCCAATGCAAGTGTAAGTTCTTAAAGCAAACAAACTAGAAAACCAAAAAGCACTTCACAGAAACTTTTGATAATGTGGCTACTCGGCTGCAAGGGCCCAGATAAACGCCATGACATGGAACTTTTAAACAAGAATTCAAAATTTCGTGGAGCTTGTGTGCTTAGTTCTTTTGCTGTTCAGCTGATAGATATGACAGATTGTTCAGGATGCAAGTTATTTTGAACAATAATAATCAATAAAGAGTTATAGCTGGGAGTCGATGCTCTCCGAATCGACCGAAGTTAGCGTTAGCGGGCAAGTATTAACGCAGCTACATCTGTTATGAACATGACAATGGTGTGACGGACTTGGGTCATGCGCGAAGGAATTCAAGCTCCGCAGTTGCACTGATTGTGGTGGGTGTTGGTGCCTCCCCACCAATCGCTTGCAGTGAGCGGTCAAAACTATCCCTACTCTCCGAGCCAATCGCCTCCAGGCTCGCCCATCGCCCTGCGGCCCTCGCCGCTCTCCGGCGATGCCGTGGACGGTGCCATCAACGGCGTTGTTAACGGGCTCGGTAATGGCGTGGCCAACGGGGACGCCGTGGCGTCCAAGGTGGTAGGTTGGCAACATCGGTGCAAGTGTGGAGCCACAGGTGCGCACGCTCTCGTCGTTCGGCGCGACCATGGAGCGGCTGCTGCAGGCGGGCTTCCACCGTTGGGGCTTGTTTGTGGCGCGCAACCCCATGCTGGTGATGATGGCCGCCCTGGCCGTTAGCGTGCTCCTCTCGTTGGGTCTTCTGAAGTTCACTGTGACTACCAACCCAGTCGACCTCTGGGTGTCCCACAGCAGTCTGGCCCGCAAACACATGAACTACTTCAACACTCACTTTGGGTGAGGCATCTTCCTCCATTCTAATGGGTACTCTGATCACTGCCTTTGAAGTTTTGTCGTGGTGTTTTATTGCTAGCACTTGCATAGAATTGTGGTGTCTTAGAGCAGAAAGTGGGCCAGACGTGAAGCGCTGTAGTAATGAGACCTTTCATGATGTTACTGCTAATAGCAGTACTACTTAAGAACAGTAAGGACATAAAGTATTCATTGTATTAGTGAAAGTAATGTGAACCATAAAAATTTCAACGATTTAGATATTCATATGTATACTGTCAGCGTTATTAAAGGGTAGCTGGCATTGCTGTATGTGTGCATATACATACACACATTAAGTGAAAAATTTTGGGGGGGGGGTTGGACCCACTGCTCATCCTACTTTTGGCTACGCCCGTAGTTTATTTCAACAAACACTAATTGTTCTTGTCTCGAAACAAATAATGTAGTGCAGTATATAAAATATACACTTTCAGAATGCACTTTGTCTTGTTCGCAGCTGATGTTAAGAGAATATGTCTAGTGTCGATAACCTATTCAAAACCATTAACATACTTACAGTGGCCATTGACATACGTATGGTATCTTTATATCATGTGACGTACGTATAACATAGGGATGAATAGACGTCGTGATGTCAATTGATATGTGAATGTGTCGGGCTTCTCTCGCAGTCCTTTCTACCGTGTGGAGCAAATCATCCTGCGTCCAAAAGCCCAAGACTTCTTCGTTGTGGAGAAGGCTGGCGTGAACAAGACGTTCGGTCCGGCTTTTGAAAAGAACTTCATGATGGAGGTACTGCTTCGTGTGCATGTTTGTCCCTTCGTTATGACAACTTAACATTGCAAGGCATATTTCTTTGTAGCTAAACCAAAATCCTGTAAGCCTTTCAGCAATGGTACAAGGCAAGATGTAAGTAATGGTGGGCTACGACCCATGGCTGATGTGACTACAGAGTATATACATTGAACTTGCAAAAATAATTGCAGCCTGTGCTGCAACAGCCAAAGACTTAACAAGGCTTAACTTCCTAACGAAGTTAAGGAAGTTTTGTTGAACCATTGTGAACAGAATTATGGAAAAGAACTTCAATATTCCTGACCTGGCGCCGACACTGATAAGATGCTTCGAAAGTACAAAATTCAGAAATATTTCAGTCTTCGTTTTCTTTTGCAAAAGTGAACTATCGCAAAATTAATGGTACTGCTACATAACTTACAAAATAACCCGAATGCATATATTTGTCGAAGCTGTTGTAGCATTTGTGTGTCTTTTTATTTCCTTGCCTTGTAACTCAACTCTAACTGCTTCAATGAATAAAGTGCCCCTTGGAAGTGTCGTTCATGTTTAACAATAACACAACCAGTTATATGTTTCATAACCAATAAAAATTGTTTGATTATATAGCTATATAGAATAGGTTATGATTGCAAAATGATCTAGTGTTTCAACTTAGGTGTCTTTTTCTAATGGTTTTCCTTTCTTAATATTTATGTTCTTTGCACGCAATGCAGGCACTCAAGCTGCAGTTGGCTGTTGAGGCGGTGATCGGGAAGCTTGGCCCTGACGGTCTGCCTCTTCACGAGGGTGAGGAGGATCTGTACAGGCCAGAGCAACTGAAGAACGTGACCATCTACGACGTCTGTCTGTCGCCGTTGGCACCGCTGAACAAGAACTGCTCGGTGCAGAGCGTGTTCGCCTACTTTCCAAGACAACATCGACAAGCTCAACATGACAGACGGCATCGATCCGCTCTCCTACCTCCACCACTTCGACAACTGCAGCAGGTGCGCGCTGCAATCGAAACTTGTTGCAGGAGACACTCTAGGGCCTGTAAAATATTTCTTGGAAAAAACAGTCGAGCCCGCTTATAACGAACCTCAGCGTGACGCGGCATCCGTTCGTTGTATCCTGAAGTTCGTAGTAAATGAAACACAGCTTCTGAAAAAAGATGCCAGTGAAAACACAAACTTTCTTTTTGCCCCCAAAAGTCCGTGATGTACGTGTTTCGAAGAGCAGAAGCGATAAGAGCGTTCTCGAGTTCATTTAAAACGGCAGTGTGCTCGTTCACCGAGGTCCACGGCATAAGCTGAATGAGGCACTGGCGCCAAAGTTTCACCGTTTTCGCAATCCGATTCTTCCAAATCGCTCTCGCCATGTACTTCAATGACGATGCCCCAATCCGTGCACGGTTCCGCAGTGTCAGGCATCATCATCGGCCGTTATTAAACCATTGCAACAGATGTCCCACCCGCTCTCCCAGGTCAGAGTGGGCGACGCGTTGCCACAAATCGGCGCCGCAGTTCAGAAGCTTCAAGCTCGGCATCGGGCCCAACGTCCATGAAGTGGGCTTCGCGAAAACAGTTTCACGTGCATGTAGTCGTCACCGGTGCCCACGAAAAATTCACCATCTCCACAAATGAATACCGGGATTCCCGAAGCGACGAGTTGGCTGCTAGGTGGTCAACAGCTATGTGCAAGCGCTCCGCAACGCGGCACCTAACGTGCAGATTACGCTCAGGCCAAGTGGTCACACTTTCGACGTTTTGTTGAGCGGCAGGAAGAAGCGTGCTAGACCTCCCGTCGGCCATCATGGCCACACACGCACACCAAGAGCAAGCAAGACGCGCACACGCGACACACATGCCAGAATGCATGGAACAAGTCTCGGCTCGTTTCCAGTCAGAAAACTAAACTAATTCGAGCCAGCGGGGCAGGTGTCACGGAGCGGTGGATTGGTGAAGGGGTTGTGATCAAGAGAGGAGAGAAGAGCAGACTTAGAGAGAAGGGCAAGAAGTTGCGATAAAGAGAGGGGAGGATGCGGCAGGAGGGCGACCTTGAAAACCAAAACACACTGAGAAGGAGGCAGGCTGGGTAGCTTGCTTGAAAGGTCCGCGAAACTCGCACGTAGAAAAACTTGAAAAGAGTGCCTGCACGCTCATAAGTCAAAGCATGGTCTCCTGGATTGATGCGCGGGGCGGTGTTCGAAGAGTGGGCGGCCATGGTGAAAAAATCGTTTTGTTGCACCGGCGGGCTTGCGTGGCTTCACAAACTTTGATATTTCGCGATTGGTTCCGCGCAAATTAACAGCCATTTTAACGCTTCCGCACGCGCGCGGAAGGCATGCTGAGTTGAGTGTGAAGTGAGCGAAAACAAGTCCTAAACACGAAATGAATTGCAAAATATCAGAGTCGGTAGAGTAGCGTATGCGCGTGCACTAGACGCAGACTATCGGATAAAGTCGGTGGCCGCGCCCCGCCGCCGGTGGTCTAGTGGCTAAGGTACTCGGCTGCTGACCCGCAGGTCACAGGATCGAATCCCGGCTGCGGCGGCTGCATTTCCGGTGGAGGCGGAAATGTTGAAGGCCCGTGTGCTCAGATTTGGGTGCACGTTTAAGAACCCCAGGTGGTCGAAATTTCCGGAGCCCTCCACTACGGCGTTTCTCATAATCATATGGTGGTTTTGGGACGTTAAACCCCACATGTCAATCGAAGTCGGTGGCCGAGGATGTTGGCAAATGGTCTGGTCACTCCAGGCCGGCGACGCCAACTGCAGTACCAGCGATCGAAAACAGGGTAGATGGCTGACCAGTCTTCGAAAAATCGGTGGAGTGTGAAAAACGGGCCTCGTCTGGTTATGCGGGGTGCTCAGAGAAGCGGGGGGACAAAGGACGGAGGGGTGTGTAACAAAAAGCAGTCTGGGCTTGGAGGAAGGAAACAACTTTCCTTCCTCCATGGGTTGGGGAGAGCGGCAACTAGAGGGTCTCGGAGGCAGAGTCGGCGTTTAACGATAAGAATGTATGGGCACCTCGCCGATGCCTGATCGGTGGTCGAAATTTGTTTCCCGGCAAGTTGGCAGACCGCTGACTTCGTTAGCTGTAATCGATCAGTGGCGCTCGGAAACGTTAGTTGTAAGTGCGATTTTGTGCCATTGAACCAATGTATATTTTCACGGTCACGCGGATATTGTTCGTTTTAAGCGAAAGTTCGTTTTAAGTGAGTCCGTTATATGTGGGCTTGACTGTATTTTATTCTCTGGGGTTTACTTTTTTTTTTTTCTTGCTTAGTTTTCCTCTAATTGCTGTCAGTCGACAAGCATCGTGCGGTCCTTGTTGTCTGCAATCTCCTCAACACCAGTTCTTTGGTTGCTATTTTATTTGTTTCTGCATTCAGTATTTCTTAGCACACTCATCGCCAAGAGCATGGTTCGGCGGGCTCGTTTCAATGCTCCCTGTTTCGTTGTTGCAGGAGTGTTGCGAATGTGGGCTGCTTCGCGAAATACGGTGGACCGATTGACGACATCTCTCTAGTGTTGGGTGGATTCAATGGCACTGACTTCCACATGGCCACTGCTCTGGTGATCACCATCCCGGTCACCAACTACAATGACGACGCCAAGAAGTACCCGGCCCTTGCTTGGGAGAAGGAGTGAGTATTACATCTATGACGTCTCAACATTTCCTGTACAGTGACTCCCATTAAACGAAACTTGGTTAAACGTAAAAGCCCCATAAACGAAACTATGTAGGCACATTTGGTTGGTCTCCTATATATTTAATAATAAAAAAAGTTTCGGATAATCGGAACATTCTTTTAGCTTACATCGGTTAAATGAAACTATAACAGGTAAAATCCATACACGACGAAGTGGCCATGGCAGTCTAGCAACCATGAAACAAATGCCAAAGCTAGCTTAGCCAAGCCAATCCAGTGATCGCACACATCCACGCGTGCCGAGCAGCAATCCAAGTCTCGTCGTGAACTTGAGGACAGCCTTGAGGAATCTACAGCTAAAGTGCAAGATGAGGACTTGTGTTCAAGTAGTGATGAGATGGTGTGTGATCCCGAGCCCGTTTCGGTGGCTGACAGCGCAGCAAGAGATGCTGTCATCCTGTTTCAACGCTGCTTTGAACACAATGGTGGCACAGGGTTCCTGCCCAGCGTTTCAGCAATGCACTCCTACTATGTGAGAAAGTGCTTGAACAAGGCCAAGCAAATTGTCATCACCTCCTCTTTTCCGAGCCAGCAATATTAGCAACATTCTTCTTTCTAATCAACTATAGTAGCATCAAAATGTTCTTGTTTAGTCGGCCACAGTTAGTGCTTTTGAAATAAAGTCATATTTCATTCATTTTGTGGGCTTTGCTTAAATGAAACTTCTCATAAATTGAACAAATTTTCTTGCCCCTTTGGGTTCCATTTAAGAGGAGTTTACTGTATATACTTCGTGCGCAGTTCGTTTTTATGGTATTCGGTGATGCTTTCTTGTTAGCAAGTTGTGCTTTGCTTTGCATAACAGGCATTTTTTTTACAGGTTCATCAAGCTCATGAAGCGTTACAACAACACGGAACTCATGACTGTTGCCTTCATGGCTGAGGTAACAGTTGCTCCCTTTCTCTTGCAGTAAAACTAAGCTTGCACATATGTGATGCCATGGTGAATGAATATAATGCTAACGATAATATTGATACTGATAAATGTGCACCTTTATTTGACACAATATTACCAAGCACAATGCAATAGGTTTCATTGAAAAAGCAAAGTAGAGCCGATCATCTTTTATATTGCATGGTTTCGAATAAGTGTAATAAGCGGGTATGGATTTTTCTCCACCTGTAAAGTGCTTGGAAATGTAATGTTGTCAAAAGTCACTGTAGTGATGTAGTACCATCATCACATGTATTTATCATAGTTGTGGGTTGCTAAAATTTGGGCATGCTTTACAGTCTCCTTCTGTCAAAGCACATGCCATAATTCACACGCAATTCTGCGTTTCTTCCTCAGCGATCCATCGAAGATGAACTCGAACGGGGCAGCCACTCAGACGTTGTCACGGTTGGGATCAGCTACATCATCATGTTTGCGTACATCGCAATAGCACTGGGTGACATCAACAGTTGCAGTAGACTTCTGGTGAGTATCCTCTTTTTTTGGGGCCCGTTCATCTTGTGCATACTTTTTTGCATGTCAAAGAAAGAAATGCTACAACATGCCCCTATGATACACATTTTTACACAATTACGTTGGCTGCACTTGTGTTATATCTCAGTTGTAGCTCAGTACAATGTTTGAAACAAGGTTGTGGTTGTGCCGGTGATCCTTGCAGTTAGAGTAATTGCCAGGGAGAAACTTTGAGTATGATGACATGGTTGTATTTGCGGACAATATAAAAGAGCAGCTTTCTCAATCTAGGCGCACGAGTTATCTGACTTTCTGTGTTACGGTGCCTGTCACCGGGCAGCGTAAAGATGTAGCTATGCCAACTGAGAGCTATTTCAAGCCCGGCTTGGTTTCCTTAGGTTCAAAAACTCGATGATTGATGTCTTAGTTTTGTCCGCTCTTTTGATGATTATGAAATGCCTTCATCTTTTTCCCGATACCAGACTTAATAACTGTTTCTGGTACGTAATTTGCGCTGCATTGTCTCTCTTTCGCAGATTGACTCGAAGATTTCTCTCGGTCTGGTGGGTGTGCTCATCGTGCTGCTCTCGGTGGTGGCCTCGCTTGGCATCTTCAGCTTCTTCAACGTTGCCGCTACGCTCATCATTGTCGAAGTGATACCCTTCCTCGTGCTTGCTGTTGGTGTTGACAACATCTTCATCCTGGTGCAGCAGTTTCAGGTAGTCTTCCTGACACTGTCCTTCCCTGCATCGGTTCTTGCTGGTTAGCCACAGCAGATGTCACTAGTCTAGAGCTCGTTTATTTGAGTGTGCAAGGGGCATCACTGGTCTCGGCAGACTAGGTGGGAACTTGATGGAAGTATTCGCCTGGCTTTTCCGCCATCCTGTCGCTAAGCCCTACGCCACCTTCTTGCCATTTCAGCGCGATGAACGTCGCGAAGGAGAGACAACGGTGGAGCAAGTGGGCCGTCTGGTCGGAGAAGTGGCTCCCAGCATGATGCTGTCCAGCGTCTCCATGTCGGCTTGCTTCTTTATCGGTGCGTTCGGCATTCTCTTCTCTTCTGCAGCACTTTATGTCTTGGTGTGTATAATTCGTTACTGCTCGACGGATCTGGATGATGAGAAGTTCATGTCTTTGAGAATCTGCGGTCATGATAACAGTAGTGTAGAAAGTGGTCCAGATGGTTTGTGCAATTGCGGTCACGACAGAAACTACGATGGTAGTGCAGGCACTGTCACAGGGACAGCAGGACAGGGACAGCAGGAAAGATAAACTTGACACAGCCCTCTGTTTTGTTGTTTCTGCCAAGTTGTCAGTGTTGTTATGCATGTGTTGGTATTTGCTTGTTATTAGAGTGTTGTTGCTGTTAGCCTGTGCTACCGTCAAGTAGAATGTAGTATCAACGAGCCGACATTGCGATCCTCATAGAGGCTGTTAATCTCTTTATCGAAAAACTTTATTACTCTATAAATGGTGTTGAATGGGGAAGCACGTGATCTGCCTCCTCTAGTAGTGATGGTGACAGGTAATGTGTACTTGTATCATTGTCCTTTGCAGGTGCCTTGACAGAAACTCCCGCAGTGCGGATCTTTGCACTCTACGCTGGTGTCGCGCTGCTTATCAATTTCTTTTTGCAAATGACTTGCTTCCTTGCACTCTTCACCATGGACACACTACGACAAGAGGTGGGCAATCATTCTGCATCTTTCACCACTTGTCTTCGCTCTGGCTTGCTCCCAAGCACTTTGACGCTTTAGGATGTGGTGCTGAGTGAATCGGTTAATCGCTTTAATATCACAATGCATGTGAACGGAGTAACATTCATGTTGAAAGCAGTGTTTCAAACTGTGGCATTGACCATTACCAGTTACCACTGTGACCATCCGTACCAAATAATGCGATGGGAGACATCTGAACTTATAACAAGCTTCTAAACTTAAAAAATTATGAATCGATGTGAGGGTAATCTGTTCATTGAACCTTGAAGTGAAGCTTCGTGGCAGTGCGGATTTTCACTGGATTGGTTTTTTCATGGCTTAGCATTTCTCCACTGCAGTGAAACCGCTTTTACTAAGTTACATGCAGACTAGTACACACCATAGTAGATTTTTCTTTTGCTTAGCACCACTGCACTGCACTGAAACAACTTTCATAGGGGGTGTACGTGCAAATTATTATACACCTATTCGTTCATTTCGAGTACTTCTAAATTAGCAATACTTTAAATTCGAATCGAAGCGAATTTGAACGCTGTAGTATTGGTTCGAATAATTCGAAGCATTCGAATGTTCGCACAAGCCTACTAGGAATTTAGAGGCAAAATTCTCGAGCATTGAGCCACTTATTCTTGCTTGTTACTGTTTGCAGTAGTTTCATTTCTGCATTTGTTTTTCCTCCTCGCAGAGCAACCGCCTAGACCTTTGCTTCTGTATAAAGGCTTCTAAGAAGAGCAAGCCCTCTGAAAACACTAGTCTGCTGTACAAGTTCTTCAAAACTGTCTATGCACCTTTCCTGCTTACAGACTCCGTGAGAGTCATTGTGGTAAGTGTTACAGTGCGAGGGTATAATTGTTATTCCGATAAAAATTATATGGACTGTCTTGATGGTTTTTTTGTTGTCGCCGTCAGCGTCGTGTCACGTATAAAGTCCAAATTGATAATATCCCCCAGTGCATCTTCTTGTCTATCGTCGCTTGAGACATCTACACTGGCTCTTGCTTATACAGCAAGTCACCTAAAGGGTTCCAAAACAAGAAAGGAAAATTTTTATGGCTTTGCTCAGGGGTTGGATGAATAGTGTGGGGGCTGGCAAAGGAAAGTGTCCCACTCTGCTTTTCTATTCAAGTGCAGCTGTGTTCTATAAATTGCAAGACTATTATTGTTCATTATAACTGATAATACCTTATATCAGAGGTCGTTATGTTGAGGATTCAGTGAATTACTTAGCAGGACTTATCCCAGGGCTTTAATTTTTAACAGTTAGAAGTAGTGTGATATGGTATATTTGCCGTGGTAAAGCGTTGCGCTGTCAAGCTTAAGGGTGCACGGGTTTAATTTCGGCTACAGCTACATTTCGATTGGACGAAATGCAAGAACAAGCACGTACGTTACGTTCAGGTGCACACTAAAAAAATTCTGTGGGGATGAAAATTAATTTGTTGTGCCTCAATATAGCATGTATCATGGTTGTTGTGGTTTTTGCACGTAAAACTCCATAGTTCTGTTACCAAGTCCTGTAGTATACTTCTGTGGCACTGTTACTACTGTTTGTCTTTTGCTTATTGTTGGCCTCACTATTCTTTTTTCAGTTTTTTTGTATGATTTCATGGCACTGTTTAGTATTGTGTATTTTGCGGTATGAACAATGCGTGATAGTTTTGCTGTACACCAGACTCTCATTAAGCAGAACCCAAAGGAACCAGTAAAATCTGTTCCGTTTAACAGGAGTTCCGTTTACTCAGAGATGAACAGAAGTGCGAAATGCAAGACTGAAACCAATCTTGTCAGAAGCACTTGGTTCGTTTAAGCAGCAGTTTGTCGTAAGATTTTGAAGCGAATGTTGCTCTCATGTTTTGCACCTATTAGTATAGACATGGGCCCTTTTGTGCACACAGGGACAGACTTTGTGTTGCTACATCCTCAGTGCATTGGCTCTATGTAATGAGTGTTATTAACGGACCGTTTCCGCCTCAGATGGTGGCCTTCATTGGTTGGCTGTGCTCCTCCATTGCGGTCATAAGCAAGATTGAAATCGGCCTCGACCAGGAGCTTGCTATGCCCCAGGTAAGCATTTAGAGAAGTGCTGTGCTTTCTAAAATTTAATGTGGCTGGTAACGTTTTTGTAAATAAGCTCTCTTTAAGTCGCACTGGCATTGGTGCTGGAGTCGGCAGTTAGACAAGTTCATGGCAAACATGACTTTTTTATGTGCTGCTGTTGTTACTTTCAAGGCTTATTAATCCTCTGTGGTGTGAAACTTTTACCCACTGTCCGACCATTTGGGATCGGAACATTTTACGAGGTTTGTGCGCGTGAATGAGAGAAACCATGTGCAAGAAAAACTCAACACTTGTTAATTACTTAACTTGGCTTGTGCCCAAGTTTTCAGCTATCTTTGAGAAGCGCGTGATGCCTGATTGTAGTCTGCTGCATGCTGTGTTGTTAGGAAGCGCATGCCTGACAATACCTAGAAGGCTACAAAAAAGGTCGTATTGTATGAGTGCATCAAACTCGTTGGAGTTGCGGGCAAGGGTTCACCAGTTTTAATTTAACATTTTCTTCTTTTCCAAAATGCTGCGTTCTACAACCTTTCGGGATGGACAGACAGCAGCCAGAATTCATTGTTACAGCTAATAATGCGGCATGTGGGCATTGCCCTAAGCAGGTTTTTTCACCATAGGAAATAAACAAAAGATGAGCTACTGCTTCTCATTGTTACAACCAATATAGTCTTAAGACCGGTATCGTTATAAGTGGGTTCAACTGTATAACCAACTTTGACATGGATATTCACAAACGTTCACCTGGCAACTTGGTATGATCAACTGGAATTCTCCTAATGCATGGCGTTATTCATGAAGGAATTTATTATTTTTGTGTACATTGCCTACTTATCATTGGGCTGTAAAATGGGGGCCAAATAATAGCTCATCTACTCATGTGGGTCATGTTGATTTTTTTGTTGCCAAAAGTAATGCACTCTTGCAATCCTTGTGTTGTGGCAAGAGTGGACACCAGGCCAGAGTACCCATTCTTCTTCGCTCAATTTCAGGATTCCTACCTGCAGCAGTACTTCGACTACCTCAAAAAGTACTTGCAAGTTGGACCTCCCGTGTACTTCATTGTCACCGATGGCTACGACTACACGGACGTCAAGAAACAGGCCAGGCTGTGTATAAACGAGCAAGTCTGTGACCAGGACTCCGTGGGGGCTAAGCTCAAGCAGCTAACGTTGCTAAGCAACAGGTGGGTAATGTTCCTCCTTCGCTCGTGTGGGTAGCTCGGAAACGGGGGACCACTTATACTAAGTGCCAATGTGCGATTAATGGGACACTCGATACAGATTTTGTATTACACTCCAACCTCGTTATAACAAAGTGGCATTTACAGGAAACCAGTTTCGTTATATTCAAAAATTCATTATAAAGGTGTATTCTCAGTGCTATGTGTGTTGAAAGAGCATTCATTTACTTAGTCATAACCGATGTTTTATTTTATCTGGGTTCATTATATCCAAATTTGAGTATCTAGTAACTCTTTAATGATACAGAAAGCTCCGATCTTGCTTTGAAAGCTTGCTTGGCAAGCTGCGACACATCTAATAAAAAAATAGGTGTGATGACACTGTCGTGAGTCTCTCTTATTTACTCTCTGTGATTTCAAAGATTTTGATGGCATCTGCAAAGATTCTACACTGTTCATCACTGAACATGAATTACACTGCTTTCTCCGAAGAGTCGGAGACACAGCAGCTTAAACTGAGGCAGGGCTTTGCTTCATTGTTAGTTTAATTGGGAACGTTTTACGTACTGAAAATGCGCATTATTTTAATAGAGAATTTTGACAGTGTGATCACTGTTTGCAAGTAACTGCTTGTTGCAAGGGGCACGAGCTTAAAACTTTTCGTGCATGCTTCGCATTGACGACTTAATACTTAGGCTTCGTTTTTTTTTTTCCTTTCAGGACGTATGTGACAAGGCTGCGGTCGTACTGGTTGGACCAGTACATCCTGTACATGCGATCTTCAGATTGCTGTTATGAAACCATAAAAAATCGTGACTTCTGTTACTCCGAGTTCGGCACTGGTAAGCAATTGGTGACAGGCACAGTTCATAACGTAGTAAACCTATTTTGGTTGTGTACAAGGCATATTTAAAAAGTTTCTGCTCTCGCGGCTGATGATAGATTTTAATGCTCCACTTTTCACAGCATAGTAGTCTCTCCTAAAATGTGTTCTGAAGGGGCCGGGAAAATATATTCTATTTAAGGAGAACTTCAGTTTTTTTTTTCGGTATTCACCGATTTCAATAAAACTTTGAACATGTGTTCTCGTCGGTGCCGTGGTGATGTGCCAGCTTATACAATCGTGAGTCATTTAGTTTTTCTAAAACAAAATTTTAAAATTGGTAGCCTATTCTTAAATCACACATGTCAACACAGGCTACCCTGTGTATGTGACATAAGGGCCTACTCTTTGTAAAAAATCCCGCCTTTTCCAGCAGACGTATGCAGCGCCCACTTTCTTTCATGAGGCGATGACAATGCGATCACAGTTAAGTTTTGTCAGCTGCATATAGCATGTTAGTCGTTGTTGACATCGGGTCTTATAGTATTGAGCAACGAGGAAATCGATTCGGGGCATGTCAGATGCTTCACGTGACGGCGGGTCGAAATCAAAAAGCGGTGCTTCCGTGCTCAGATAATGGCTGCAATCATCGCTGAACTTGTCACTGGTAAGTTCAGACGAGCTGGCACAGCTCGATTCTATATCATATGACATCGCCAACTTGCTTTTCATGCGTCAGAAGGAGTACGTGAACTACGTTTACACCCTCGCCAGCCATAGCGGGGTGTAGTCGATCTCGTGACGTCATCGGCGACGGATTCTCGGGACGCCATCTCATACCTACCATGGACGACGAAGCAGCTCCCTGTTTCGGTTTCTGTTCTGACTTGTCGTTTATTGTAGGCTTGTGCGAATAGTGAGTTTCAGGGTCGAAGCGAATAGTGATTTTAGTCGAATAATTTCGAATCGAATTCGAATAGTATGTATGGCGTATAAAAAAAGGGAATATTTATCATAACCTAACTAACCTGCACGATACTTCTTTTGAATTGAAATAGGGGCTCTTCGCAAACGCCTTTTTTTTTCGTTGAAAGGAAGTCTAAACAACCTTGATTAGTAGTTTCGGTAGGATCCGAGTGATAACCTGTAAGATACATAACGTTTTAAAATTTATTACACTTAAGTCCTATAAACCATCATAACAAGCCTAATAAAATGAATAATTGATTTGAGGGTAACATCTTCCTTTTAAAGGGGCCCTGCAACACTTTTTCAAGTGTCCATGGAGCCAGTAAACATGCTTGTCGCCTCACAAATTTACCGCTGCAAAGTTCCTAGAATCAGTCCAGTACAAGCGGAGTTCCAAAAATTTGTCACACGCTGCGATTGCACTCTCTGTTCTCGACCCGTCAAAAGATCTGGAAGATAAGTAGTGAAGGATGGCACAAGAATAGAAAAAAACATCATGAGCGCCTAGCGACCTTGAGCATTTTTTCTCTTTTTTCTTCAAATACGAGGCCTTTCAGTGCAATCGTGCACGTACTTGTGGACAAGCGGTGGCCTCATGCGGCGGTTCGATAACGTCGAGCACTCCATGCTCAAATCAGCCAATGACTGTGATCAGAGCTGTATTTTCTTTCTTGTCTGTACAAGTGATTTTTGAGCTTGTAGTGTCATTTGCCGAAGGAAGAGAGTAAGTTTGTTTTGAAAATTCATTTCGAGTTTCAGGCCGCGTGCTGCACTTTAATACTTGCCTTGCGTGTTCTCGGTAGCCTCGACTACCGATCGGCAGCGTTTTCTGACCATGCTCAGCAAGTGTTGCAGGGCTCCTTTAATTCTGAAGGGGGGGCTTTGCGGCAAAGCAAATTTCTCTTGAGTAGATGTTTTCACGGTTTTGCACAGTTACATTGCAGTGAAACCACCTCTGCAGGTGGACTAGTGTACATTTATTCGTTCATTGCAAATACTTCCAAAATATTCGATAATTTAAATTCGAATCGAAGTGAATTCGAATACTCACCTATCCGTTCGAATATTGGAAGTATTCGAATATTCGTACAAGCCTAGTTTATTGCCTAAAGTTATTGACGAGTGCCTGGCTACGATGAAGCACCCTAGCTTTTGCAGGACTGTCGATACTATTTCAATACAGTATTGTCTCAGTAAGGTCGAAAATGCACCGGACTTTCTTTGTAGCAGGAGTTACGTGTACTGACGTGGCTGGCAACAGGGGTGCGTAGTTCAAATACGTAATCAATCATATTAGAAGCAGCAATTTTGATTAAGATATTTTCGCTTGGTGAGAGTCTACTGTTTGCGTTTCATGGTACTCATGTAAGCGAAATTGCCAGAATACTTTCATATTTCGGATGATGTTGCCGTAGATTTTCCTCGAACTTATGATGCCTCCATGGCTGAAGAAGAGTCGTTAAGGTAGTGTCGTTGCATAAATTTTTATGCATTGTTTATTCAATCTGTTGTTCTTCACTCTGGTTTTTAGCAAATGGAACGTGCCAGTCTTGCAGCGTGCCCAGAACGCAGCCCTTCGCCGGTGAAGAATTTAAACACCATCTTCCCTGGTTCCTGGCTGACGTTCCCAACATGAAGTGCTCTTCAGCGTGAGTAATTTGTATACAATAACACTAATGTCAACTGCAAGTGAGCCGACATTACACTTCAGTAAATAATTTATGTTCATGTTGGGTAAACTGTGATTCAGCTTACCTTGTATAAACGAGCGTTAAAGTTGGTTTGTTTGTATGCTTTCTTTCTCTTCTGGAAGGACAGTTTTGTCTGAACGCTGTCTTTGTCTCTTGTTTTCTCATGCAGTGGTCGTGCAGAGCATGGAAATGCTATAAACCACATTAATGGGACCATTCAAGGTAAGAAGTCAAAATTTAGTTGGCTACTGAATAGTAGTTTTAGTGAAAGCGCATCTCGATTTGTGTTTAAAAGACTGTTGCAGGAAAGTTGCGCTTTTTTGTATATGCTTGGTGTTTGCCATTTACTGTGATGAGACTTAGACAGGTAGATCTTGTCTTCTGCACTTTAAAGTTAAACAACGGTTTGAGCGGTAATGCAGTAGATGAACTTCTATAACCTCTGCCTTTGGACTTTTAGATAAAAGATTGCCTCGGTAATGCTGGTATAATTAATTGCGGATGAGACAACATGTTAAGGCAATGTTACATCTTCTCTATGGCCGGTCTTCTATGCTGTTTATCATCTGCAAGACTCGCCAATTTAACCACAGTCTTGAAACCATAGCAGAAAAAAATTTCACCTTCAAAAGGTGATGTTCAAGTTTCAAGTTTTATTGTTTCCAAAAACAAGGTACAAAATCTAAGATATACAAACGAGGGTCCCAGAGCCAGAGACTTAAGTGGGACCCTTGGTTTCTCGATACAAATCGACGGTAAAATTTATACAGAGCAACAGAAAATTCTTACAATATACGAACATCAATATGCACTTTTCTATCACAAATAAAGCCAAAACACGCAACATAGTATAAAAAAAACGAAGAACAAATGAGTCAAACAGGTAAACGATCACATGTAAGGTTATTCAAAAAAATGATTTTTGACGGACTTTTTGAACAAAGGAATTGAAGTGCAACGCTTCATGCTAAAAGGTAACACATTCCAAAAGGATATCGTACTGAAAGCAAAAGTTTTTTGGCCTATAATTAGAATGAGCGGGGGGTAACAGCAAATTTTTATCAGCTGCAAACCTGGTCACATTATTATTCTGCAAAAGATCTGATGTAATAAACGGGAATGCGAGTTGATTACACAGCAGTTTGTGGAATAAGGTCACAAGATTTAACTGGAACAAAAGATTTACTGGCAAGATATTGTAAGAGCGTAGTAATGTGTAGGCGTTCCATTGCAAAGAACTAGAAGTGACAATGCAAATTGACTGATTTTGAATGTGCTGTATTGATAAATGACAAGCATAAGTGTTGCCCCATGAGACTACACCGTAAGTAATATGATTATTGTGGTAAAGAATGAACGCAAAATACAGCGCCAGTAGAGCTTCACGGGAAAAGAAAGGGCGAGCTTTGATTAATGCGCGGATACCAAACGCCGTCTTCTGCTTAAGATGGTTAAAGTGACTGTGAAAGGTAAGGCATGGGTCAAAATGTACGCCAAGAAAGACATCAGAACAAGCAGAAATGAAATGAATACCAAGTTGTATTAAGGGAATAGCAGATAATGACCTCTGAGCACTTTTAAACACCATAAATTTAGTTTTTGTGGGGTTGATAACTAAGTGATTACTGCTGCACCAACTCATAAGGGCACTTAATGCAAGATTTAACTTTGAAACAAGGGCATCAATGTTTTTATCAGAAGAAGATATTGTTGTGTCATCAGCGTGTAGAACACAGTGACCACAGTCAAAAGAGCTAAGAACATTAGCAAGATCATTCATATATAAAATAAATAGCAAAGGACCCAATACTGAGCTCTGCGGTACTCCTTGGTTAACATATTTTGTTGTAGAGAAGGTATTCGCAGCGTGTACTGTGTACTGTTGGTCAAGTAGATAATTTCTTAAGAATGTAAGTGCAGGGCCTGTTATTCCATAGGACTGAAGTTTATGCAATAAGACTTGATGATTTACTGTGTCAAAGGCTTTAGTGAGATCTAAAAAAATCAAACCCTCTAAATTTCTCGAATCGATACTTTTCTTTACGTAATCAGAGATGGCACAACTAGGCTTGTTGACCTACCTGGACGGAAACCAAATTGGCTGTCTTTAAGCAATTTAAATTTAACTAGATATCCATTCAGACGTTCAACAAACAATTTTTCGACTAGTTTGCTGAGGCAGGAAAGAATTGAAATTGGACGGTAGTTGGAAACTGGTTGTTTATCGCCTTTTTTAAAAACTGCAATTTCTTTAGCTTTAGCTTTAGCAGGTTGTAGTACTATTTTGCGAAAGTAGGCAGTAACCTGTGGCTGCCTGATGGTCACAATTTAGTGACCAGGTCCCTGCAAAGTTATTTCTGGAAACACATTTAGGCACTCTGGTTGCACCCAATAATTACTGTTCTGTAGCACCACCTTCACATTTCTTACACTCCATTGTGGCTTCTGCAGCATCTACGCTGGTAAGTCCACACTCTGCTGTAGTAACAGTAAGCCTTAACGCCTACCAGAGTTTCGGCGGGGGAAAAAAAAAAAGAAAAAGAAAAGCTTGTTGGAAGTAATGCAGTAAAGCTCATCATTTCCAGCCATCCGAGTCCTACAGATAGGATCGGGGAAACGTGGCTACCTATTACACTAAAATCAATCAAAATGTTTGCGGCTTGCCTTCAACGAGTGTAAACGTTGCTCTTCATTTCAGCTGCCTACTATTCAGCCTACCATCCGGTGCTGAGGACGTCAAAGGACTTTTATACGGCCCTGGAGTGGGCTCGATTAATATCCCACAACTTGACAGACATGGTCAAGGAAGTGCAGCCCGAGTCCGAAGTGATTTCTTACAGGTCGGTGAAACTCTCCTCGAGATATTCCGACGCGTGTCTCGGCATTTTGAAAACTGTGTATTGCTAAAGCTTTGCACGTTTTTGCATGGCCAAGCGATAGGGGGTATTAGGGGCCAGCATTTATTTATGGTACTTTAGTTCGTTAGGAAAATTCTTTTTGTTAAAATTGAGTATTTCTGCTAATCGATTGTGTTGTTTGAGAACTATGGCTGCAAAGAGGGATGTGTGATTATTGATACAACTAATAATTTTTTGACCTTGTACGACGCTGTTTAATATATTTGGAGCCTCTCTCTCATGCTTCAATACATAGTTCTCTTGTTCTGTGGTTCATGTTACAACACAGAAGTAACGTGTTTTTAGACAGACGAGGCAGCAAAGACATAGAGGGTATCGGAGTAATTAACCAATATAAATAATTTCTGCTATTATAAAATCAAATAATGGTTGTTCGTTTATGGAAGTGTACTGTGCAGCACAGGCTGGGTTCAAATGTGACATTCTTTAGTACCACGATCTCTGGTCACAGTCATTGGCTGATTTGAGCATGGCCCGCTCGTCGTAATCGGACCGCCGCGTGAGGCCGTTGCTTGTCCACAAGTACATGCACGATCGCACTGAAAGGCCTCTTATTCAATGAAAAAAGAGAGAGAAGAGATGCTCAAGGTCGCTAGGCGCTCATGACGTTTTTTTCCTATTCTCGTGCCATCCTTCACTACTTAGCTTCCAGATCTTTGGACGGGTCGAGAATGGAGAATGCAATTGCAGCATACGACAAATTTTTGGAACTCCGCTCATACTGGACCGATTCTAGAAGCTTTGCGGCGGTAAATTTAGTGAGGCGACAAGAATGTTTACTGGCTCCATGGATACTTGAAAAAGTGTTGCAGGGCCCCTTTAAAGGAACATGTTACCCTCAAATGCAACCCATTTTACTGTGTATCTTACGTTGTGTATCTTACAGGTTATCACTCGGATCCTACCGAAACTACTAATCAAGGTTGTTTCGACTTCCTTTCAACAAAAAAAAAGGCATTTGCACAGAGCCCCTATTCAATTCAAAAGCAATATTGTGCAGGTTAGGTTATGATAATTCCCCTTTTTTTATATGTCATGCATACTATTCGAATTCGATTGAAATTATTCGACCAAAATCACTATTCGCTTCGAATTCGCTTCGAGCCTGAAATTCACTATTCACCCAAGCCTAGTTATAACCGATATTTTGTTATATCCAGGCTCATTATATCGAGGTTTCAGTGTGTGGGCTGTACGGAAACGCTTATTTTAGAGCTTTTGTAATTCAGTGGCAACTAGATCAAAGAAGAAGCGCAAGTGTCTGACGTGGTACTGCACATCCACTTGCACGCCTGTTCGATTATTTCAAGGGTAAGGTGACTTTTCATAAGTGCGTGGCTGCATTTTTTTTTTGTGTGTGTACACAACTCTCCGCAAAATAATCGACATCACTCACCACACTTCTCAATTCTGCGCAGTCTGGTACATGTGTTCTACGAGCAGTACCTAACCATGTGGCCAGACACGTTCAAGAACCTGGCACTCTCACTGGGTGCCATCTTTGTGGTGACTTTCGTGCTGCTTGGGCTGGACTTTATGTCGGCACTGGTTGTCACCTTCACCATCGTCATGATCATCGTCAACCTGATGGGCCTCATGTACTGGTGGGACATATCGCTCAACGCTGTGTCGCTCGTCAACCTGGTGGTGGTGAGGGCTGGTGCATTGATGCACTGATTATTACTCTCTCACCTGTTATATTTCTTGCATTGAATGGATTTCTCTGATTACTGCTCCTGCCTCTGCATGTTCTAAATGTGTATCTTTGCCTCTTTCCGAGGGCTTGGTTTTTGTCGCGATTTCCTCACTGTAAAGAACTGCGTGTGTCTGTAATGCCTTGTGTCACTGGGGAGCACTCGCACATTTCTTATGAAGCAGACCAGCATAGGTGACAAAAGTCGCTATACGTATGCAACCTAGTAGCGTCTACTAGTTATTTTATTTTTCTCTCGTGTCTGTGGACATAGACTTTCCAAAAAATAGCTAGGCGAGACTCTGGCGCTACGATCGTTCGGGGACCATGGAATTATGGGTATTACATGGATTTGCCAAGTCTTTGTGCTTGCGTGTGGTGAATCGCACTTGTGACTTCGTGTATTGCTGCGTTTGAGTTTTGTTTAACAAACCGTTTTGAACTTCGTGGGCCGATTTGAATTGGTGATCCTAAAAGGTGAAGGTGGTGAAGCGCTATTGCCGAACATTTGCCGATTGTTGTTTCGTGGCAAAGCAGCTTGAAGCCAGTCGAAGTCAGAAGGATTGTAAAGTACTAGGCAAATCCATGTACTAGCCATAACTCCCATGCTCACTGAAGCGCCACGCATTGCAGCTCCCATAGACAATAGCACCAGTCTTTTCCCTCTAGTGTATATTTAGAAAACTTTGTCTGTGGATTGTTGCCTTGTGTTAATGTGTCCTTGTGTCGGATTCATTGCACAAGAACCACCACATTTTACGTTTTTTCCTGGTTTTTACTGCATCAGGTAGTGATGTATAGCACACATACTATTCAGCATTGCTTAATAGCATATTGTGGAGCAAGTTATTTATCAGTACTTTAACAAGAAACGGAGTACGTGAACACAGTCCAGGTGGAGTTAGCAGTGTCCAGCCCCACCCCTCACTCCTTTACATGTTTGTGTAAATATGTACGTGCTTGTGTGTACATACACATAGACACATAGGGGATGTTCAAACCTCCTCTCTTATGAAGTAGTATTCTGGGTATGCATCTGAGGGTGAAAGGGTCTTGCTCTGCACTATCGGTCACTCACAAGGTCTACGAGGATGTGTGGAAAGTTGTGAATTCTTCTCTTGACGCGGTTGCTTTTTTCTTCCTTTCTCTTCCTCCACAATTTCCAGGGCGTGGGCATCTCGGTCGAGTTCTGCTCCCACCTGGTGCGGGTGTTTGCCTTCAGCGGTGCTCCCACTAGGGTCAAGCGGGCTCAGGATGCCCTCACCAAGATGGGGAGCTCGGTCAGTACCCTCGGCATCTCCTCCCCTCTTACCTCCTCACTTCCTCTCCCATGCTGCAGCATCACATTGACATTGTCACATTCTCCAAATGGTGAATGTGCATGCTATTTATACCGCATTGGGGATCATTGCGTGTACTTTTATATGATGCCAAAAAGCACACAAATAAAGCTACTGTACTACTGTAGTGAAATGCCATTGATCTTAAAACTGTGCCTTGTAAAATTTTATGGATTTTGCTATGTTGTAGTAGTGAGGGTCTATTCTGAAAGAGGCCTTTTAGGAAAGATTTACCATTTCAAGGAGCGAAGGTCATGGGAAGAAAAGCTTTTGTGAGCTCGAGTAAGCTTCCTGTCCAATTACAGTTCAGGAGCATGAAGTGACAGCTCGAACCTAAATGCAAAGGAGCATACACTATCCTTGCACATGATTGCCAAAATAACACTGGCTTGTACCTACAATTTGTAGAATAAAATTAAAAATTGTGCATTCGTGTCTACCTGTCAAGTGCTGGTTCCTTCGTGTAAACATGCCACTCGGTAATGGTGCCCTGTGCAGATTCTGTCTGGCATCACGCTGACGGACTGTGGGATCCTGGTGCTGGCATTTGCCAAGTCTCAGATCTTCCAGGTGTTCTACTTCCGCATGTATCTGGGGATCATCGCTTTCGGCACACTGCACAGCCTCATCTTCCTGCCCGTGTTCCTTAGCATTCTAGGTCAGTATACCACGGCGCCCGCCTCTCTGCAGCTGCCATAGCGTTCCATGCATACGACGTGGTTTGCCGCGTGGAAATGCTCGGATGTCTCGCATTCAGACTGGCATTGTTCGCAAACAACTTGTTCAGCTTGGATGCATCTGGCTTGAAGTGTTCCTTGCGTCGCAGTGGTTAACCTTTAATCAAAGCATGCGACGAGCTGTTCTCTTAGCGTAATATAGCAACAAGCTTTGTAGAACTTTGAAAGCTGCTTTGATGCTCAATGTTACCAAACTTTAAAAAGCCCGTGTTTAAACCTTTATTGCAAACTGTTAGAACAGCCTGAATAAGGCCTATTTCTGGTCGTTTTGGTCCAGAAAACTGCATTCATGCACCCATATTTATTGCTCATTGCCAGCTGACACGACCGTCGTTTTCATGACGACACAGCAGCCCTTAGAAAACGTGCATAGACGATGGTGCCAAATTTCCCTTTACCTCTAGGTGTTACTGTCAGAAGATGCGTCTTTCATAAGCATATCGTGGTTTTGGGACGTTAAACCCCACATATCAATCAACAAGATCTACCGTATTTACTCGCATAATCCTCGTACTTTTTTTGCAAAGTTGGGGGGTGCAAGAATTCATGCGGGAAAAACTTTCCTTGAAAACGAGAGCGAAAAAGAAAACGAAGTGGCCGCGAATCGGGATTTTCACACCAGCATCTAACAGCAAGCTTTAAGAAATACTAATTAAAACTTACCTCAACAATAAAAGCAGAGGTTCAACACAAGGCAAGATTTCTTTAAGACACAAAAAGTGCAAGCGAATAGTCGAGAATTAGAATACCATACGCAAAGCTTGTGGACGTTGCGGTAGCTTTCGTCATTCAACCAGAGCCCTCAAAGGTAAGCGTAGCATGTCAGTATTGGGCGGATGGTTATTTAACAGAATCGTCAGCAGTTTCCTTCTGAATAAATGAAGTTTACCATCAATCGCAGTCTTAGGCACAGGGCAGGCCTAACATGTCTTGGTGGCTTTCAGCTGCCATCACCAGCAGCAAACACGAAACTCGTCAACTCCAAAAAGCCTACCGGCCGCCCTGTTGCCATTGTTTAGTGCATGATCAGTCACTTTCAACTTTAAAGCAGCCGTGTAGCTTCATTATCGCTCCATAACTCCACAAGATTATCGACACAACATATAAAACACGCCGCAACGCGCACTTGTTGCTTTGGCTTGGATTGGATTGAATCTCCGTCCAATAATAGTACAGTTGATGCTTAAGAGATAGCGTCAGACGGCGCACGCTGTCATCATCAACTGCTGGAACGAGCAGACATTCGTTATTGCGGCGATTTTCGGGGGTGCGATAATTACTCATAGAAAAAAAAATCATATTTTTGTTGAGCAATGTGGGGGGTGCGAGAATTACGCGAGTGCAAGGATTACGCGAGTAAATACAATATGGCACCTGCGTTTGAATGGCTGGGCAGAGATGGGGGAGGCACAGGCTATGGCCAGATTACTTTTGGGAGTACACATTGTATGTGAAAGGGACACTGTAGAGATATATACTTCAGCCCATAGTTCAGCAATAATTGTGGAGCTCACTCAGGCACACTCATAAATTTTGCGCTTAGGATTCGCTAGGACTCACGCTCAAAAATTTTCTTCAACCGGACTCGCTCTGACTCCGACGCGCCAAGAAATTATTCACTCGGATTCGCTCAGACTCAAACTCCTGGCTGGATCCGAGTCTGAGTGAGTCCGAGTGAGTCAACTCACGAGTCTGCTAGTCTAAAATTAGCTTTTTAGATCATCCCATCAATGCTTAACACCAGTATATCACATAATTGGTGCTCTTACTGGTGCTTTTTGATATATTACCCTGTAATACGAGTTATGAGTGGTTTTAAACCAGCATAGGCATTTTTATTGGAAGGGATGATAATATAAGATTTATTTGTCAAGAAGCTCTCGAAAGAATTGGTTTGTACAATGCACCCCCCTACATGATTCACTTCTCTAAATAATAAATGTTGAAATAGTGCATGAACGCTATTGTTTTGAAATACTTGTGAGTAGACGCGAGTATAAACATCAATCCAGGCAAGGCTCATGGTAATGCTGAAGATAAGTAGATAAGACCGCAAAACAGGCAAACATCAAACACACTCAGACTCACTCAAAACATATATTTTGTGATTTGGACTCACTCAGACTTGCCAAAACTTTCCCGAATTGCACTGGCTCGGACTCACAGCCACTAAAATTTTCTTCTACCAGACTCACTTGGACTCAAACTCGCCAAAATATTACTCACCCGGACTCAGCTCACACTCAGACCGAGGGATTGATCTGAGTCTGAGTGTGTCGACTCATAAGTGACTTTGTCGACCTATGCTTCAGTCTGCTTTAATCATCCATCTATTGTACCGCAAGGTTTCTTGAAATAGTTCTTAAAGGGAAGTCTTCTTGCATGAGCGAATTTCGCAAGAAGCAGTGTGCCATCATGAAAGACCCTGTTGCATCTGTCTGCAGAGCTTCTGTTGGCTGGCATTGGGCGAGGCTTGGTTTAAGACATGGATGTGGCCACGCAAATGTAGAAGTTTTTTTAGTTATTTCATGGTGCTTCTACACAGGAATTTTGATTCTATTTATGCAAAAACAGAATGTGAATGGCTCTAGGATTAGTAGGTCTTTAGTTACAACATAATTGAGATTATTTACTGTAAAACTTGGTCTTCGTCCTACAAAGTTATTTTCCTCGCAATAGAATATAAAGTACCTTGGAATTCTGAACTGATTTGCGCAAAAAAATTGAAGTATAGAAGGAAGACACCTGGACACAGCGCACAAAAAGTTAGCACACGGAAAAGAGCCTTCAGGTTTTCGCGCAACTCAGTTAAGATGAATTACCAACTTGCCCAGCAGCCCGTGCTTCTCTAGTACCTTGGAATGGTGTGTAAATTTGGTGCATCTGCAGACATGTACCTAAGTTGTACCTGAAAGGATTCAGACAATTTTTGTAAGTACTGTATAGGTATTATTCAGCCATTTCATAGTTGGGGATAAGTGCTTGCTGACAAGTTTTGCCTAATCATTTGTTAATGAAGAAATAAGTAAGAAGAGACTGTGAAGAGGTAGTGCTCAGTGTTTCATTTATCCTCTTTCTTTGACAGCCAGCAGGGGCTTTTTACGCTTTGTATATATACATAGCTAAAGTTCTGAAAATAAATATTTGTGTTTGCTGAGCAGTGAGAAAAGAATAACTCACTCTTGTGCTGTTTTAGTACAGCATGAGCCACTGTGGTGAACTGAGTGCTGTCTTGCCAGATGCCTCTACATGAAAGAACAATGCCGATCTGAATCGTAGGTGTCTTAGCTTATTCACGATGCGTGCAGCATCTTCCAGCACCCCAATTTCTTTATGGGTAATTGTAACAAACTTTGCTTTCCATCAGCAATGCTAATCTAAACCACAAAAGGAGGCTGAAGAAGTCGAAAAGAGGTAAAAAGGGAAGCATGTGCGTGCACAGTGTTTTACCACCACCCATGAGGCCCACTCGTAAGGAAAAAAAGAAAGAACTAGACTTGTGCCAATATTGGAGTGCTTCGAATATTCAAACGACTATTACTCTATTTGAATTTATAAATAGATGTTATTAATCAGCATGTCACCCCTTGTGAAGGATGTTCTCTTGCAATGGAGGAGTGCTGAGCTATGAAAGCACCTGTCTAAATGTACAGGGGGCTCAGAAGTGCCCAGGCCGCACTACTGTAGGCTAAATGTACAGGGGGCTCAGAAGTGCCCAGGCCGCACTACTGTAGGAATTCATAGGATAGTGGCCTGGGAACTTTTGACCAATCTTGCACATAGATGTATGTGCATCTGATAACACCACAGGGTCGAAATTATTTCACAGTCCTCCACTCGCATGCCCTGTAATTGTATCATAGTTATGGGACGCAAAACCTTGTAATTGAATTTTTTTGCACAGAGTGAATTATGCTTACCAACATTTAATCTGCTGTGCGTTCAGGGTATGCACATAATCAAGCCAGGCATAATGTTTTGTCATGTTCATCTTTTACAGCATCTCCCGTTTCAGCACGTGCCAGAAGAAGACTGTTGGTTGTGGAGTGAACCTAAATTATGTTTTCCTAGCAATGTTTTAGCGTTGTAAATAAACACTCACGTTTGCTGTTTCAGACTCGAGCAAGATTGCAATTTTCTGAGTTGATTGAAAACGCATGGCCAACCTGATGCCAAAATGCTAGAAAAATCTGTATGCAACAAACGCTTGAGGTGATGCTTTTAGGCCATCTTCCTGATGAAGTAGAAAGTTCCTTGTAAAAAACGGGTGTTGCTCGGAATTAATACAGCAACCAGAAATTATTATACACAGCAGGTTCTAACATAATTTTCTAAAATTTGTCAATTTGTGAAATACACAAATTAGATACAAAATTTGTTTTATTTTTCTTGGCAGCACCATGGTCAGCTGCTACAGTTGCCAGTAGAATGGTGTCAGGTAGAGTTCAGAGCATTGCTAGTTGTTTTTGAAAAACTCTTGCACTCTATGTCGCGACAGATGGAAGTGTAGGGAGAGTTAGCGATTAGCAGGCAGATTTGTACAACAAAGGTAGTCATGAGCAAAGAAAAGATCGCTTGACAGCGGGCATGCATTCATATGGCAGAGTGCGATCTCAGACGAGAGAACTGGAACCGAAGGGCCAGGCAGTCCCCAGTGTCAGCGCACTTCAGCAACCACACCAGAGACAACACACACTGATCCGAAGCCAGTCACCAGCCATCAAGGCACCGATGAGAAAGACTCTGTAGGACTATACAATGTTATATCGATGACTGGAAGCTCTTTTGTTTTCTCCAAAACTGTCACAAAAGCCGATATCAAATTGAAAACCAAATACACCAATGTCGGCCCACTCACTAGCCTTCGAAGCCCCGGTGAAGAAGAGGCTGCGAGAGCGTGCCACGTTATACCAGCAACTGAAAGTTCTTCTGTTGTTTCAGAAATTGTGATGAAAGTCATGGAAGTCAGACTGGGGACTGTGCAGATTAGTCCCGGTACATTCACTATATATCAATGCTCAAAATGCTCAAATGAAGAAGAGGCTGCAATAACACAAAACATTGTCATCGAATGAAACATGTCTTCTTTGAAAAACTGGCATCACCGGAGTCGACAGTGTTAAATTGGAGACTGGAAACCTGGCAATGTAGTAGACTCTGAATGTATTCCGTCTGGTAAGCATCATGCCAAGTCGGCAGGACAAAAGCACCACCTCCGTTGCCACCACGACGGGCATGATGATAGTTGAAAACACTTGCACTCGTACTCAAGTGCCTCCCGTAGTGGCCGCGTCACTGAAATTGTTCCAGGAGTAGGTGGTGCGAAACCGGAGGACCCCTCAAGCATGAGCAATGTTGCACTCTAGGGCAATGTTGCATGGCAGACAAAAATGCTCGATCTTGAAACAGTGTCGCAAGATTTGTGATGTGAGTCGAACCAAAAAAGTCCACCGTACGACCTGGGCAGCGGCAGCACCAATACCATGGCAAGCATGATCACGCACAAGGATCTGCGCACCAACACCCAAGTGCTCCTCAGCACGCCCTTGTCCACGAATTGTCCCAGGGGTAGACAGTGTTACCTTATTTACTCGATTCTACCGCGCCCTCGATTGTAACGCGCACCCGGGTTCCACGACTGAAAAAAAAAAAAAGTAAGACATCGATTGCAACGCGTACCCACTTTTCTCATTGGCCCACACGATCACATCATTCGAAAAAACTAGTCCTTTTGGGAGCGTCTTCCATTTAAATAAGAGGTACGGGGGAAGCTTGTGCCCATATGACGTGTAACAGAGCATTGCCGTCACTGTAGTTTTACCGTGGACTGATGTCAGCACGCGAACTGGCTTCGCCCCCTTTTTCTCGACGGTTGTGGTGCGAGGCATGTCGAAGTAAAGAGGCGTCTGATCGGCATTCCCGATTTGCCCAAGCAGGTAGCCGCTGTTGTGTCGCAAGTTCAGGACAAACCTCTGAAAACTGTGAGGCTTTCCATCGTACTCCTCCGGAAACTTTTCGCATATGCCCGTTCGCCTTCGGAGGGAAAAGACTTTCCTCTTCATAAAGTTAGTTAGCCAGCACCTGCTCGCTTTAAACTGGCGCCGCATTAGACCTTTTTCCAAGGCTAACTGCATAGCCCGCCCTTGGAGCAGTTCTGTCGTCACGGGCTGCTCGCTGCTCGAGCACATACTCGCCGAGCAGCTCTTCGATTTGCGGAAACCGACCCTGCTGTGGTCTACTGAAGCCGTTGTGTGAAGCTTTGCTGTCGACAATCTTCTGCTTTTGTTTCCGGCAGTCCCGCACGCACGCTTCAGGAACTCTGAACGATCGCGATAAGGCCCGATTTTCGTCCGTTTTTCGCACGTGCGATGACTTTTCTTTTAACAGCGGCATTGTGGTGCACTCGTCGAGTTTTGGAGTCGGCCCTTCCATGCCGTTGATTGCTAATGAACTACAAGATGATGATCTCCTCAGCACACGTACGAAGTGCCGCACATGGGAAACACATAGGCAGAAATGGCCGACGCGGCATGCCGACGCACGTAGGGGGCGGCCATTTCGGAAATGCCGATGGTAATAGAATGACCGTATTCAGTTTTTTATTTCGTACTTGATTCTAACGCCCATGCGATTTATGAACTCGCTTAACCGGAAAAAAGGTGCGCGTTAGATTCGAGTAATTACGGTAGATCTGATGACAGAGTTCTATTGGACACAGGACACAGATTTGACTCGGGATGGCCTTGTACATGACTGTCCAAAAAGTACACAATGTTAGTTCTGATAACAGTGTCAAATTAGAGGCCGACTTGAGTGCCCCTTATGATAGTCCTGTCAATGAAAATGTCACTAGGCCTACCAATTAAATTATCCCAGTAGTGGATGCTAAACCAGAGGATAGGGTGTAATGGTATGCTAAGAAACCCAGTGCTATTAAAAAAAGAAGAGTAATGCATCTAGAGAGCGGAAAGGGCAATGGCAAGGCCTGCATTGCAATGAAGGCAACAGATCTATGAACATCTTCGCAGCTGAAGATCATCTCGCTTGCGTCATTGTGCCTGGTCAGGTCGTGCCCACTCCACGAGGAGGCAGCGAATTCGGCAATCGATAAAAAGGAACCCTCTATTGGTGGTGTCCAAGAGCACCAATGACAGAAAGCACAATAAAGTTGAAAGAGGATGGAAAAACGCTGAACATTTGAATTCCTACCCATGGCAGCCACATTTCGATGAGTTTGAAATGGAAATAACACCGGTGTTCTTGGATTTAGGTGCGTGTCGATAAACCACAGGGTGTTGAACTTGATAGTCCCTTCCACTGCTAAGTGCCCAGTAATAATATTCTGGTTTTGACATCTAAAAACCCTAGTAATTAAAGTATGAGCAAAGAACCTTCCTCCTGCAACAGACATAGTATGATCGTGATAATAACTTATAAATTTCAGCAAACGTCCATAGCTGCAGCCGATGCCAACGTGCATAAAACTAGTGTACTACCAGTGGGTGTGAGCTATCCGTAACTGGGAGAACAAGAACATAGTCGGAGATCCATGGCGAGCACCTTTGTCTTGTAGCAGGTGTATGTATATACAGTAGACTCTCAAACGTAACCACAGAGGGACCTGAAAAATACATTCCATTTAACAAATGTTTCAATTACTGAGAGGGGAGCAGACCAGAGATACAAAGTTCAGGTACAAAACCATTCTATCATTGGGAGCTGTTTCATTTAAGCAGCAATTCTATTTAAGAGAATTCCGCCTATAGGGAGCCTGTTCTTGTAAGACGAAGATCATAATGAATTGCAGATGTGGATTACCGCAGCCAGTGTATGCTTGCAAATACTAGTGTCGAACCCCCACTGGCTCTCACCAGTGTGCGAGACCTGGCTGATACTCTACAGTGCTTCTTGGTGGACATGAAGTGCAGATCAATAGGCTGCACCTTTGTCCTGCAGCGGATGCATGTAGCATCACTACAATGGTCGGGATGAATTGCGAAATCCAGGCATGTGTCCATTATTGCCGCCAATGTCAGGCATACATGAAACTAGTGTACTACTTAGCCCCCCATAGTGGGTGTGAGCCCAAGTGACTAGTCGAGCAAGAATGCAATTGGAGGTCTAAGGCAGGACCTTAATCCTGCCGCAGACTTGTGTAGTGTAATGGTGATGATGAATTACAAAAGCCGGGCTGTTGCCTATTACTGAAGCCAATGTTGGCATGCACGACGTACAATTTTCAACAACGGGTGCGAGACAAGATGACTAGGTGAACAAGAATGCAATTAGGGATCAATAGGCAGGACCTTTCTCGTGCAGCAAAGTTAAAGTATAATCAGATGACGATTATGATGAATTACGAAAGCCAGCTATTTCCTCATTACTGCAGCCATTGTCGGCGTGCATAAGAATGGAGTACTACTCGACCAATCCCATACAGGGGGTGTGAGTCGCAATGATTGGGTGAACAAGAACATAAACATGCAGTACTACATGACCCATCTCCCACAGTGGGTGTGAGTCACAATGTCTAGGTGCTGAGGCATGTGTCCATTACTGCAGCCAAGGTCTGCATGCTTTAACTTTGAATATTACTTCACCAGTCCCCCACAGTGGGTGTGAAAAACAGTGACTAGGTGAACAAGCACACAAGCATGGAGTACCAATTGGCAAATCCCTCCAATAGGTGTGAGTTTGTGTGAGCCATAATGAATAGGTGAATAACATGAACGTTGAGTACTACTTCACCAATCCCTCACAGTAGGTGTGAGCCAATATGATTGGGTGGGCACCTTATTGCTCTGAAGTGGGGACCAGTCAGGACAATGTCATCGAGGGTAATTTTGTGCTAGGTAAGCCTTGACAAAAAAAAAAGGCCTGCGTTGAAAGCACAGGACAGTTGCAGCGAAAGGTGGACGAGCACCATTTATAGGACCTGTTGTAAGCATTCTAGGGGCTGCTAATACAAGATCGCTTGCAATTTACCCACTACTCTATTAACTGATTTGGTGACTGATGAAGAAGAAGAATTGCGGTTCTTACTCTCCTAATGAACTCGCTCCTATAACGAACCAACCTCACACCTGGGTCCTTAAAAAAAAAAAAAAAAAAAAGGACTTTTTAATGTATTTTTAAAATTTTATATTGGTATGAGAGCTAGTGCCGTTGAAGTTCAAAAAAAGGTTAAGTCAAGCCATTATATCACAAAATAGCAATGCAATAAAAAACAAAACATAGTTTTGCTACCCAAATAAACAGTTGCAAGATGCAAGAGCACGGACGACGTCAATGGAAATTTGTAAGTCGCACCTTTTACGGCGAGGCGCTATCTGTTGAATGCAGGAGAAACCTCTTTGCAGGATGGTGGCACGCAAACACAGCGGCACATAAACAAAGCGCGTGGTGAAATGGCGCCTGCGTGGCATAGAAACATGCCGTGCCCTTGCCATCTTGGACCTATGCAAAATGCAAGCGCACTCACTGCACCAACGGCGCGTTGTGCACATGCAACGTCTACTGCAACCTTTGTGGGCTGCCATCCGACACTGTGTTTTTGTTGTCGGGTTTGTCGTCATGAATTTAGTTGGGCCACCTGCTGCGAAAGGCAAGTTTGGCCGGTACGCTAGCTACATGGCTGGTTACAAACAGCATGTGCTTGAGCATTGGAACAGAGTGGCTGGACCACACTATGGCATCGATCCGCGGGCTTTCATTATGGGAGGAAACAAAAAGAGCTTTGGGCTTCAAGAAAGACTTGTGGCGCATTTCAGGGGCCAAAACAAGCAAAGCCGCGCGCAAATTTTTCGCTGTTATAACTCCCGCTACATTTTTCACCCGTGTAATGAACCCTTCCCACGAATTGGCATCAACTTTTCTGAAAAAAAAAAAAAAGGTGGGTTCGTTGCGCGAGTAAATACGGTATGACTGAGCCCTTTGTAATGGGTGGAAAGCATCTAACGACCCACTCCTAATACACTTCATATTGTCTAACATCTAGTTACATAATTTCCATTCTGTGATGCCTTGTTATTTTACTCTTCTACCATGTTCCTTCTTGACATAACACTAGTTCCGAGCAATGGCATGGCTCAGTGGTAGAATACTGGGCTGGCATGGAGCGGGATCCATTCTCGATATTTTAACGTGATAGCTTTAAAGAGCTTGTTTCGCAGAAAATCTGGCATTGGCGTCGGTGTCGTTGGTTGTGAGCGAAAAATCATCTTATCTGTGATCGAAAAATTGAGAATGATGCAAATAAAATAAGTTATAAAGAAATTCTGGGTCACAGTGTGGATTGAACCCGGAGAGTTTTGTGGCAAGCAGATGTTCTACCACACGGTCGCGCGTCTGCTTGTGAATACAGTGAAAATCACTTCCTCTGCTTGGAAACGCAGTAAAAGAAACTTGCCTCTTTACAAGCACACGCGTATTGTATACATATTTCACAATGCAACATGAAATATTGCATTATAATGTGTGGTACAAGTGTCTATTGCCAGCGGGTGAAAGAACATGTGATTATCGTAATGACTTCGTCGTTTCAAGCCGGTCAACCACTACAAAAGGCATATAGGCTACTGCACCTATTCTCTTAAGGCCACACAGTGGCTGCATAGCAAGTTCGTAGGTTCGCAAGTGTTTGAAGCACACACTGGGAACCGGACATCGCTATCGTCTTCGACTCGTAAAGCTCTTGGGTCCCTAATTTTTTTTCTTCTCATTTCGTGCGATAGTGATTACGGACACCAGCAACGGTGGCGGTCATCTACGGCACCCTTGTGATTTCATAACAGCTTTCATGGGCAAAGGGTAAGGCAGTTTGGGCCTGGTGTACAACTTCCTGGCCATGTCACTGTTTCTAAGGCATTGTTTGGAGAGTTGAAAATTGCCCTGCCCAAGCCGAATTCGCAACTATGCCTGCCTCACCCTTTTTCTTTTTTGTTTCTTTGTACATGTCCAGGTCCTCCTGTGAACAAGGACAAGTTGATAGAACACATTCAGCTGCACGAGATGGTGACGGTGACTCCAACAATAACGAGGTCCAAGAGTGACAAGTATACTCCAAAGGATGTGAGCGCATAATGAAGCTCTAGTGACATATTTAAAAATGTGAGTGCCCTGGTCTGCTTCTTCTTGCATATGCGTATTGGCCTTTGCAGATTTTAACAAAAAGTAAGTTTAAAGTAGTTCTGACTTGAAGCATGCAGTTTCTCAACTGTTTTCAACCTTTGCTAATAACACACGTATTAGGCTATCATGCATCGCCAGACTTTGTGGGAAATGTCCATTGCCATAGAACGTTCTTGTTACCATAATTTGAACAGTAACCATGCTTTTTTCTTAGTTGATAGTTTGAGTGATATTTTGGGGCACTTAGGTGAAAAAGAAACGGGAGAGAGGAACTTTGAAGATCTGTGAATGACATCTTTCGCTTTACCGTTCAATGCACTCTCTAGGTAATTATGTACACAAGTTGTTCTTGCTAGTTGTGTCAACTAGTGGCTAAGATTGTGCACACATAGAAATTTAACCTCCCGCACATTAACTGTCTTCACATATCTTAATTTGCAGTGTACCGTTACACATCGTCACTTTACTGAAGGCACTGCTGATGAGTTGTTCAATGTGCCGCTTTCAGTGAAATGCATCGAAAGTAGAATTCTTGCTGGCTCAAAATGAATATATCTGATGAATGAAATCGCTATGCATTTCTAGCCTGGAGATTTCACTCTGTTTATGCTGAAGCAGGAGGTGAATGACTTCAGGATAAATTTAGTTATGAAGTAATGTAGATTAATTACTCTGAGACACATAGACAAATTTATCAAAACTTAAACACGGATGTAAAAAGGCACACATGTACACACGCACTTGTACATGTGTGCCTCTATTCGGCCATGTTTTTCACAGGCTTTTAGTTCTCTTCAAAATTTGGCGTGTTTACCAAGACAGTGAAACCTCATTAATTGGAACTCAGTTATTTCAAAATACCGCTTAATTGAAAGGATTTCCAATGTCCCGTATCTTGCAATGTAAGTTTGAGTAGATAATTTGAAGCGGCGGCTGGCACCAGTCCGGTTAACTCAAAAACTTTGGGTGTCATGTACCAGTTCCAGATCCCGATTTCGCCGCGATTCCGCTGAAACGACGGCCCTTAATAGCCACAAAGCAATGCAACGTTCCGATACTAATGAGTGGCAGCTGAAACACCCTACCCTCTCAAATTCCTGCGCAAAAAAGAAAAAGAAGAAAGAAAAAGAAACGGTTCCATGGTCAACCAAAATGTGCGCCTGCAGAAAACGAGACTTGCTTCACTGCAACATAGCAATAATGCGCGGGCAGCATATCGCATGTTTCTTGCAAGGTCAGAGGGTCATGGTTTACCTTTTATTTCTGGGGTTGTAAAGAAATTAATGAAGTACAGTATGGCGGAATTCGCGATGTATGCAAACCTCCGATTGCTGGTTGCTTCAGCAATTCTTGCCTTTCCCTTGCAATGCCGCCGGAGTTCTTGCCAGCAACACCTACTTCGAAAAATAAGTTCGAAAATTTAAAAGATTACTTTTCTCAGCTAAAACACATTGAGAGTTTTGTCATAATAGTCATTAATAAACTCCTAATTATACCAGAAGGAATGTGCGAATTCTTGCACCATGACGTGCTGACAGCAGTGAGGAGCAGTCGACATGCTTCCTGCGTGTCGCTACTATGTTGCAGTGAAGATGTCTTGTTTTCTGCAGGCACACATTTCAGCTAATCACGACAGCGGTTTTTTTTTTTGTGTGTATGGCAGCAGCAAAGCCTACCGTTTTTTCATATTTGCGGCAAAATTAAGACGACGCATTGCTGAAAACCTAGCTCTTGGTGCCGCAAGCTAGCCGGCACGGCAAGCGACGAGCACTGACTACTTTGAATAGTTTGAAGTTGCTTGCTTCTCACATTTTGTATGTTCTGTTAATTCAAAAACCCACTTAATTTGAAGATTTGTTGTGGCCCCAATGACTTTGAATTAACGAGGTTTAACTGTAGTTTTCTTAATAGGTTCCTCCTGAAGGACTAACCAAGGAAGTGCAATATTATGAGCTTCGTTTTTATTTGTTAGACACAATAATAATTAAACCACACTATAAAGGCTAGGAAGGAATAGAGGATGTTATTTTGTAGTATCATGACTAGCTTGAAGAATGTGGAGGAAAAAATAGCTCTGTCGGCGTCAAGTTATCTGTTCGTCTACTTTCATCACGCTTTCATCATGGTGCCACCTGCATTTGTTGTCTCATTTTCATGTATTTCAGTTACACCCTCAAAACTTGCTAGCAGTACTCGTCGCAGATCGCGTCGCAATGTTCAGGAAGCCTCACAAATGTCCGAGATCGTTCCGTTAAGATTACGTGCAGCTTGCGTGTAATGAAGTTTCTTCCTCAGCTTTCGCAAGTGCCAGCGATACAGAAACTTTGATGGCGCTTGTATAAATGCCAACGTGCCGTGTCAGATTATCAACGGCGGACACTCTGTTTGCCGCTATCAGTGCACAGTGTGCATCGCTTACTGTAGGTTGTCCTTCCGCTTCCCGGCCATAGGCTCAGTCAAGTTAGACATGCCGACTGCTGTAAATATCAAAATCGTGTGACAACGGTTGCAAAAAGACATTACCCCATACTTTCTTTGCCATGCTTGTCAGTTCAAATATTGCTGAGAGGATTAAGACAAAGCTACTTTTACTGAAATTTAATATGTTGTGTTTCAGGGTGCGAACCCACGTCAGAGAGAGAAAAAGAAGGAGAGGACAGGCAGTGGCAGCAGCCCCTGACCAGCTTGTGCCCAAGAACTCGTGGCCACGAAGCGTGTCTGTCGTCCTTTCGAGTTTTTTTCTCGTGTTTCGGCACAGCACGACGACGGCACTTCCAAATATGGCTGTTGTTACATGGCTCGCACGTGGTTCTTTCCTTACGATTCTTTTTTTTTTTGAATTTGTATCCCACCCTTTCTCTTTTTTTAATATGTACATGTGATACAATCCCTTTTGGGCACGGCCTCCTTGTTACCCTTTCTCGTGCTCTCTCGGGCTAGCGGAGTTGCCTTTGGTGATGCAAAACTTGCATAAAACATTTGCTTGTGAATATCTGTGCTTGTGTGTGTGTGTGTATGTGTCAGTGATAACTGCGTACTGATACTTAAGTAGGAAAATGCATCCAAGATGCACACTTGATTACAGTTGAAGCACTCCTCTTTGTTTTTCTTTTATATTAATTTTCTCAGTTTATACTGCCGGTATATAGCGGTGGTGCTGTAGCGATCCTGTATGTTGCACCCAAGCGTGATTGTATCAGAAAGCGATCAGTATCAGTCAGTATGGCCGCTTTTGAGATGCGTGCTTGTTCGTCCCACTGCGTTTCTGCTTTGCTTGTTGTTAACAGTTTTGCATCACCGGCACTGTGCATGCTTCGCTGGGGATTTTTCAGTACGGTGCAAGTCATCGACAAAGACATGCAGCGAGTGTCTCCTATGCGAAACACTGTGTGCATGTGTATTCATTTATTGAATCAACTTCTACATTACATTACTAAAGTGTGGGTGTCCTGTTGCTTCTTTTATCGTTTCCTTTGTGTCGGCATTTTTGGGTGTGGCAACATTTCGATACAGCCACTTTTTTTAGTCCTTGGTTTTCTTTGAAAGGACTTCTTTAAACAAATGTTCCAAATTGAGATGACAAGTGGGGAGTGCTCTCTCGCGAGGTCGCGGAAGGTGTTGATATGGCAGTGCACTGGTTGCAAGGTTTATATCATCTACTCCGGGCTATAACCTTGCTCTGCTGTTATATTATAGTCTGGCTTAGATGATTGTTGCAAGGGAAGAGACACACTATCGTGGCAGCACTTGGTGAATTATTCATTATTATTTTTTTGATAGGCAAGCCTCATTCTTATTTTATAGAGCTGCATGCAAAGAATCACTGGAGGTCCACAATTGTGCATCAACTTTTGGTAATTTTTCTTCAGTCAGCACAACCTCCTTTCACTTTTCTCCTTGTACATTCCACATTGGCTTTAGATGTTTGCTTCGCATGTTTGAAATGCGTGGCTTGGCGACTTAAAGAAAAAGTGTGCGCTTGTGTTACGAGACGAGTTGCATCTCTAAGACTTCTTTTTATTCGAATGTATTTCTGTAAGACAGGAGAGTCTACTCCCCTCTCCCCCGCTGAGATTTTTGCAAATGCTGCTCAACTCTCTGATCTCGTTTTTCTCGGTCAATTGTGATAACAGCCCCTCGTAAACTGTGACATTTTCTGCGATGCTCAGTGTTTTCTGTCAGATCTATGGTGACAGAAGTTGCTTGGATGACCCGATTTCCAATTTGGCACCTCGAGCAGACGCTGGAAGCAGTTCGTTGCAAAATTTCAACTTTGGCTGCTTTGTCGAGATACATTGCCGAATCGTCGCCATCGCATTGATTAGGAGGTGGTACAGGCCTCCATTGGCAGAGTCTAGCGAGAGCTGTGAGTTGATTAGTGCTTGCAAGTGTGAGGGGCGCGTGTATGGAGTGTGTTTGCAATACTGTATGTGCACTGTCTTAGTCTTTTTGTTGTTGTTTTTCTCTCTAGGTCTTTTTCTTGCGATCAAGAAGGCAGGTATCTTATCGGCCCCATTCTTATTTTCGCATATGATCAAAAAGAAAACTTTCCATTGTGACCAGACCGACAGATGTGTGTACTGTCTGAACATTGTCTTTTGCCAAGCGGTGGTGTTGTCTGTAGCGTGAAGCATTCTAGTCTTTCTTTCTCTTTGATACTACTTTGTTTTTTTAACTGAAGGGCTTGGGAATAGAATGGTTGCGTCTTATTTATTTCGAACTTTAGGGCAGAAGAGAATTTATTCTAACTTGGCGCCTACTTCCCTCAAATGGGCAGACCATGCGTCAAGCGTTGTTCTGGCCTTGCAACAGTTCATGGTGCTTGAAGAAATGAGTTTTCTCGTTTTAAGGTTGAGAGATACTCGCTTCTCACCCATCTTGTGCCTTTTCGGTGGTTGCAGAAAGGGAAATTTTTTAACTCCAACATTTTATTCTAATGAGCGTCGATTCACTGATATTCATAAAAAACAAGTTTTCTCTTCTTTCTTTACCAATGCTCACCAACTGAAGTAGCGAAAGGTCCACATGGCCCCCTGTTCTTACTGTCTTAATGCTTCACAATTTTTTTATGGAAATTGTTGATATTGTGGGCATTAAGGCATTGTTCTCTCTTTAACCTGGCTGCCTTCCTTGAAACTGCCTGTGGCAAACATGCATTTCTAAAGAGAGGAAAGAGAGGAAAGAGATTTAAGATGAAGCCGTTTGATCTTGTGATTTTAGTGAACATTCATGTGAATGTGTGATAGTGCATTGTTACCCCTGGGAATGATTATACATTTGTGTGGAGGCATGGAACCCACATCACTGCTCTGGAACAAGTTGTACAGCAAAAGTGTACAGTAAAGACCAATAAAAATATGTGTTGTCTTGTGGTACATAAATTGCCCAGTGCTCTTTCTTTCCTGGACTATGTATATAAGGAATCACAGTGCTTATTGCAAATTGAATGGAGAGAACAATTGATGAGAAAAACACTACAAATAGACATCTTAGGACTGGCATCACAATGCATATATGATGTGTATAGGTATGTATAAGTTACATGGGTCTATGTATAGAAATTTCATTCCTTGTTGGATAAAGTCTATTTTAAGAAAGCTTTTTATTTGTTGTCACGGAAATAAATGTAAAAGATAAATCCTATATTCAACGCCAGACTTCTTTTTTTTTTTTAGGGGCGAAGCTCCTGAAGTTGTCGGTAGTGCGTCCGTGAGGTATGTAGTAGTCGTAGTAGTAGGTATATCCACCTCTCGTTTAGTCCTTGCAAAGTCCGCTGGATGGCGGTACTTCTGTATGATGAATATATCATGAAAAGATGCGAGATGGCGGTGTAGTGTTCACTAGATGAATGCACGGACGGAGAAGCAGATAGATGGATGGACAGACAGACAGATGCACTGACGAATGGACGCATGGAAGCACGGACAGAGTGATGAAAGCTTTCCCCACTCATCATCCTCAAGTCTGTGGATATGCTGTGCTTTTGTTTTTCTCATGGAATTGACCATATTCAGTTTGGTTTAGAACTTTACAGCAAATCTGTATAAAATCTGGGTAGTTGTAGCCTTATTTGCAGAAAACCCCCTAAAGCCTCTGTTAAAGCACTCAAAGCATAAAAGTGGTGCCTTCTATAAAGGGGCTGAAGAAACTAATGCACTACAGTGGAAAAAAAATTTTTTGTGGCTTGAACCCAGTCCCTCAAGCTTTGAGGGCATGTCTTAAACTATTAGCAATACTCTATGCACCAACACTTTTAAATGCGAAGCATTCCTTTGCGAACTTTGGCAACTTTGAGTGTATCTATCTATCTGTCTATCTCTATCTATTTATCTATCTATCTAGCCACCTACGACTTCTAGCTCTCCTGGCCGGTTTGATAATGGTTTGGTAATGTTTCGGTAATGGTTTGGTAATGGTAATCGTGTTTTGTCATACCAAACTTTGTATGGCATAACATGACTGTATTACGAGCATATTTGACTTGTCAAAGCATGAAAATCATGACATGTATGTCATGATTTACATTTCATGGTCCTGCTGCTCTTGTGGTGGTTTTGTTCACTTGACAAGGTGAAAAACTGGTATGGTATGACATGATTGAATGGCGAATACAAGTGACAGACCCGAGCATGAAAATCATGACTTGTGCATCATGTAACAACATGACTACATGCCACGCTCATGATGCGCTTGTGGCCGTTTTGCTAGCGTCACATATACCAAATTTGGTATTACGGTACATGAATGGATGACGAAGGTATGCGACTGGTGCAAGCATGATAAACATGAGATGCGTGTCATGCAACAACCTGACCACACGCTACGCTGATAATGCGCTCGCGGCCGTTTCGCTAGCTTCACAACCAAATTCGGGATTACGTTACGCGAACGGACGACCTAGGTAAATGACACATCCAACCATGATAAGCACGACATGTGTGTCACGTGACAACGTGGCTACATGCCACACTCGTGATGTGATCGCGGTCGTTTTGCTAGCTTCACATATGCAAAATTTGGTATTACGTGACGTCAATGGATGACAAGTGTATGTGACTGGTGCAAACATGGTAATCATGAGGTGTGTGTCATGCGAGAACATAGCTGCATGCCACAGTAAAGGCGCCAGTACATTTCGGCGTTCGTTTCGTAGCGTCACGCCGGCGTTGCCACGCCAGGCGCCGGTCCTGCCATATATTTGGAGGCGTGCGCCGTGGTGCGTTGCTTCGACGCATGCGTGTGTGAGCGCGTCTGGCGTCTTTCCGTCACGAAAAGAGGCAGACGCAGTGCTGTCTGCCTAACGCATCGACGCGAAACGCAGCATGTCGCCTTTCGCGCCGGTGCCTTCGGGCCGCGCCGACAGACGCTGGTCGCGCCTGCTGGCAGAATATAGAGTGCTCGCGTTTTGCTAACGTAGCGTTGCTGTGGCCAGCGTTCACGCGCGTCAACGTTACGTTGTAGTATATTAATTGGGCCCTTTATGATGCGCTCGCGGCAATTTCGCTAGCTCCACATATACCAAATTTGGTGTTAACAATGAAAGACGAAGTAGCTCCACATATACTAAATTTGGTATCACGTGACTTGAATAGTTGGCAAAGGTAAACGACGCATCCAAACATGATAATCATGACACATAAGTCTTGTACGGCATAATTTACCTCCACCTCGTAACGTTGTGCTGATTTTAAAGTTACATATCACCATTCCTCATTCGTGGTTCGCATATCATCAATTCACACTGTACTTGGGATCTACCAATTTTTTTCTTTAATGTAGCTGACAGTACTAAAGTATTAACCGACACTTGCAAAATGTGAATCGTACTCAAAATCTAGACCACTTGATGCCTTCATGTTCCAACCGCCATCGTTGGGCCCCGGAAACTCGTCGCTAAGTCTCGGTTTAAAGGAACATGCACGCTCACCGCGGTTGCCGGATATCCTAAGATCCAGTTGAACGGAGTGAGGTTTATGTGAATGTTCGCGTTTATTGCCTTTCACAAGTTTTTACAAATAAGAAAAATTCAATACCCCAATGAAGAATTCCTTTGTTTAATATCTTTTCCTATTGAATTCAAATGAGCTGAAGTGCGTTATATCTCTTTTATATTGAATTTTAAATCGGGCGAAACGCGGGAATCAGGTGATTGACTTGCGTTCGTAGCGCTTGCCTCCGCTCCTTCTCACCCCTCACTCAGCGGTATTAGAAGTTGGATCGCGCTCAGTTATCTCGCTTTGTTAGCGTGTCCACTACGGCAAAGATAAAGACAGCCAGCTGTGGCGGGCAAAGACCGGGAGCCGCAGTGAGCTACGCCGAACAAGTCGACCATGCATGCATTCGTCGAAGATGGCTTAATCGGGCAATAACAGATGTTTTCTGCGGTTCTGCGGTGTGCTAACCCGGGGATTTCTCGTTGTGCAAGTTTTTTAGAGTTTCCCAAAGGCAACGGGTGAGCACAAGAATTTGGGCCCATTATTTGAGCAAGTATTGATTTTGCATGAGTACAGCCGCGGTCACGTCTGTGGAGAGCACGCGAGCAGCCAGTTTTTGCTCCACCGCGCGAAACCTTGAGACAGTTTCGGTTTCTGAAATGTTGCATCAGGAGCGTTCGTGTCTTAGTTGTGAGGCTGACCACATCAGAGCCCGATACTGCCTCAAGGTTTCGCCCCACAGTGCAATAACCAGCGGCTTACGTGCTTTACACAGACGTGGCCGCGGCGGTACACACAAGTTAACCCAGTTCTCTTCAAGCCTGAGTGCCTGACTGGACTGACAGCAGTGCAGTGTCGCTTGACTGAAGATGGGAGCCAAGCTCCTGTCAGGGAAATGCGTTTATTGAAAGGCTTGAATTTAAGTTGGCTCGGCTACATAGTTTTAGTTTCTTTTACTTTTGGCGTACAGTCAAATTAAATGATGTCGTGCAATGATAGGTTGGTTCGTGCTCAAGAAAGTCTTATAGCGGTGGTTTGAAAATTTGTGCGTCTTTACTTCTAATAGCGTCACTTAAGTGCACGTGATGGATTAAATGCTTCTAAAAGTTATTACAGAAAATGTCGATAGAGCCAGCGCTTTGACCAGTGAACTTTTCTTCGTCAAGGCAACGCTCTCCCTGACGAAGACAAGTCGACTTGCCGAAACGCTGTTTTCAGCGACGTAGTTACTCGAAAAAACTGCTGATTGCTTCAAGCCACTGCGTGCTTCTGAACTTCAGTCTCGTTTGGTACTCAGGTTCTCTAAGAAATTTCTGCGCACCGTCAGAACAAACGGGATTGAGTCAAGTACGACGTGTCGTATCCACGATTGTTGATAATTTTCCCATTGGTTCGAATATTCTGGGCTCAACATTTGTTCATTATGTCCATATGTTAGTTGAAAATTAAAGCTGCGTTTATGGATTGACACTTTCACACTACGTGTGGGTATTGTTACGCCTGGGAGTCCCCACAGAACGTCCATGCCTCTGCAAAGGCAATCTGTGTCAAGGCCAGCGATCGAGCCCACCTGAAGCAATCAACTCAACGACGTCATCACGCGGTGGCGCCGGTATGTCTTAGGCAACGCACAGCGAGCTCACTCAGCCCACGAGACGGATGAAGCAATCAGCGCCTTCCAGTCTGGCGAGTCTAACGCAATGCATGGCAACATCACTCGTCCTTGGGAGCAACCCGACGCAACGGATCCCGATTTGATGATCATGACACAGCCCAGCGGTGGGTCCCCACTGGAGAATTCTGACATCACGGCCAGCGGCGCTTCTGGTTGGACGTTGGTGACGCAAAATATCCACCCGGTGCCTATAAAAAAGCCAGGCGGCGCGTCGCCAGCAGTTGACCTATGCGTCAGAGAGAAGCCAACGTATGCGTGCGAGAGAAGACATCTCGTTGCTTCGAGCCCTTTCCCTGTCAGCGCGGCCGTGGTCCTTGGAAGCGGCGAGTTTTGTGGCGCCTTTCGTAACCTCGTTGGCGGTGCACTTCGTAACAGTGGATGGCAGCTGCGGGATCGGTCGGCGTCAGTGACATCGATGCAGTGAGTGCATGATGTTTTCCACTCAGTTCACCAGACCACTCTATCACAGGTTATAGTACCTTAGAGAAGGACTGTGTGAAGCATTAGAGTGAGCTTTGATCGTTTCAAACCACGTCGGAGTGCTCTGAAACCAAAGTTAATGTAGAGGGTGTCAGTACACCTGTGTTAGAATTCTTCGCGCGTCTTGTTAGTAGACTTATAGTGGGTACGGCAAATATATTCCTAACAGGAGAAACAGCAATAGGCTAGTGTGAACGATGGAGAACCTTAAAGTGAAGGAACTCATCGAGATTTGTGAGGAACTTGGCATTACTTTGGACCGTGCGAAACGAAAGCAAGCGGTCCTTGAGATCATGAAGGATGAAGGAGTGTCGGCTGAGAAATCGATGAGGCCTGGGCGGATATCAAAGCATGCCGTGAGGAGGCTGAAAGGCGAGAACTTCGCTAACGTGAAGCTGAAAGGCGCGAACTTCACGAGCCTGAAGAGGCCGAGAGACAGGAGCGCCTCGAGTTGAAACGAATACAGGTGGCAATCCTACAGTGTTCGCAGGCACCTAGCGTAGCTTCTGCGACAGTTCAGGTCCGCGGTTATAGAATTCGGGACCAACTACCAACTGCCACCGTTCGTAGTAGGCGAGGACATGGCGAAGTATCTCGGGAAGTTTGAACACGTCTGTGAGCGAAATGCTTTAGAGCGGTCATTTTAAGAGCAGAAACTGTTAGCTATTCTTCCCGGCGAAGTGTCCGACGTAATAACTCGCTTGTCGAGGGTAGCGTTTGAGAGCTATGACGATCTCGAGGTTGAGGAAGTGTTCTTGAGACGTTAAAATTTGTCACCCAAAGCTTTCAGAGAAAAGTTCTGGTATGCTAAAAAGGGGAATCAGTCACACGTTGGCTTCGCGTTTCATCTTAAAGCCGATTTAATTGAATGGCTCAAGGGCGAAGGTGTTTATGACTATCGCGATAAAGAGGTAGATTGCATTGCATTGGAGCAATTCTACTGCTGCATCGAGGAGGATGTCAAGCTTTGGCTGCAGGACAAACTTGGTGAAGTACAACTAAACAAGGCGGCAGATTTAGCTGAGAAGTATTATACTCGCCGAAAGTTGCATAGCAGGGCCGTGCGCGTTGAAAAGGATGAAAGGAAAGGGGGCTTTTAAAAAAACCTGATAAACGGAAACCCGCTCCGCAACGTAATTTCAGAAAAGATCCGTCTCTTACGAAGGACACTGTTGGGGAAGAGCAAACGGAAGCGGAGAAATCGAGTGACATTTCTAAACAACGCACTGATACTACACGGACGTTCGAATCACGGAAGCCCTTAATTTGCTACAACTGCAAAAAGGAAGGGCACATCGTGATAAACTGTAAGCAAAAGTTTGCTTTCGCAATAATTCGATAATTGGAAAAGAACATGTGGTTGTTAGAACCGCATCTCCAAGAATGTAGTGTGAATGGGAAAACGCGTCGAGCACTTCAAGACTCAGCGGCAACCATAGACGTTGTCCATCCTTCGTTGGTGTCTCCGGATGACTTTACAGGAGAATGCGCGTGGGTCAGGCAAGTCGCCGAGGAGCAGAGTGCTTGCTTACCAATCGCTACAGTTGTCATTGAACGCCCGTTCGCTTGGCTTCACACCGAAGCGGCTGTGTCTGCCGCGCTTCCCGATCGTTTTCCTTATTTTTTCTCTAATAACTCAGCTAGAGCAGCTTCTCAAAGAGCAGGGTAAATCGTTCTTCTCCAACTTAGCGTACATGGCCCTCACGCGATCGCAAGCGTGAAAGCTTTCGCAGGATTTTGACCTTGTGCATTGTGGTCAAATACCAACTGCAAAGGCTGCTGATCTGTGTGACCTTGGCGGCGAGTCAATGGAACCTCAGACTGGAAATTCTCCATGTGAGTCATTTGAGCAGTCACTCGAGCGGCCCGTCGCTGCAGCGACTGGCGTGGTCTATGTCGGTGGAGGAGACGACATGACGCATTGAGTCAGAGCGAGAGGGCTGCAACGCTCTCGCCTGTAGCGGAAAATTCAAGTGAGCTGTCGAGGGTTGATCGTAAAACGCTCATTCCAGAGCGGCATGAGGACCTCTCGAATATAGCGCTAATAAGAAGCGTAAAGCTGGGAACACAGGAAAAGGATTTTTCTTTTTATGAGAAATCAGGACTCTTACATTGTAGTTACACAGATGTGCAATGTAGCAAGAATGAGCAGCTCTTGGTATTGCATGGGTATCGTCACCTAAAAGTGGCCGGTTACTGAGGTGGAGCACGATACTCCCACAGCACAATTTTAACTCACAAAAAAGGAAAGCTAAATGCTAATGCAGACGCAATGAGCCGTGCGTTTAGTTAGTACCTTCTCCACCTTTCAGTTTCTCGCTGGCGATTGGGGCAAAATTTTGACCTCATCACGACAGCTGAGCGCTCTCGTCCAGAGTGAGCTCAAGGGGCCATCTTTATGTTGTATTCTAATTCGTTACGTTGTTGTACGTGTAAAAAATTGAGTTCTCATTTTAAGAGTCTTGTGTCCCACATGTGCCTCTTGATGTAGAGGGAACGAAATTCCGATATGTTGTACTATACTTTGTCTGGTGTTCTGTCGGGTGACCGAGGGCACTTGCTTGTGTCGTGTGTTGTCTGTTTTCGAACCGTTCTTGACAAGTTGCAGAACCATCGGCATGTGCTGAAACCAAAAATTGTCAGAAGAGACGAGTGAAGGTGGCCGACAAGTTGTGGTGACAAGCCAGCGGAGCTGGGATCCGTCCTCAAAGAATGGATGTGTTCACGAAACTGAGCCTAGAGCTACATTCTCCCCATGGCTCTGGAGGCGAGTCTGGAAGGACCTGGCGAACGAGTGCGCCCGACATCCGAGCCACGTGGAAGCAGCTCGTCTTTTTGGCGCATTGTCTGGCGGCGGGGGCACTGTTACGCCTGGGAGTCCACACCGAACAACAATGCCTCTGCAAATGCAATCTGTGTCAAGGCCAGCGATCGAGCCCGCGTGACGTGATCAACTCAACGACGTGATCAAGTGGCGGCGCCAGTCTGTCACGCAACGTACAGCGTGCTCCCTCAGCCCATGAGCCCGTTGAAACAATCGGCGCCTTCTAGTCTGGCGAGTCTTACGCAATGCGTGGCAACCTCACTCGTCCTTGGGTGCAACCACGTGCAGCGGCTCTGGTTTTTATGAACATGACGAGGCCCAGCGCCGGGCCCCATTGGAGGATTCCAACATCACGGCCAGTGGCGCTTCTGGTTGGACGTTGGTGGCTCAAAAGATCAACCCGGTGCCTATAAAAAAGGCCTGTGGCGTGTCGCAAGCAGTTGACCTATGCGGCAGAGAAGCGGACGGATGCGTGCGAGGGAAGACATCTCGGCTCTTTGAGTCCCTAAGCCGTCGGCCGGAAGGCCGAATTTGTAACGCTTCTATTTCTATGCTGTACAAAAACATTGCCCTAACTTACCGTCGTCTCTTCCGCTCCTCTATCAGCTCTGCGCAGAAGCAGTCGCGAGCTGAGTAACACACGCTACCAAACAGCTGGGGACCTTGGCGGCGGAGTTCAGAGCAGTGGCGCCTTCGGGACCGTGTTGGCATCTCACCTTCGTAACAACATTTACCGAATTCGGTGTTACATGAGGTTAATGAATTACGTAATATGAGTGGTGATTACGTAATATGAGTGGTTCTTACTGACAACACGCGTGTTATTGTAAGAACATGACAGCCATACCACGCTCATAGCGTGCTCGCTGGCCGTTTTGCTAGCTCCAAAATACTAAGTTTGGTATCACGTGATTGTAATAGATGACAAAGGTGTACGACACATCCATCATGATAATTATGATAGCAGAAGGTCATGTAACGGCATCATTACCTCCACTGGTAACGTTGGGGTGATTTCAAGGTGACAAAACATTTCTCAATCACTGCTTTGCATAGATCAGATTCACACTTGTTATGTGAAATGTGCAAAAAAAGTATGTTAAGGCGAAGCATTATTAACGGAACTCTGGCGACTTTGAGCGTAATCTATCGATCTATATAATCTATCTATCGATCTATCTATCTATCTTACTATCTATCTAGCTATCGATCTATCTATCTATCTATCGATCTATCTATCTACTATCTATCTATCTATCTATCTATCTATCTATCTATCTATTCTATCGATCTATCTATCTGATCTATCTATCTATCTATCTATCTATCTATCTATCTATCTATCTATCTATCTATCTATCTATCTATCTATCTATCTATCTATCTATCTATCTATCTATCTATCTATCCTACTACTATCTATCTATCTAACCATCTCTCTATCCAGCCGCCGCCTACGAGTTTAGCTCTCCTTGCCGTTCAGCAATGCTATCAATACCAAACTTTTCTATGGGGTAACATGACTATATGAAGAGCATATATAAATAGTCATAACATGAAAATCATGACATGTATGCCGTGAATATCACGATTTCTATTGAATGGTCCTGCAGCTCTTGCAGTGGTTTCATTCACATGGCATGTTGCAAAACTGGTATAAGGCATGATTGCATGGCGAACACAAGCCGCAAACCCTAACATGAAAATCATGACATTCTTGTCATGTAACAACGTTGTCATGTAATCGTTGTAAATATCTGTAAATATACGTTTCCTTGTAAGATTATTGGTGGAGGTGCTGGGTACGCCTACCTGGCTTTTCCGGCAAACCAACACGGAACTTCGGAGTGGTCGCCACCTTCATTTTCCTGCAATGGCTCAACAGGCCCACCCACAAGAGCAACAGCAGCCGCAGCTGCAGCAGCAGCAGCACCAGCAGCACCAGCAGCAGCTGCCTCCTCTGATTCTCCTGCCTCCACGAGACCCCGTAACCTTCTCGGACACAGGCAAGGACAAGGTGAATGTTGAAGATTGGGTCGCTTTGTACGAGCGCGTGAGCGAATAATATAGGTGGGACCCTACGTTGATGCTGGCCAACGTTGTATTTTACTTGCGGGATACGGCGCTCACCTGGTAGGAGACGCATGTGTCGGAGTTGACCAGCTGGGACGTTTGCAAACTGAAGCTTCTCGAGTTATTCAGCAGGCCATTTGGGCGACAGCAGGCCGCGAGGAAAGACCTGGAATGTCGCGTGCAGACATCGACAGAATCATATGTATCTTACATACAGGACGTATTGGGCCTCTGTCGAAAGGTGGACGAGAACATGAGCGAAATTAACAAAATCGCTCACATATTAAAGGGAATTGCCGATGGCGCCTTCAATCTGTTGATCGTTAAAGATTGCGCCACCGTCGACGCGGTTGTGAAGGAGTGTCAGCGCTTCGAGCACGCCAAGAACCGTCGCATAAGCCGCCAGTTTGCGCGTCTGCCTAATACGCCAGCCACTTCGACCTGCGAAGACAGCCCCAAGTCCACGCAAACTACATCGTCCGAAAATGTCACCCGAATCGTTCGCCGTGAACTCGAAGCAATGGCTCCTGCAGCCATCGCCTCTGACGGTCCTCAAGACAACGCATCCACCGTCTCCCTCATCCAAGCTGTCGTTCGCCAAGAAATAGCAAATCTCGGCATCACACCTGTTTGCGCTGTTCGCACCACCGAGAGCTCGGCTTCTGTTAACCAGATTCCGGTGTACCCTTCACGCTACCCTTCCCGCTACCGGAACCCTGCTGAATGGAGAATGTCGGATGATAGACCGATCTGCTTTCACTGCTCTCGCGCCGGCCACATTGCACGCTACTGTCGCAATCGTTGGTCATCCAATTCATCTTGGAACACTGGGACATGGCGTCGCTTTGAAGGCAGTTCTCGCCGCTTTTCTACTCCGTACGATCCACAGCCTGCTCCTAATAACGTTCAGGGCCGAAGGTTCAGCCGGTCACCATCACCCCAAGGCCACCGATCTCTCTCGCCGATGATTTCTCAATCCAGGTCCCCTGCACGACCTGGGTCCTCAACCTCGGGAAACTAGACCATGCAGCTCCCGGAGGTGATGCTGCATTAACGACCCATTCTTCAAATCCTCTGTTGACGATTCCTACACGCCGCAATATTTTGGACCTTTTGGTGGATGATGTTACCGTTACAGCCCTCATAGACACTGGTGCACAAATTTCAGTCATGAGCGCTGCTCTCTGTATTAAACTGCGAAAAGTGATCACGCCTCCTATTAAGTGTGCAGTAATGCTTGCCGATGGGAGCACATCTGCCGTTCTCGGCATGTGTACCTTTCGCGTGTGTATTGATGGGCGCCAGACCGTCGTATTGTTCACCGTGCTTGAGCAGTGCCCACAAGACGTGATTCTTGGCCTCGACTTTATCTCTGCGCACTCCGCCCTTATCGACTGCTCGACGGGTCTTCTTCAGTTGGAACTGCCTTTTGACGCCGCTGTTGCCCGTGATGCTCAAAGTCACCTTTGTGCCGCCGAGTTCCTGCATCTTCCGCCGCAAGCCACGACTTACGTGCAGCTCGTGTGTGATCCGCCTGTGCGCGATGGTGAATATGTCGTTTCACTTATTACCGACGTTGTGCTAAAGCACTCCATTGCTGTCCCGCACACCGTGGTAAGAGTATGCCACAACCAGACCCATCTGTCTCTTTTGAACTTTGGTTTCTCCACGCATGCGCTGCCTGCTGGTATTAAACTAGGCGTCATGTCGTCGTTGCAAGAGTGTGATATTTCTGAACTGTCGGCTCAGCAACCTACTCCGCACGTCAACTTGCTCACTGCGCCCAACCTGTCAAGCATTGACATTGCCAAAGTGATAGCGCCAGATCTTTCGCCCTCCAAAGCACAAGACCTCCACCGTCTGTTGACATTCTATACGGACATATTCGATCTTGACAACCGCCTTTTAGGCCAGACATCAGTTGTGACCCATCACATCAACACCAGCGATGCCAACCCAATTCATCGCCGCCCTTACCGCGTCTCCGCTACCGAACGCTCTGTCATCCAGAAAGAGGTCGAGAAAATGCTCGCCAAAGGCGTCGTCGAACACTCATCTAGTCCGTGGGCATCCCCGGTCGTGCTTGTCCAGAAGAAAGACAACACATGGCGGTTTTGCGTCTACTATAGACATCTCAACAAGGTCACTAAGAAGGACGTTTACCCTTTACCAAGAATAGATGACGCCCTTGACTGCCTTCATGGCGCAAAGTTTTTCTCGTCCATTGACCTTCGATCTGGTTATTGGCAGATCGCTGTTGACCCACGGGACCGAGAAAAAACAGCATTTGTAACCCCCGATGGGTTATACCAATTTAAAGTAATGCCGTTTGGGCTTTGTAATGCGCCGGCCACCTTTGAGTGCATGATGGATTCCCTTCTGCGCGGCTTCAAATGGTCCACTTGCTTATGCTACTTAGATGATATAATTGTTTTTTCACCGACGTTCGCAAGCCATCTAGAGCGACTGTCCAGTATTCTCCAAGTATTTCGCAACGCTGGTCTCCAGCTTAACTCCTCCAAATGCCGTTTCGGCCGTCGCGAAATAACGTTACTTGGTCACCTCGTTAACGCATCTGGTGTACAGTCCGATCCGAACAAAATTCGCGCACTGACTCAATTTCCCGTGCCCTCTTCTCATAAGGATGTACGAAGCTTCCTTGGTTTGTGCTCCTATTTTCGCCGCTTCATCCGAAATTTCACCGATATTGCGCGGCCTCTCAGCGAGCTTCTTAAAAAAGACACCCCATTTACTTGAAATTCGCCTCAGAGTGCTGCATTTTCGGCGCTCATTGCAGCCCTCACGACTACGCCAATATTAGCCCACTTCGATCAGACTGCCCCGACAGAAGTTCGTACGGACGCGAGTGGCCACGGAATTGGGGCTGTTTTAGCTCAGCGTCAGCATGGACGTGACTGTGTCATAGCCTACGCCAGCTGCCTTTTATCCCCTGTCGAGAGGAACTATTCCATCACCGAAAGAGAGTGTCTTGCTCTTGTTTGGGCTGTCGCTAAATTTCGCCCGTACCTCTTCGGCCGCAGTTTTAAGCCCAAACCTCATAAGCGCGAAAATGCACGCGACAGCGACAAGCGACGCGACGTAGATCGGCTTCGCGCGATCAGTCGCTAGCACAGGCAAACCTCATTCACGCGACGGCTTCGGCGAGCGAATTCCACTGTTGCTGGCATGAGGCCGTCTACTCGCACCAAGAAAACCGCGTAGCGAGCGGTATGCAATTTAAAAATAAGATATATTGTTGTGTAATGAAACGGAAAGTGTTTATTATTGCCTTGAAGCATTTTTTATATGCACATGCGTAATAAACATTGCGTTATTTCTTGTTGCGCATACGTGACTCGGGCAGGGTCACGTGCACCTATGTAGTCTTCGTCTTTTCCGGTATTTCGCTATTGGCTGCTTGAGCCCAGCACTTCCGGGCGATGAGCGACGGTTTCCAAATCTGAAGAACCGAGCGATTGCGCGAAAACGAGCACGCGACACGTCGCGCGAACGCCCTGTTTCGTCGCTCATAGCGTCGCTCGTCGCTGTCGCGTGCATTTTCGCGCTTATGTGGTTTGGCCCTCACTGTTGTAACTGATCATCATGCACTCTGCTGGCTTTCCTCGCTAAAGGATCCCACGGGACGTCTCGGTCGTTGGTCTCTCCGCCTCCAAGAATACACCTTCTCGGTCGTGTATTAACCTGGTCACCTCCATCAAGACGCCGACTGCCTGTCACGGTATCCAGTGGATCCACCAGACGCCACAGAGAGAGCTACGGAGGCTTGCGTCTTATATATATCAGACTTTCTTGATATCGCTTCTGAGCAACGCCGCGACCCGGATTTACTTCCCATCATAGAAAGCCTGAGTTCCGCTACTCCACCCACTTCTCTGAACTTGTATTTCCTTCATGAAGGTGTTCTCTACCGCCACAACATGCGCCCTAATAGGCCTGACCACCTTCTCGTCGTGTCTTCCCATTTGCGTGTAGATGTTCTCCGACAGCTTCACGATGAACCTGCCGCTGGTTACCTGGGTGTCAGCCGCACTTATGATCGCGTCTGGCGCCGTTTTTTCTGGCCACGCCTATATCGCTCTGTGCAAAAGTATGTCGCCAGCTGCGACCTTTGTCAACGTCGAAAACGACCAACATCGCTTCCAGCTGGCCTTCTTAATCCCATTCAGATCCCTGCTGAACTATTCTACCGCGTAGGGCTCGACCTTCTCGGGCAATTTCCCACTTCTGCATCCGCGAACAAATGGGTTGCCGTAGCGAACAACTACGCGACACGTTACGCGATCACCCGCGCTCTCCCAACCAGCTGCGCTACCGATGTCGCCGACTTTCTGCTACATGACATCATATTGCATCACGGCGCTCCTCGACAGCTCATTACTGACCAAGGCCGATACTTTTTATCTCGCGTCGTCCAGGATATCGTACGTTCCTGTTCCACGAACCACAAGTTCACAACGGCATACCATCCACAAACTAATGGACTTACAGAGCGCCTGAATCGCACTATCACGGACATGTTGTCAATGTATGTTTCTCAAGACCACCGTGACTGGGACGCAACGTTACCCTACGTCACCTTCGCTTACAACTCCTCCAGACATGACACCGCAGGCTATTCCCCGTTCTACCTTCTTTATGAACGGGAACCCGCTCTGCCTCTTGATACACTCCTTCCCGCTGGTTCAAGCTCCCCTGTCACATACGTCCGCGATGCCATAGAGCGAGCCGACGCAGCACGACAGATTGCCCGAGAACGACTCATGCTTTCTCAAGCCTCTCAGAAAGATCGATACGATCGTCACCACCGCGAAGTTTCGTATGAACCAGGTTCTCTCGTAGTCTTGTGGACCCCATGTCGTCACATCGGCCTCTCAGAAAAACTTTTATTTTGCTATCACGGACCATACAATGTCCTTCGCAAGATCACCAACCTCACCTACGAGATACAGCGAGTCGTCCATGAAGCGCACTCAATGCCACCACTATCCACTGTTGTGCACGTCGTAAGACTGAAGCCTTATGTGTCACCCAACACTCCCCTTTCGTGACAAGCGCCGAGTCGGCGCTTTAACGCCGCGGGGTAGTGCCACAAGGCAGTGGTGGGATTGGGGCATAAAGCGGTAGAGAGTCCCTGGCTGAAAGAAAAGACTACGAGGTGGATAGAGACTGGTTCCAGCCCGCCAGTGCGCCAGGCATTGTCATCGCGTGTAATCGTTGTAAATATCTGTAAATATACGTTTCCTTGTAAGGTTATCTTCTCTGATGCGTACGTCGGCTTCTCACTGACTCATTGGTCAATTGCTCGTGACGTACCGCTTGGCTTTTTTTCTAGGCACCGGGAGAACCTTTTTCGTCACCAACGTCAAACCAGAAGCACTGCTGGCCGTGATGTCAGAATCCTCCAATGGGGACCCGCCACTGGGCGTCGTCATAATCATCGAATCTGGAGCCGCTGTGCTTGGTTGTACCCAAGGACGAGTTGTGTTACCATCCATTGCGTAAGACTCGCCAGACTGGAAGGCGCCGATTGCTTCAACGGGCTTGTGGGCTGAAGGAGCTCACTCTTCGGCGTTGCGTAAGACAGACCAGCGCTGCCGCTTGATGACGTCGTTGTGTTGATCGCGTCCGGCGGGCTCGATCCCTGGCCTGGCCACACATTGCCTTTGCAGAGGCATTGTTGTCCGGTGTGGACTCCCAGGCGTAACAGTGCCCCCGCCGCCAGACAATGCGCCAAAAAGACGAGCTGCTTCCACGTGGCTTGGATGTCGGGCGCGCTCGTTCGCCAGGTCTCTCCAGGTTCGCCTCCAGGGCCATGGGGAGGATGTAGCTCTAGGCTCAGTTCTTTGAACATATCTCATTCTTGAGGACGAATCCCGGCTCCACTTGCTTGTCGCCACAACTTGTCGGCCAGCTTCACTCGTCTCTTCTGACGATTTTTGATCTCAGCACTTGTCGATGGTTCTGCAACTTGTCAAGAACGGTTTGACAACAGACAACAAACGTAACGAGCAATTAACCTTGGTTACCCGACAGAACACCAGACAAAGTATAGTACATCATATACCTAGCTACGTGTCTATCGGAATTTCATTCCCTCTACATCAAGAGGCACATGTGGGACACAAGACACTTAAAATGAGAACTCAAAGTTTTACACGTACGACAACGTAATGACATAGAATGCAACATAAAGATGGCCCCTTGAGATCACTCTGGACGAGAACGCTCAGCTGAGGCTTTATGAGGACAAAATTTTGCCCTGAATCGCGAGCGAGAAACGGAAAGGTGCAGAAGGTACCAAGTAAAACGCACGGCTTAATGCGTCTGCATTAGCGTTTAGCTTTCTTTTTTTTATAGCGAACGTTAAAGTTGTGCTGTTGGTGTATCATGCTCCACCTCAGTAACCGGCCACTTTTAGGCGACATGTTAGTTAACCAGGTTAGAGGACAGTGGTCCATTTCGACCACAAACCTCGAACCGGAGACATAACACGCTAGCTTTCGAACGGCCCACACGAGGCAAGCGCATTGCTTTTAAGAGGTACTGTATGCCTCTTCCCTGCAGCTGAATTTTCGACTTAAATACAAAACTGGCCTTTCGTTACCAGCACTGTCTTCCTGGCACAATATAGCTTCAATGCTGCGATCACTCGCTTCGCATTGAATGACAAATCTCTTTGAGAAATTGGGTGCCATGAAAACGTGTTTTTGGTAGGGCCTGTTTCAGCTTGCAAAACACAGTCTCCTTTTTTGAGACCCATACTACTTTAACCGGCTCAAACTTTTGAAGTGCGTCAGTTAGAGGATTGGCAATGCTAGAGTAGTTTTGCACGTAATGCTGATAGTATCCAGCTAGGCCCAAGAATGCCCCTATCTCAGATTTTGTGGTTGGTCGTGGATAGTTCACGACGGCGGCTACTCTAATTTCTGGCGGTCTACGCCTGCCACGCCCCACAACCTGTCTCAGGTAAGACACCTCACCACACCCTAGGTGACATTTAGTAGGTTTCACGGTAAGACCAGCTTCTTCAACCTGTTGAGCACTACGCGTAAATGCTCAACATGATCTTCCCAGTTGTTTGAGAAGACGGCAATATCATCAAGATACGGCAAAGTGATTTCAGGCAGGCCTTTATTAACGCAGTCTATTCAGCCTGAAAAACAAAAGGGCACATTTTTTTATTCCAAATCTCAGCCAAAGTGGATTATACGTTCCGAATGGAGAAACGAACATGGCATAGCGGCTAGCACGGTCCGTAAGGGGGACTTGCCAATACCCTCGCATGAGGTCTAACGTAGAAATGTAGCTAGGATGTGACACAGTTTCTACCCTCTCCTCTAGGTTTGGTATCGGCTAAGTTTGGTCTCAAGTTATGACGTTAAGACGCCGATAATCGATGCATGGCCTCTGATCTTTTCCCGGCACTTGAACCAATATTAGAGGGAATGTACAGTCACTCTCGCCCGGTACTATGATTTCAACTCCAGCATTTTATTAATTTCCTCTTTCATGATCTGCTTTTGCACAGGGGAACATCGTAAGGCTTGCTACGGATTAGCTCCTCTAAAGTTAGCTTGATATCGAGTTCAATCACCATCGTGTTTCCGGGACGGTCCGAAAACACGTCTTCAAACTCGGAAACAATCTGTTTCAGGTCCTCCTTCTGGACTTCACTTAACCTAGGCTCTAGGTTCAACTGCTCCAAGATTACCTCCGATCCCCTTTAGATTACATCACCAAAGGTCAAACTGTGCTGTCCCTCTTCCTCTGAAGCATTCAAAAGCAGATTTACGACTGCTTGACACTGAACGTATTGTTTCATCAAGTTACTGTGGTAAATATTGTTCGGCCGCCTTACTAATTTTACTTTATAATTGGTATCAGAAAGCTTGAGTATTACTTTGGCGGGCCCATCCCAATAAACCTCAAGCTTGTTCCTTTTGTACAACCACAGCAGCGTTACCTGATTAGCTACAGACTTGAAAGGTGCATTTCTTCGCCTATTTCTGGTAGTACTCCTTCGACAACACTTGTGCAGTTTTCATGTGGCTTTTTACAAGATCTTTTGTTTTTCCAATTCTTTGAAGGAGGTCTAGAACACACGCAACTACATTAAAACCCTCATGGGATCCCTTCCAGGACTCACGTAGCACTCGCAATGGTGTTCTCAAGCTCCTGCCATACACAAGCTCTGCAGGGCTAAAATCACTTGCTCGTACAACATGTGCTCGTAGCAAAAAACTCTCAGTATCCGTTTCAGAACGGAATGCATACGCTCTACCGGATCAGATTGCGGCGATGGATCCAGCTGTGCACTACTTTTATTCCACATTTATCCGAAAAGGTAGAGGTAAGGCAGATGGGGAAGACACTACCATTGTCGCATTGGATTTCAGAAGGGAATCTGACACGTGCAAATATATAGCAGCACATCCGCGACATGACGGAAATTGAGCTCCTTAAGTGCTATTGTTTATGGAAATTTTGTGGCTACACAGAGGGCCGTCAGGATGTACCGACAATCTTGCCTTGATTCTGGCAATGGCCCGACGATATCAATTACAAGGCCCTGAAAAGGTTCTTTGATAATTGGCACAAGCTTCATGGGTTACTTCAACTGGTCCTTGAATTTCCCCGCTCTCGGACAAGTGTCGCATTTGCGTACAAAGTCTTCAATATTTTTCCAGCGTTTCGGCCAATAAAACTGAAGGGAAACTCTAACCTTGGTCTTCTTTATGCCGAGATGCCCTGCCCACGCATTTTCATGCGCCAGTTCCAATAGCTGGCGACGATACTTTTGTAGCACCAAGAGCTGCTCATGCTTCCGACCTTGCGCATTTGTGTAGCTCCGATACAGCAGCCCTGCCTTCTCATAAAAGGAAACATTCCTTCTCTTTTTTCCCAAGTTTACGCTTTTAATAGGTGCTTTATTTGAGAGGTCCTCACGATACTCTCTAATGAGCGTTTCTCGATCAACCCTCGACAGCTCACTCCAACTTTCCGCTACAGGCGAGAGCGTTGCACCTCTCTCGCTCCTCCGCCGCACGGACTCGCACGGAGAGTTTCCTGTCTGAGGTTCCATTGACTCGCCGCCAAGGTCACGCAGATCAGCAGCTCTTGCAGGTGGTGTTTGACCACATTGGACAAGATCAAGTTCCTGCGAAAGCTTCCGTGCTTGCGATCGCGTGAGGGCCAGGTACGCTAAGTTGGAGAAGAACGATTTACCCTGCTCTTTGAGAAGCTACTCTGAGTTATTAGAAAAAAGATAAGGAAAACGATCGGGAAGCGCGGCAGACACAGCCGCTTCGATGCGAAGCTTACCGAACGGGCTTTCAATGACAACCGTAGCGATTGGTAAGCAAGTACTCTGCTCCAGGGCGACATGTCTGCTCCCCGCGTATTTTCCTGTAAAGTCTTCCGGAGACACCAACGAAGGATTGACAACGTCCATGGTTGCCGCTGAGACTCGAAGTGCTCAAGGCACTTTCCTATTCACACTGATTTCTTGTAGATACGGCTCTAACAACCGCATGTTCTTTTCCGATTCTCAGATTGTTGCGAAAGCAAACTTCTGCTTACTGTTATCGGAATGTGCCCTTCCTTTTTGCAGTTGTAGCAGATTAGCGGCTTCCATGATTCAAACGCCCGTATGGTATTAATGCGTTGTTAAGGATCCTCACTCAGTTTCTCCACTTCCGTTTGCCCTTCCCCACAGTGTACTTCATAAGAGACGGGTCCTTCCTGAAATACGCTGCGGAGTGGGCTTCCACTGATCAGTTTTCTTTGAAAAGCCCTATTTTCTTCCATTAATTTCAACGCGCACTGCCCTACTATGCAACTTTCCGTGAGTGTAATACTTCTCAGCTAACTCCGCTGCCTTGTTTAGCTAGACTTCGCCCAGCTTGTCCTGCAGCCAAAGCTTTACACCCTCCTCGATGCAGCGGTAGAATTGCTCCAATGAAATGCATTCTACCACTTTATCGTAATCGTCATAAACACCTTCACCCTTGAGCCATTAAATTAAACCGGCTTTAAGACGAAACGCGAAGTCAACGTGTGACTGATTTCCCTTTTTAGCATATCACAACCTTTCCCTGAAAGCCTCGGGTGACAAATTTAACGTCTCAAGAACGCTTCCTCAACCTCGAGATCGTCATAGCTCTCAAACGCTACCCTCGACAAGCCAGTTATCACGTCGGACACTTCGCCGGGAAGAAGAGCTAACAGGTGCTGCGCCCAAAGAGACCGCTCCAAAGCATTTTGCTCACAGACGTGTTCAAACTTGACGAGATACGTCGCCATGTCCTCACCTACTATGAACGGTGGAAGCTGGTACAGAATTCTAAAACCGCTGACCCGAGAAGCTACATGGGCACCCGCGAACACTGTAGGATTGGCAATTATATTCGCTTCAACTCGAGGCACTCCGCACGTTCGCGATGCTCACGCCTTTCAGCTTCTTCACGGTCGCGAACTTCTCGCCTTTCAGCCTCCTCGCTGCCTGCTTTGATATCTGCCCAGGCCTCATCGACTTTCTCAGCCGACACTCCTTCATCCTACATGATCTCAAGGATCGCTTGCTTTCGTTTTGCAGGACCCGAAGTAATGACAAATTCATCACAAATTTCGACACAAACTTCGATGAGTTCCTTCACTCTAAGGTTCTCCATTGCTCACACTAGCCTCTTGCTGTTTGCCCCTGTTAAGAATCTTCTGGCCTTAACTACTCTAGGTCTACTAGCAAGACATGCAAGAATTTTTTAACACTGCCGTGTTTACACCCTCCGCATTAACTTTGGTTTCAAAGCACTTCGACTTGGCTTGAAACGATCAAAGCTCACCCCAATGCTTTACACAGCCCTTCTATAGACTACTATAACCTGTACCAGAGTAGTCTAGTGAACTAAGGGGGAAACATCAGGCACTCACCGAATCGATGTCGCTGACGCCGGCTGATCCCGCAGCTGCCATCCACTGTTACGAAGGCGTGACGCCAACACCGTCCCGAAGGAGTGGCAAGGAGTGGGCTTGGCAGCAGCATTCCTGGCATGATGCTCAACCCTTTTCGCTTCATGCTGCAGGCTGTCACCGTTCTGCTGGGAGCCTCTTCGTGGCCGCACTACTACGCTTCGCAGACGACGCATGCGCACAGACTCGTGGCCTTCGGCTGCGTGTCATCTTCGGAGGGTGATAACTTCGCCCTGGATGGATCGTGTCTGCTGCACTCCAATGGCTCAACATGGTTGCTATCTTCGGTGACGTCACCTCACGGGGGAGAACCGCTGGCTATAAAGGCGCCAGCGGAACGGGACTTCACCAGTGGGCTTGGCAGCAGCATTCCTGGCATGATGCTCAACCCTTTTCGCTTCATGCTGCAGGTTTGTAATTATTCATGCGTTCAGTGTTTTCGTAGTGATGACCTATTTCTGGTGCTGCTGCCCTGCCCACTACGTTTAAGGGGTTTAATTTCTGCTGTTTGTTCTGTGCCGCTAGATCTGTTGAGTTGCGGGGATGTAGAGGCAAACCCAGGTCCCACAGAGCAGATGTTGTCAGAACTGTTAAATGGTCAGGCACAAATTACTGTCTCACTTGACGCCATAAAGTGCTCTCAACATGGAATCGAGAAAAAAGTTTCTGATTTAACCTAGCGCATAGAAGGGGTTGAAGCACAGTTATCTGCTTCAGCTACCCTGACAAGTAAAGTACAAGGTATCGATATTGCTATGTCAAAACGAGATGAACAAATTTGTATGCTTGTATTGAAAGTTGACTATCTCGAAAACAGATCCCGCAGAAATAACTTAATTATATATGGAATAGAAGAACCTGCTAGAGAATCTAATGAGGAACTACTGAATGAAGTAACAGAATTATTTCAGAAAAACCTTGAGGTAACGACATCCGTCATTGAAAGATGCCATAGGCTTGGCCGTAAGTTTGGAAATAAGCCACGTCCAGCAATCATAAAATTTCTAGATTATCGGGAAAAGACTTCTGCATTAACGAACGCATTTAGGCCAAAGGGAACTACGATGTCTATTTCTGAGGACTTCTCTAGCTGGGTACGGGAAGTACGAAGAAATTTGTGGAAGAGCGCGGCTGAAGAAAAAAGAAATGGCACAAAGGTTAAGCTAATATACGACAAATTGAGCATTGATGACACCCTGTATGGTTGGAATGAAACCGAAAAATTGCGCTTTAAACTTTAAAAGAAGAAGGGAAACTGACGTCATGATTCTGTATCTGAACCAATAAGAATCCTAAATGTGAATTGTCGAAGTGTGGTAAACAAAGCAACTGAATTAGAATTATTGATTCTTACTCATGATCCAGACTTAATAACACTTACAGAAACATGGTTGCATAGTACAATATTTGATAGTGAAATAATTCCACCTGGTTATAGTGTGCTAAGAAAAGATCGCGAAAGTAAGGGAGGAGGCGTTGCAGTTGTATTTAAGAAATGTCTCAAAGTAATTAAGATGCCAGATATTCCTCAAGTGGAAGGCTTATTCTGCAAAATGTACCACAATAATTATCAATATTTTGTAGCTTCCATATACAGACCCCCGACCTCGTCCATTGAAGTCATCAATGAATTAAAAAAATATCTGTGCACTCATGCAAAGTCAGGAGCCCGGATAATTTTATCAGGAGATTTCAACCTACCAGATATGGATTGGACCTCTCTTTCAACTACTAAGCATAACGATATCATAGGGGAAGCAATGCTCGACGTTGCTTTTACTTTTGATTTGTTACAAATTGTTCACGATTTCACTAGGGTGCAGGGAAGTTCGAAGTCAGTACTTGATCTCTTTTTTTGTTAGTGGATGTATTAAGTCTTCGGCCACCTGTGAAGTGGTTCCTGGTATTTCTGACCACAGTGCTGTACTGTTGACCCTGGAAAATGGCTCTATGGCACGGAAACAAAAAACGTCATGTTTTTGAAATTTTTTGCGAGCTGACGATACATCAATTATAGATCTCCTCTCCCTCAACTTCGACTCGTTTTTAAACAGTACTGCTGATGTGCAAGGCCACTGGGACTTATTTAAAGATTTGGTGAATGAATGTATTGATCGCTTCGTTCCATGTGTTGTTAAAAAGAAGAAAGGAACACCTGGATTTCTCGGGACACGTTGCATCTCAAAAGGAAGTTAAAACGATTAAAAAAGCGTCGTAGTCTTCGGAATATTGCTGGTATAAACGAAGAGATTTCAGAAATTGCAACTAAACTAAAAACCCAAATTCATATTGACAAACAGCTGTATTATGGTGAATCATTACCAAACTTCATTAAAACATGTCCTGAGAGATTTTGGCGGAGCATTAAGCCTACATCTACTGAATGTAACGCTTTTGTAGTTGATGGAGTTGATGTGCATGATGGCAAGGTTATTTCGAATGCCTTTAACAACAATTCAAATCGGTTTTCACCATTGACAATAATGTTCTTCCCTCATTTGATGCAGATTATCCACCTATACCTGACGTTGTAATTAGTGAGCACGGCATTCTAAATATGCTACTTAAACTCAATGTTAAAAAGACACCCGGACCGGATAGCATTCCAGACGCATTTTTAATGCGTTATGCCGAGTAGATCGCCGAATATCTGTATGTTTTATTTTCAAAATCGCTACACGAAGGTCGAGTACCAGATGATTGGAGGGCCGCCAGAGTCAAGCCTCTTTATAAGCCGGCTAAAAAACAACTTATCTCGAATTATCGTCCTATTTCATTAACGTCAACTACCTCTAAGCTTATAGAACACATAATACATACGCATATCTCTGAGTTTCTTAGTAAGCATAATACCTTAACAAAACACCAACACGGATTCAGAAAAGGCTATTCAACCTGTACTCAACATGTCGAGACAATTCACGATTTCGCAACTTCAATTAACATTGGGACACCAACTGACGCCATCTTTATGGACTTTTCAAAAGCGTTTGACAAAGTCTCACACAAGAAATTACTTTTTAAATTAGAGAAAACACTTAAAAATCCGCGCCTAATAAAATGGATAGCAGACTACCTTATAAACCGTAAACAATTTGTTGTTTTTAATGAATTCTGTTCAGAAGAGGCAACTGTTGACTCTGTCCCACAGGGTACGGTTCTTGGACCCCTTTTGTTTTTCATTTTTATCAATAATATTGTGAATGAAATTCCTGTAAAAATCAAGTTGTATGCAGATGACTGTGTCAAATATTCTGAAATATCCAATGTAACCGATCAAATCATTCTGAATAGTGCCTTTTATAACATTGTGAAGTGGTGTGATTTATGGCAGATGTCAATTAACCTCGATAAAACAGTATTTATACGAATAACCCACAAGAAAAAACCCCTAATATTTAATTATTCCACCGCAAGTTTCACCCTTTCTGAGGTAACTAACATTAAGTATCTTGGCCTTTGGATTACCAATGACCTTAGCTGGACTAAACATATTGACTCCGTAATTACGAACGCTAACCGAAAACTATTCTTCCTTCGAAGAGCTCTAAAACATTCTAATTCCACGGTGCGTGCTCTAGCGTACAGGACTATCATTCGCCCAGTGTTAGAGTATGGAGTGATTGTTTGGGACCCCTTCCCTAAAGCTAACATAACTAAACTGGAAAACGTGCAGAAGAAGGCAGTCCGCTTTATCTTTAATAGCTTTGGATGCACCTCTATAACTGAACTCCTACATCGTGCCAATGAGCCTTAAGTTACCGAAAGAAATCGTTTAATACGACTACAATTTCTTTACCAAATAATTAAAGGGCATTACAAGCTTGATGTTTCCAATATCATTTCCTTTTCTTCTGGGTACGCCACCCGCCAAAGGCATCAACTTACAATAACCCCTTTCCGGTCCCGAAATAACTGCTTCAAATATTCCTTTTTCCCTCGTACAGTAACTCAGTGGAATGGACTAATAACCAAGTGATGGAGCCGTCCTTAAAGTTGTTTGCAGCAAATTTGACCTGATTGTTCATATCATGCCGTTATATTTTCTATTTTTTGTTTGTTTGTTTGGTTTATGCATTCTTGAGTGCCAACATTGTGAAAATTATATCTGTAACCACCCTGCTAAAATCTTTGTAATAGGGATTGCAGTATGAATAAATAAGGCGCCACTGCTCCGAACTCCGCCGCCAAGGTCACCAGCCGTTTAGTAGCGTGTGTCACTCAGCTCGCGACTGCTTTTGCGCAGAACTGATAGACGAGTGGACGAGACGACGGTGAGTTAAGCCAAGCTTTATGTACAGCATATAAATATAGGCGTTACACATTCGGCACTGGGGCCGACAGCTTAGGTACTTGAAGAGCCGAGACGTCTCCTCTGACGCGCACGTCGGCTTCTCTCGGACTCGTAGGTAAACTGCTGGTGACGTGCCGCTTGCCTTTTTTATAGGCACCGGGAAGATATTTTTCGTCACCAACGTCCAATCACAAGCGCCGCTGGCCATGACGTCAGAATCCTCCAATCAGGACCCGCCAGTGGGCTGCGTCATGATCATCAAATCCGGAGCCGCTGCACTTGGTTGCACCAGAGGAGACGAGTGGTGTTGCCACGCATTGCTTAAGACTCGCCAGGCTGGAAGGCGCCGATTGCTTCAACGGGTTCGTGGGCTGAGGAAGATCGCTGTGCGGTGGGTAAGACAGACCGGCACCACCGCTTGATGACTTCGTTGAGTTGATCGCGTCAGGCGGGCTCGATCGCTGGCCTTGACACAGATTGCCTTTGCAGAGGCATGACGTTCGGCGTGGACTCCCAGGCGTAAGAGTATATTGGGCCCTCCATGACGTGCTTGCGGCCGTTTTGCTAGCTCCACATGTACCAAATTTGGTGTTACGGGACGTCAATAGATGGCGAAATATATGACTGGTGCAAACATGGTAATCATGACACGCGCGTCATGTAAGAACATGACGGCATACCACGCACATAGCGTGCTCGAGGCCGTTCCGCCAGCTCTACATAAACTAAGTTTTGTATCACGTGACGAGAGTAGATGACGATGGTAAACGACTCATCAAAACATGATAATCATGACATGGAAGTCATGTATGGCAGCACTTGTCTCTACCTCGCAATGTTGTGATTTTAAAGTGACTTATCAACATTCCTCATTTGTGCTTCGCATATGATCAATTCCCCCTGTACGCGGGATCTGCCATTATTTAGCTCCACATATATTGATCTTGGTTTTACGTGACGTCAATGGATGACGAAATACATAACTGGTGCAAACATGATAATCCTAACACGCGTGTCATGTAAAAACATGACAACATACCACGCTCATAGCGTACTCGCAGCCGTTTCGGTAGCTCCACATATATTAAAGTTGGTATCACGTGACGTGAATAGATGACGAAGGTAAACGACACATCCAAACATGATAATCATGACACTGAAGTCATGTACGCCATTATTTACCACTACCTCGTAACTTTGTGCTGATTTCAAGGTTACGTCTCAAAATGTCTCATTCGTGCTTCGCATAGCATCGATTCTCACTGTGCGTAGGATCTGTCAATTTTTTAACTAACAAATTTAGTGCCAGCAATGAACGCGAATCGCCTCTACAACCTCTACCACATCAGAAAAAATGCTCCGTGTAAGTGCTTCTTTCCACAAATTAAGCTGCCTTCTCAGAAATGGCAGAAGTGTCGTAACAGTCTTCAGGTTCAAGAATGGTCCACCACGGCGGATTAGTGACTAGGGTGCTCAGCTATTGACTTGAAGGTTGCGGGTTTGATATGGTCAGGGTAAAAAACTGTTTGTGGTTTCAGTGCACGTTAAGAGCACCAGATGGTTATAATTTTTGGCGTCTCCCGTACTCCTATCATGATTTTGAAACTTAAAATCTCATATAATATCATTGATACAAGAATGAGCAGGACGACTTTTTGAGTTTCGCATGACAAACTGACGTGCTTTTACTCATCAGTTTTTAGAAAATAATAAACATGGAATACAATAAACCTCCGGAAGATGTCCTATAAAGCCTAATAGGACATATTCGACTTTGAAAATCAACTTTGCAGCACCAAACAACATCACAAGCGTTCTAGCGAATAAAATAATGTCGCAGATCATTTCGTTAAGTTTTTTTTTTATGTTTCTGGGTTCTGTTCAGAATGACGCGCGGTGTTTTGTGTGTAGCATGTCCACGTCTAAATACATCTGTGAGTTAAATTTTACAGATGAATATGCAACGGTAATGAAGGGGTGGCAGCAGCACAACAATGGCGTAATTTACCAGAATAAAATATCAGAAAAAAAGCCAGAATAGTTTCAGAGGTCGGAATAATTGCTCACCCGTTCATGCAGTAGGGCGGATTTGATTCTGTTATAGCTTCTCAATAACGAACAACCAAGTAGCCTTCTTTCAACTGAGGAGATTGGAAATGACAACAGCATGAGATTTATTTACAAAAATTTCTGATAACTTGACAGTTTTTTTTTAAATTTCACTCTTTTTTAGTCCACCCTTTGAGTTGGACGACTAGGAAAGGATAGTATAAAAATGACTAGAAGGTTAACGAAGGCTCAGATGTAAGTGCTACGTAATTGTATATGCAAACAGATAAATATGAAGTATATAAGCCTGAATTATAGTAAGTCGCAGGAGTTGAATTGAGATGTACAAAATACCTATACTATTTGTTCCGTATAATGCATCAGTACAGCTAAAACGACGTTGCATTCAACGCGGTGCTTCTTCACTGTGAGAGTAGGAATTTTTTGTTCTGGTGAATAATATGGTGTTCCTTTGCACTCATTACTTATTTTACCTGCTCTAATACTAGTTGTTAGGATAGAATGAATAACTTAAAGACAGAAAAAGTTGCGTAAAGTTCATGAAAAACGGAAGGGGCTGTAACGCATGTTACAGGGAATATTGAAGGACATTAAAAGGCGTTCTAAAACGACCAATTACCCATTGCTACGAATAATTCGGAATAATATTGAAACAGATAAAATGTCTATGTGAGAAATGGCGGCTGGGCCTGAAACCAAGATTATTTGACAGCTGCGAAGCTAGAGCAACGCACAAAACATGAGGTGGGGGATAGAAGAGAGCCCATGCCAATGAGGGAAGGGCTGATCTCTTGAACGTGACTCGTTTTTGTCGATTGGCGTATAGACTAGGAAAGAACTGACGATGTCTGTAGCGGACATTCTTCGTGGGTGCTAATGCAAACAAACTCAGAGCTGACATGTTGATGGGCACACATGGGTCCTATTCATCACACATAAACACCCTGAACAAAACGACTACACAAAAACTACTACGCGGATGTTTCAAAACTAACGCCAATCATGTCGGCGTAGGAGGCCAAACACGCCTTCCTGGCAGCCCTAATAAATGGCACTCGAGCCAACAGCACGCCTCCTTTGTTTTTAGGCTCTAGTTGCACTACTTATATTCTTGAAAGAAGGTTCGCGGTAAAGAAACATTCAGAAGCTAGCGGTGAGTGAAGCGTTGGCGTCAGTGGCAATAATAGACGCTGTAATCACCGTTATCAGCACTTTTTTCCTCAGCCGAGAAGTACAGGCAAGGTAAAGCAGCCACATAAAGTAGCGAGACCCCCGTACATAAGAAGAAAGTACAAGCAATTGGATGCACAACACTAAACAACTCCTTCGCTAGAGTCGCTCTTAACGACATGATTGTCCCACGAAGACCGCTCGGTGCTTTACTTCGTCATTACTGGGAATAGAGACGCCGGAAGGAAAGTGCCTTCATTGCTGCAGGAGCTGCCAATCATGCTTCTCTTGCAGTGTGATAATAATAAAAAAAGCCTTTCTCCAGCGGAAGATGGTGTCATTGTTTCCCAAACGAGGGGGAATTGCCAGTGTAGGAGGCTAGAAACAATCACGGGCCGGCTAACGAGGTAGACGGTAACTCCGTTGTTATCTTCAGGGAGAAGTCCATATATGGCCTTCAAGCGCTCGTATTTTCGGAAGGGCAAGCTATAATGTGGAGTGCAAATGATAATTGCGTAATGAATTTCCGCACCATGTTGTTTCCCATTAAACCTTTCTCAGTGGAATTAATTAGAGTTTAGTTCAGGATAGTTCCAGTGGCGCAGATGATGTAGAATAAACATTAAATTGATTGGCGAGGCAATCTTTGAGACATGGTGATTTTTTCATCGTCTAGTTACTTGACGAAATGGTCCAATGTTCTATGTTCAATAGCACGTCATCGATAGAGTAGGCTAGAAGTTTGACGTAGGGCTGGGTAGATGGCTGCTCTCCATTGTGGCCTACAACTGTTGATTGAAATACAAGCAAGGTGTGTTACATCTAATTGCGACAAGCCCTTCAAGTAATAAGAAAGAAGTCAATTGTTTTGATGACCGCGCTCGTCGTTCATATGAGGAGAGCACAAGCAGTTCTGGTAATACTAGCACTAGAGCAAAGCTTCAATTTGAACAAGTTGGTATGGCACTGTAATGTGCTAACCTTGAGCGAAATGCACAAATGACTGACGGAACAATAGGCCACGACCTCTTGTCGTGTCATATTGTTCCGTCAGTCGTTTGTGCATTTTGCTCAGTGCAACAATACCACGTACAATATTTTCTTCGACAGACGAGGTTAGATGCGCTGTCGCTTGATGGCCCCCGGTGAGGAGGTCACTAAGGTGAACTTTCAATAGGTGTCGACGTGTGTTTGTCTATGTTAGAACGTGAGTACAGGGTAATACGATAAAATTGACTAATACCGCTGGTGTCTTTACAATCACTCAAAACATCATGGCCAATAAAGTCGAAATCATCAATGTTCTTAAGAAACAGTTACTGCATTTCTGCTTATGTCAGACACTTCCCTGCCAGTGACCGCGCAGTTCTAAGACATACTGGCACAGATTCTGTATATAATGTGAAACATGTGTCAACTGCAATTTACATTATGAATTATGCCCAACATTGATTATGAAGGAATTTATGATGCGACATTGACGAATGAAGACCCCACAGTGCTGCTGTCCATAATACTTGGTTAAAAGAAACAACGAGGACTTGAAGAAAAAATCTAGATACTTGCTGCGAGAACGAAGAAGTGGACGTCTGCTAGAAAGCACGATTTTCACACCGACTATGTGTCACAAATTGTTTATTTTATTTACAGATACTGCAGACCCTCCTAAGGCTCATGCAACAGTGACACGCTAGAATACAATGAGACCATGCATAGTTATGCACTGAATAGCGTGGCATAATTTAAATACACAAACGATAAGTACACAACTGGAAACTAATTATAAATATTTAGTTTATATCAATTCATGAGAGACAACCAAATATCACAAAATGTTATTTTCCAATATGTCAATTGAATCATGCACAAGTAAATCAAGTTATTTTCAATGTACTCTAACTTTCTCAAAATATTTAAACTTTAGACTGTTTCATAAATGAAGCTGCCGAGGCAGCTTTGAGTGCTTCTGCAGAAAACACATTGCAGTAAAAAATAGCGCAAAAAAGAGAGCTAATTTGTGGGTAACGCCAGATTACGCCCCCAGCTCTTTCGAGGCACGGCCATTTATGGTACTATGCTGTCTTCTGTCTCTTAAGTACCACGTAATTCGTTCTACAACCTTCCACGCAACACCTTTAGCTAATAATAACTTTATCGAATTCTTGGGGGAACGACATCAAACACCTTCAAAAAATAAAAAAATTGCGTTGACATGACCTTTCATAATGAGCATGCCAATTACTTTATCAGTTATTTCAACCAGACGCATGACGTGGTGGTTCAGACGTTTGTTTCAATCAAGTAAATTTCTCTGCATGAGAAATTGAAGTTCTGGGTAAGAAATAATTGTTTCTGAATCGGGTGCGCTTGCTCGAATAAATGACCTCAAACGACCTCAGCTTTAATATAATGCTACTACGCTACAAAATACGTTTTCAAAATGCAAACTGTCTTGGTAATACCCATATAAAGATCGACAAAATTCGCTCACGATTCGAAGAATTCAGGCTCACCTAATGGCAAATCTACACAGGAGTATCCGTATGGGCAGCTGGGGTAAATAAAATTTCCGAATGACTAATAGTTTTATACGACTTCATGGGCTTTAACGTGCCAAAACTACTATTTAATGATGAGAGAAGCCGTAATGAAGGACTATGGAAAACTAGACCTCATGTGGCTCTTTAACGTGTACTAATAACTACACGCACATCAAGCATTTTCGCCTGCATCGAAAATGGGGCCAGTGGGGCAGCAATCGGATACTGTGACCTACGAGCCAGCAGTCGAAGGCCGCAACCGCCAGATCAACAGGGCGGCTCGGGGAGTCGTATTTCATGCAGGTGTGAAGGAGAGCTTGAGTCCGAGTGAGCTTGAGTGAAAAAAAAAAATTCAAAGTTTGCGTATGAGAAGCCACACTGGTTCTCGTATTCTGAATCGTGCCACCACACATGAAACTCGGTATCAACGTCACCCCAAGACAGAAGTGGGTATTCCTACGGGGAAGAATAAGCAGCAATTTTTCACAACAGCCGACTCATTTAGTACAATGAGAGTGCTACATACGCTAAATCATATGGCCTGAACGGAATTAATTCGATTGCATAACTGTTTAAAAAATGCGGTGCTCGTTAGTATACATTTGGGAGGCTGAGCATAAGGAAACCTAACTGAAAAATAATATTTTCTGAGGTAGAGTGAGTTTTATTTTTCTTACCGCCGTGTAAAAAAGCAACCATGCTTTCATGGTGACTGTAGATTGCAAGTTCCAATGTATGCGGGCTTCGCTTACATTTTCTTGCGACTAGCAACTCTCACCATCATCTCACTCGAGCCAGAGGTGCCACGTTTTGTCAGTGCATAAATAACAGCGGTAATGTGCATGTACGCACTCGTGACCAAAAGTACACGGAGAGCGGAAGCCTGAGCCAAATTGCCGTGCACGACGTCTAGTCACAACCTGAGAAGTAATCTTCGCTGGGCTATTCGGTTGATGCAGGCGCAAGACTGCGTGCTGTCGAGAGCATTGCTTTGACGTAATCGCTCTCAAGGTCAATATTCGACCGATGCATTGTTGTTATACACTTCTATATAATAGGTGCTCGTATGACATGTACACTTGCGCTGATGATTGTAATGTACATATATGTGAGTGCGCGTATGTAATATCGGCAAGGTATATGTAAGCTGGTGACGTAACCTTCCATGAAAGCTCCTAGGTTCAGTAGTCTGCCGCTCGCTGCCACCGTCGCTATCTACATTAGAAGGAGACAATAAACAGCAAAAAAATAAAAAAATAAATATGGCATCCTAAATAGAAGTGGTAGCGACATTGCGCATTTGCTCTACCCAGCACGAAATTAAAAATTTTTGTAATTACCCTTTACGGGCTGGTATTATTGCGCGATTTCATTGCGCCTTGTACTTCACTAATTGCATGCGGGAGAAAAAACAAACAAAAAACAAAGATTGAACAAAGTTGTTTTATTAGCGAAACGACGTACTTGTAATATACACAAGAAACTTCGCAGAGGCAATTGCGAGACAACAGTTCCCGAGTAATGGCATAATAGTTCGAAAGCTCACGTTGCACAACTGTTGAGCCCCGCCACGGTGGTCTAGTGGCTAAGGTACTCGGCTGCTGACCCGCAAGTCGCGAGATGAAATCGCCGCTGCGGTGGCTGCATTTCCGATGGAGGCGGAAATGTTGTAGGCCCGTCAGGTTGGGCTGCTCGTTAAAGAACCTCAGGTGGTCGAAATTTGCGGAGCCCTCCACTGCGGCGTCTTTTGTAATCATAAGTTAGTTTTCGCACGTTAAACTCCGCATATCAATGAAAGTCGTTGAAAACCACTGCAACGAGAAAGCAGTTCTGAAAATTTAGCTTTGGCAACCATAGAGTACTTCGTCTCGTTGCTTAGCGTGTCGCGTTCACCGTCATCAAAGGTGAGGGCATGCCAGCCGAGCGCCAGCGAAAGCAGTCGGCAGTCACAGGAGCGGATATTTACACTTTCTGTACGCTAGTTGAGCTCCGAAATGTCACACCAATAAGCCCGTAAAAAGTAAAATACTGGAGGTTCGCACGAAAATACCACGGAAAAGTGAGTGGTTCCTCGTGATCTTCCTTCTTCGAACCATAGAACACGCCGAACTAAACACAAGCTATGCATGATAGCAGATTGCCTGGTACGCATCCCTCTCTTTTGATGACATTCGACGAAAAATTCAGACAATTAGCCATTTAGCCAGGCGTGACATGAACCGTAAGTTAAGTTTACAGTTAATGTTTAGAGATACAAAATTATGACTATTTAAATGAAAGTCTCACGCTGAGTTTTGGTTGTTTGTCCCCTCCGCAACTAGTCGCGCTTCAATCGTCGATGGGCATTCGAGACTGTGACAATGGGTTTCCGACACTATTGTTCCAAGTTTCGCGACATATTCTACCATGCTCACGGCGTCAAATGAAACCCGAATAGTCGCAAGTCTCTGCGGTGCCAAGTCCACTTATCGCCTACACAGGCACGCATACGAACGGAAGCCCCGCTGCGGTGGTCTATAGTGGCTAAGGTACTCGGCTGCTGACCCGCATGTCGCGGGATCAAATCCCGGCTTCGGCGGCTGCATTTCCGATGGGGGCGGAAAAGTTGTAGGCCCGTGTGCTTAGATTTGGGTGCACTTTAGAGAACCCTAGGTGGTCGAAATTTCCGGAGCACCTCCACTACGGCGTCTCTCATTATCATATGGGGCTTTTGGGACGTTAAACCCCACATATCCTATGAACGGGAGGCGCGTGCCTTTCAATGGTGATAAGTTGACGGCGCCCACTGTACTGTCGTGTTTCGTCTGATGCCAATGGAACGTGTGTGTACAGATCTATCACTGCATTTCTTTTGTGTTAGGTCACTTTCTGTACTCGGAAACACGAATCTTGTTACCTGGTGGCACTACACTGATTGTTTCATGTTTTTTGGTTGAACCAGATCATCTTGTATTGAGGGAAATTTTCGGACTCCTAAAACACCACAAGAATACCCAAGAATCCCAGCAGCGCATGTCTGATGCGGCATTTCTGCGTTTTCCTGGCAATAAATTTTTTGCGAGTGGCGCCCTTTCTCAGAGATTCTTCGTTCTTCTTGTGGTGTTTCTAGGTGACTCGAACTTACCCTATTTATGATGTACTAACTAGCCCAGAAAAATTACTTCCGAGATCATGTATTGTCTATTTTTCTACTCTACCACAGTTCCGACCATGAATTGTAGTATTTGTAAAAAAATAAAAAAAATGGCAGATCCCACGTACAGTGGGAATCAATGATATGCGAAGCAGGCATGAGAAATGTTGATATGTCACCTTAAAATCAGCACAAAGTTACGAGGTGGAGGTAAATGATGCCGTAATTGACTTCCGTGTGATGATTATCATGTTTGGATGTGTCGTTTACATTTGTCATCTATTCACGTCACGTGATAGTAAAGTTAGTACATGTGGAGCTAGTGAAAAGGCCGCGAGCACTCTATGAACGTACTATGTTGTCATGTTCTTACATGACACAGGTGTCAGGATTATCATGTTTCCAACAGTCATATATTTCGCCATCTATTGATGTCACGTAACACCAAATTCGGTATATGTGCAGCTAGAAAAACGGTCACAAGCGCATCATGCATTAAGGGCCAAATATACTCCAGTGTAGCGTTACACCGCGCGCACGCTGGGCACAGCGATGCTACGTTAGCAAAACGCGAGCACTCTATAGTCCGGGGGGGGGGGGGGTGGCGCTGCGAGCGCTCGATGGCGAAAGGCGCGATGACATGCGCGCCACTTCTCCTAAGGTGCAGGTAGTGATATGCACGATACCGGAGGTACCGGTGCGTGATAGCAACCCGCAAAGAGCGGTGGTCAACGCAAACAAAGAGATATGGCGGATGAGTCGAGAGAAAGGCTTTGAGGTGGTGGAAATAAACAGAGAGGTGCATAGGTGGGAGGGTTTTCAGCGAGACAGAATTCACTTCGATGGGCGGCTAGGTCATGAGGTGGGTTGGCGACTTGCAGGACGCGCAGAAGCTTTTTTGGGGGGCAAGCGAGCCCTTCGGGGTGCAGGATAGCTAGTAACGAGGAAAACAACCAGGGAGACTCTTCTACAGGTGGTATAGACAGGTACAATTTCAAAGTGGCACCAATATCTAAGATACGTAGAGTCCGGGGCATAAATAGACGTAGCCACGAGCGCCGAGCCAATTCAGACATAGGGTATATTAACATGCGGGGTGGTAGGAACAGGCTGAATTGGGAAGAGATAGAAGAACAGCTAAGGGAAGAGAGGCCGATGGTATACGGTTTTGTAGAAACACATCTCAGGGACATGGAACAACCTCCGAACAATCCGGACTACGCGTGGGAGTATTGTAATAGAACAGAAAGCAGCAGAAAGGGGGGTGGTATTGGGGCATTCATTCATAAAAGTACAGACTGACAAAGGGTCAAGCAGGAGTGCAAGGAACATTTATGGCTAAAAGGGAAAGTGGCAGGTCAAATGACACTCCTTGGTTTCGTGTACTTGTGGACGGGAGCAAAGGCCAGAGAGGAAAACCAGGCAATGGTAGAGTGTATATCAAAGGACATTCAGGAGTTAGGAAGAGAGTGCGAGATAATTATACTAGGAGACATGAATGCGCACATAGAAGATATAGATGGGTATACCGACCCGACAGGCAAAATGATCATGGATATGTGTGAAAGGCTTGATTTGATCATTTGCAACAGTACCGAGAAGTGTGAAGGGCAAATAACATGGGAGGTAGGAAGGCTTCAGTCGACGATAGATTATGCACTGATGTCACATAGGATGTATGATAAGCTCAGGGAAATGCACATAGATGAAGGTGGCTCCAGAAGTCTGGGTACCGATCACAAATGTATCAAGCTAAGTTTTGGAAGAGCAGTGAAAGGGGGAAGGAGACAAGATGAGCAACTACAGGAAATTTTATCCAGAAAGGCAAATTGAAATAGCCACTATACAAATTGAGAAAGTAATCACGGAGGATAATAAGACAGTGTGGACATACACGAGTCTAATTAGACTCTTTGAGATAGAGCTTGCTAAGACGCGTGACAAGTCACCCCGGAAAAGAAGACACAACCCAAAAGTTGGTGGGATGAGGAAGTTAAGAGAGCCGTAGCAAAACGTCAGGAAGCCTCTAGGGAACACAGACATGCTAAGCAGCGGGGTGAACCGACAGATGATGTGGAAAGAAAATGGGCAACCTTTCTAAGCTGTAGAAGGGATGCATCCCTTCTGATCAATGAAAAGATTACAAGGAAGGGAGGGAGCTCAGTGGCTGGCAGAAGTACATAAAAAGATAGAAAGGCAGCTGCGAAATTTTGGAATCATCTAAACTCCCTAAGAGATGAGACGAGCCTAGAGCAGAACTTTATAACTACAGCCCAAGGTGCTAGGCTAGAAGGGGACGAAGCTATTGAATATATAAGAACAAGGGTGACAGAAAAGTTTCAACAAAGAAGTACTTTATGCACCACAATAGGCAAAGACGAACGAAGTGGTGCAATGGCTCCATTTTCACAACAAGAGTGGGAAAGGGCTGAGAAAAGGGTTCCTAGTAGTACATCAACAGGCCCAGATGGCATTCCAATTAGGCTGATAAAAACATTAGGTCCGAAGTCTAAGCAGGCTTTGAGAGAGGCAGTGAGTACAATAATAATCGATGGTGAAGTTCCGATGGATGGAAACTTAGCAGGATGAGCATGATCTATAAAGGAAAGGGGGACAAAGCTGACATAAACAACTACCGTCCTATAACAGTGACATCAGTGGTCTACAGGCTGGCGATGCAGATTATAAAGGAAAGACTGCAGGCGTGGATAGAGGATGAGGGGGTGCTGGGGGAACTGCAGAATGGGTTTCGGAAACACAGGAGGTTGGAAGACAATCTGTTCTCACTGACGCAGTGCATCAAAATAGCAGAAAAAGAACACAGGCCCCTGTGGCTAGCATTTTTGGATATCAAGGGAGCGTATGATAGCGTGGTTCAAGAGGAATTGTGGGGAATACTGGACACACTAGGCGTGGAACATGTAGTCACTAATCTTTTAAAGGGTGTCTATAAAGGTAACAAGGTAGTTATAAAGTGGGAAAAACAGGTATCCAAGCCTGCAGAGGTAAAACGGGGGCTTAGGCAGGGGTGCCCCCTGTCACCCTTATTATTCATGATGTACCTACAAGGACTACAGGCAAAATTAGAGGGAAGTGGACTGGGCTTCAACCTCTCTTTGGTCAAACAAGGAAAACTTATTGATCAGGCACTACCAGCATTAATGTACGCAGATGATATAGTGCTAATGGCCAACAACAGGGAAGATTTGCAGAGATTGATGGACATCTGCGGATATGAGGGAGATAGGTTAGATTTTAGATTCAGTAGGGAAAAATCAGCAGTCATGATTTTCAATGACAACGAAGGTAGTGAGCTTAGAATACAAAAGGTCACGCTAGAGATGACAGATAAATACAAATATCTGGGCGTATGGATAAGCAATGGGACCGAGTATCTGAGGGAACACGAAATATACGTGACGACTAAAGGTAACAGGAATGCAGCAGTCATGAAAAATAGGGCACTGTGGAATTACAATAGGTATGATGTTGTGAGAGGAATATGGAAAGGGGTCATGGTTCCTGGGCTGACGTTCAGCAATGCGGTCTTGTGCATGAGATCAGAAGTTCAAGCAAGATTAGAAATTAAGCAACGTGGAATAGGTAGGCTTGCTTTAGGAGCTCACGGAATACACCAAATCAGGGAGTACAAGGTGATATGGGATGGACATCATTTGAGGGCAGGGAAGCTAGCAGCAAGATAAAATTTGAGAAGCGATTGAGAGAAATGGGGGAAGAGCGTTGGGCTAAGAAGGTTTTCAGCTACTTGTACATGAATAATGTCGATACAAAATGGAGGAAGCGAACCAGGAAGTTGACTTAGAAAACAGCAGGTGGCCAAACCAAAAAGAACTATCGGTTAAGAAAAAAGTGAAGGAAACGGAGACTGACATGTGGAGAATGGGCATGTTTAAGAAGTCCGCACTAGAGATCTATCGAACTTTTAAGCAGGAAATCGTCAAGGAAAGGATCTATGATAATACTCGGGGTAGTTCTCTACTGTTTGAGGCCAGGACGGGAGTACTGCGAACCAAGACATATCGGGCCAAATACGAAGGGGTCGACACAATATGCAGTGCGTGTGGAGAGGAAGAAGAAACTGCCGAACACTTGATAATGTTCTGTAAAGGTCTTCACCCTATAGTTCAGGATGATGGCGCAGAGTTTTTCAAAGCACTGGGATTTAAGGACAGCGAGGGCAAAATAGACTTTAAGCGGGTAGACTTAACTAGAAGGAGGTTATCTGATTGGTGGCTATGTCAAGGCACGAGTGAAATTAAACCCTTCACTGCGAAGTACGAATCCTCAACTTCATTATTTAAAAGAAAAAAAAAAATAAAGGTAATGGTTAGTTCACTAAGTATTACGGCCTAGGTGGCGTTAGCCGCCGCCCGATCTAAAGGGTACAGCAGCAGCATCCATATACCATCCATCCATCGGTGACCGGACGCATCTCCACATCGCCTCCGTAGATTTTCGCTATTGCTGCGGAGCCTCACTGCTTGGTACCACTGAAACTGGATTATCGGTCACCGGCCAAGTTCTCTCCGCTTCGCCGAGAGCAACACTTTCGTCCAGTGGGTCCAGTTTTCACAACTTGGAGGAACGTCCTTCACGCCACTGCTACAACGCCGGCCTCGCTAATGGCTCTCACACCGGCGAAGGGCGGCCCGCTAACGTGGTTAACGGGCTATGATCCTACTTCAAGTCCAAATGCTGTCCATCGGAGATTCATCCTCCGTAAACACTAGGCCATCAGAAGACCGAATACCTCGACGAGGGGACCACGCAGTTCGGCGGCAGTGCACGAACCGGACGCAACGAAACAAATCTTCTGCTTCGCAGACGGACGCGGGTCGCGTCGCCACCACTTGGTCATCGTGGTCCTGCGCCTGCGCTGGGAGTTTCACGGGAAACTGGACGTTGAGTGACCACACGCAGTTCAGCGGCAGTGCACGAACCCGGACGCAACACGGACGCGGTCGGGTCGCCATCACTTTGTCATCGTGGTTCTGCCGCCTGCGCCTTGGAGTTTCACGTGACCTGGACGTTTTCACGTGACGCTGGACCTGGAAAAACGCTTAAAAAGACGGCATCGCCGAGTTGGACCACGCAGTCGGCGGCAGTGCACGAACCGGACGCAACGAAACAAATCTTCTGCTTTCACAGGTGAGAAACGGTGTTACCCACGGCTAAGTTTGCTCTGTGCCTGTGCACTGCTGCCGAACACAGCGTGAAGTGTATTTGCTTTGAGTGAAGTGTTCTTGCTTGGCTATGGAAAGGATTCCGCAAAAAGTGCGGGGAAAGACGAGGAAAAGGACGCAGCAGATGTAAAGGATTTAAAAGAGCTGTCGGAGGCATTTGAAAATTTCAACGCGATTTCAGAAGTGAGATTCGAGAAATTAAAGACTGCATAGCCTTTTGCTCTGACACCTGCAGTGAGGTGAAAGATGTTACAAAATGCGATGAGCTCGAACAATATCAGTGCCTAAACATCTTGAGATAAAGGTGCGCCGGTCGGGAATGATCCAGTGGATGTTGTAAGAAAAGATAAGCGAAGCTGTCGGCACGGCAGTTGATCTGTCTGATATTGACGCATGCCACTGGATTCCCACTCCTAAGCCTGGTGTGAAGAAAATAATCGTTCGTTTTGTAAAAAGAACAAAACGTGACGACATACTGGCGAAATGTAGAAAGAAGAGGCTCGATAGTTCTATGCTTGGGGATGACAAAAAAAACGCCCATTTTTGTAAATGAGCATTTGACGCAGAAGGGCAAGGCATTGCTTGCAGACGGCAATACAAAAAAAAGAAAGAAGCCGCATGGAAATTTGTCTGGACATCCGGTGGAAAAATCCTTGCACGTAAAGATGAAGGATCGCGAGCGATACACATGCGGATGAGACAAGCCTGGCTAAAATTAGAAATTAGATGTGGCATATGTCATAACAAATTGAAAACATTCCACTATGACTGATCTTGTAAATAACCAAAAGTAGTACAGTGTTGAGACTTTAATAGGGCATTTCAATCCGGAAAAGGCTTGTTTAAAGCATTGCATATAAATTGTAGAAGCATAAAAAGAAAGGTCGACGACATTGCTAAATTATATGGTCTATAGCTATCGGATTTGATGTGCTAGTTTTCTCCGATACATGGATTACTTATAAAGAAGATGCACCGTTCTTTCCAGGCTATAGTCATGAACTTCTCTGTCGTAACCAGCAAAAAGGTAGAGGTCGTGCTATTTATTTTAAGGATACGCTTTCGAGTGAACTGCTTGATAAGTATACTGTTATGAACGATGATGTTGAATGCATTACAATGTGTGTTGGCCCATTCATAGTAATTGGCGTATATAGGCCACCACATGGCCACAAAAAGAACTTTATTGAGTTTCTTAATGTTGTGTTATCCACTGTTCGCGGGAATACTCCTTGCATAGTTATGGGTGACATAAACATTGACCTCTGTTCCAATGATCCTTATGCCGAAGATTTTGGAACGCTCTTACTTACATATGGAAGTACAAATTTTATACGTTCAGCTACTAGGATTACATCAACAAGTTGCTACGCTCCTTGATATATGCGCCTTAAATTTAAGTTCACAGAATATAAAATCCGGGTATTTGCGTATGACATAAGTGATCATATGCCCATCTTCTTTCTTACACGAGTTACTTCTTAAATTGGTCAGAAAACAGAGACATCTTTCCACCGAATTAAAAACAGCAAAGCTCGGGAACATTTTTTTAGCTAGTTCAGAACATAGATTGGACCACTGTTTATAGACAAGAAAATCCTGATGATGCTTATAACACATTCATGACGTTATTGAGTACTAGCTATGATGCGGCATTTCCACTTCAGAAGCGCTCACGTGGCAGAAATAAGAAATGCAGAAAGCCTAGGATAAATCGTGATCTTTACCGGCGCATAAAAATAAAGAATAAATTGTATCATGATTTCATCCGTTCGCAGAACACAGACGCCTTAGCTGAGTACAAGAAATACAGAAATGTTTTAAATTCAGAAATACGGAAGGCTAAACAGAACTACTATGAAAAATTATTTGAAAGCATTTACAATGACCAGAGGAAGCTATGGGAGGTCATAAATGGGCTTACGAACAGAAAAAAGGGTTGTAATAGGACACAGGACCTAACATTAATGGTCAGATTTTCAGTGGTGAAAGGTTGGCCAATGTCATGAATGCAACATTTCATAAATGCGGGTTCCTTCATTTTAACGGATGAAAAGTGAGATAATGCTCCAACCTCCTGATAAATATCCTTTGCCGTATTCTATTTTCTCGCACCCACAGATCCGGTTGAAGTAGAAAGATTAATTAGAAAACTTAAAAACAATGTTGCATCAGGGATTGATGAGATAGGTTCTGTTGAGTTAAAAATTTTGTCACCATTGATATCTAATGTCTTGGCCTATATTATCAACCTCACCTTCACTAACGGTGTATTTCCAGAGCAGCTAAAAGTAGCAAAAGTCACTGCAGTACATAAAGATGGTGATATCAATACTTTAGCGAACTATCGACCTATATCCGTGCTTCCAACAATATCAAAAATATTTGAAGGGGTTATTTATGATAGACTTGCATCCTTTTTTGATAAGCACCAAATAACAACAAATGTCAGTATGGTTTTCAAAAAAAATAAATCAACAGAACAAGCTCTACTGTATATCAAAGATAAGATAATCGAAAATATGGAAAACAAAAAATATACTCCTGGGCTCTTCCTCGATCTTCAAAAGGCATTTGACTCCATACAATTCAAATCATTGATTCATAAATGATCAAGTTATGGGGTGCGTGGAGTTGCACTACAACTGTTTAAAAGTTACCTAGAAGATCGTTATCAATATGTAAAACTGAATAACACTATTTCTGCAAAAATAAAGTTGAACCAAGGAGTCCCCCAAGGGTCTATACTGGGGCCATTATTGTTCCTTGTCTATATAAATGATATTGTCGATATACCTCATTCTCCTGAACTTATAATGTACGCTGACGATACGAATGTTTTCTTTTCATCAGACAATCTAATATCACTTGAGGTCAGTGTAGATAATTATCTAAGCAATCTTTCAAATTGGTTAAGGCAAATGGACTGCGCTTGAACTAAAAAAAAACCTATATAATATTCCGACCTATAAACAAACCTATTAGTAACATAGCTGTAAAATTCGAAGGGAATTGCATCGCACATTTTAGGGAACAAAAGTTTCTTGGTGTATGGTTTCAGGAGGAATTAAACTGGAATACACATGTAAATCATCTGATCACCGCATTAGTGCGAATAGTTGGTTGTTTTTTCAGAACAATGCACTTAATCCCATTGAGGTTAAAAATAAGTATGTACTATGCACTCTTCCATTCTAAAGTAAGTTATGGGATGTTAGTCTGGGGAACGACATCACAAGGGAATTACCATAAGTTAATAACAATACAAAAGAAAATATTGCGCTGCTTTGAAAATTACAGGGGGAATCTACAAGACTTGCGCACTGCTCCACTATTCATTACACATTCCATACTCAGAATTGATCAATTATATCATTTTAAATTACTTCAGTTAATACAAAAGACTAAGCTATATGAAGAAAGTTGCACCGAAAGACCGCACTACAGTATGCGCGAACAAAAGAAACGAGCTCCTAGAATAAGAACCAAGTATAAAAAACAAAGTATTGCTTACCAGGTACCTCAGGTTTTAAATACCCTTGCAGATCAATTGAACTTTAGGGCTAGTAGTGCGACTTTCAAGAAACAAATAAAGAACTTATTCATAACCACTGGTCTACACTATCGAAACTACGTAATGGAGTCTCATGCCTCTGCAAATGCTTAAATTGTTCATAAACTTCTATGTCAATTATACGAGTGTATACAGCGGAATTAATTGTATCCGCATGCATTTTGTGTCTGTTTTTGAGTTGTTTCATTGATATTGTTTAGTTGTGAATTATAACGAGAGTGACCTCTAATTCTTAAAATGTGTTATGCAAACTTCTTATGCTATTTATGTTTGAATTTTGTGTTTACAATTTCAGGTTGCTTGAAACCAATGTATTGAATATATATATTGTTTAAGCTTTCCACTGTCACGGACTGCGGAGGGACAAGGGCCTTTGTCAGGCTGTTCGCCTTTAGCCCTTTGCCCCTGCAGTGAGCTCTGTATCCGGCTTACTGTAAATAAAAATACTACTACTACTACTACTACTACTACTACTACATGGTGAGACTGTGGCAACGCAAGCAAGCGAAATCGAAGTCTGCGTCTCAACAACAACGAGACGTCACAGCGGGCAACCATTCCCCAGCCTTGCAAGGAACGCCGGCGCGCCATCCCTCCGGTGGTGTGCCTACCTCTGCTCCGTCCTCGCAGCCAGCGAAGCAACGCAAGTGGCGTCCGCGTCAAACTCCTCGCCTCTCTCGCGACGACTACATCGTAGCAGTGAAACCTCGCGTTCCCTGCGAGCTACGCACATACGTCCCGGCCGATCGCGTGGGCGACGCCATCCGCAGCTACCTCGGCGACCGGACTACCACGCAAATTCAAGTGTGGCCAATCTGGGAACAAAACATCTTGGTCTGTAGCACCACCATTTTGCCTATGGAACAGCGACTCCTTGGGGACTTCCAGCTGCAAGTGGGGGATCAGCAGCGGCCCGTTCGGGGCCACGCCAAGGCACCAGGGGATACATGCAAGGGAGTCATCAACATAAACCCTGCTGAAACCCTGGAGAAGATAAAGTCAGAACTGCATTGACCTCGAGGTACTATCCTTGCGGTCCGCAAACTCGGAGATTCCGCGGCGGCGGTGGTGACTTTCGAGGGCACGAAGTTACCCCGCTTCTTCTTCTACTACCGCGTGGCGACGTATATCCGCGCCTGCAAGAAAACGGTCCCTGTTTGCACCAAGTGCGGTACCATCGGTCATCGACCACCTCAGTGTCCTCACCCCGCTCCAACCCAGTGTGCCAAATGTGGAACCCCTGCACCTGCAGGTCTCAATGCCCACGACTGCCACCCCAAGTGCCTCCTCGGCCACGGCGCCCATGAGACTGGGACCAGTGGCTGCACGGCAAAATAGCGAAAATATCGGAAACGCAAGCAGCCCTCAACATCTCCTCGAGGGACCACCTCATGTTCGTCGCAGCCAGACAGCAGCACCAACCTGCATCATTCGGCTCCACCTCTCCACGCCGACACTAGAGCATTCCCACCGCTCGAAGCACCAGCGGCGGTACCTCAGGTGAGCAGTTGGGCAGGGAATGCTGCTTCTAAGCCTCTCTCACCCCCTTCTGTCAATCCTCTTTCTCCCGAACTTGCGGCCCTTCGCCAGCAAGTGGTGGCACTTCAAAAGCAAAATTCTCTTTTAACTAAACAACTCGAACTCTTAAATAAGCGACTTGAACCCCAACAACAGTGTACTGCAAGGCCATCCGGTATTGCCTCCTCTGTCCAGGCGGCTACGCCAGCTACGTCCAAGCTTAGTCCTCGCGCTAAGCCCACTCCTATTGAACTGCCGGTTCAAGCAGCCATGTGTACTCCAGCACTCGGAACCGGTGCCACATCTACTCCAGAAGCTCTTGAGGCTCCTGGGGCACCTCCGGTTCTCTTGCCCGCTAACCAAACTCTCCCTAGCGAAGAGCGCGCCCCGCGCGTAGAGGAACGCCTCACGCGCGTCGAAGCTTCGATTAATCACCTCCTCACCAGCTTCTCGGTCCAACGCACAGTAGTAGAGGTTACCCGGCAATTCAATCTTGGGCAATCGCCCAGTTTCAACCCAAGCCATCGCGTTCCCGCTCCTGCTCGGTGAGCAGTGAGGGTACAGCTCCACGGCGTCGTCGTAAGGTGGCTACCACCACACCGCCGTCGGACAATCCGGCCTCTGTGCCCCTCCCTGCCTTTGAGGATTCCGAGCGAGACACGGAGGACCAAATATAAAACCTAAGACAGTCACGATGGCTACCAATTGTACGTCCCGTTCAAACATTGCGTCTAAATTCGAGATCATACAGTGAAACCCTGGAGGCTTCGGGAACAGGCGAAAGCGTTCGCATCTTTCCCTTTTCCTCAGCTCACTTGGTTCTCAGCCGGCCGTCTTGGCACTCCAAGAATCTGGCCCTGCTCCATCCCTTTCTGGATACTGCTCCTATGTAGGCGGCACCACCACACGCCTCCTCGTGCATAAAGCTTACACGGCGATACAGATTGACCTCGATCTGCATCTTCCTTACGACTACTGCATGATATCAGTGCTGTCTCAGCGGAGGGGCCAACCATCAATACATATCTTAAACGTGTACTGTCCCTCTCGCCTTGCGAGGGCTTCGTTTGCGCATCTCTTCCATCGGGCGCTGCGTATAGCGGCACGACAACCACTGGTGATTGTCGGGGACTTTAATGCCCCCAGCCCTCACTGGGGTTACCACTACGAGAAGGCCCGGGGCAGAGAGCTCCAGGAGCTCATTTCCTCGCTGAGCCTGACGCATCTTACCGATCTGGCACAACCCGGTTGGCGCAAAATGTTCACGCCGCTGCTCACCTTCCAGATCGTGGCCTGTTGGGTTGCAGACACCGTTGGCCTGGGCGACTGCGCTTGGTCACCACCCGGTGACCTACCCGTGCCCATAGCGCCCTCAAGCCATCTGGATCAACCACGGATTTCGTCACCAATCGTCAGCCCGCTGATACCAGCCCGCGCCTGCAGCTACGCCTGGCAACGCTTCTCACCGTCGACGTCACCAACCACGTGGGGCCAATGCGGCCTACATAATCTTCACAACATCACCAAAAGCTCGGGGCACGACACCGGTTGGCGCAAAATGTTCACGCCGCTGCTCACCTTCCAGATCGTGGCCTGTTGGGTTGCAGACACCGTTGGCCTGGGCGACTGCGCTTGGTCACCACCCGGTGACCTACCCGTGCCCATAGCGCCCTCAAGCCATCTGGATCAACCACGGATTTCGTCACCAATCGTCAGCCCGCTGATACCAGCCCGCGCCTGCAGCTACGCCTGGCAACGCTTCTCATCGTCGACGTCACCAACCACGTGGGGCCAATGCGGCCTACATAATCTTCACAACATCACCAAAAGCTCGGGGCACGACACCGGTTGGCGCAAAATGTTCACGCCGCTGCTCACCTTCCAGGTTGGTTACCTTACCCATTCTAAACAATACTATACCAATAACTACTTCCTTGTCACGGTGTCGTGCCCCTACGACTTGAAATTGCGCAACTGGCTATGTACTTGTTACAATGTGTTCACCCTACAATTGTTGTCACAGTTGATACTCTTACTATCAGGGGATGTGGAACTAAACCCCGGTCCAACTAAAGCACAGATAGAACCTCTATCAGACGCTATCAAGAAGATCGAGCAAACCGTTTTAACCATTCGTGAAGATATTAATCAGCTCAAGGCAGTACAAACTAACCATGAAACAGTTCTCTCAGCACTAACAAACCGAATCTCAGCGCTAGAAACAGTCCAAATCGAACCCTCATCGGGCGCCGTACCCGATGACGCCGCCAAAATCAAACATGAAATTGAAACGCTAAAAGCTGCTAACACCGACGCTAGTAATCGACTGCGCCGCAATAACCTTCTCTTTTTAGGTATTGAGGACTCTGTTAAAGAAACTTGGGAAGAATCAGAGCTTAACGTCATAAACTTTTGTTCCGCCCAACTAGATATTACGCTCGAACCAAGAGCCATAGAACGTGCTCATCGGATCGGAAAATTTGCCCCAGACAAGAATAGGCCAATCATGATAAAGCTCGCTCACTTTAAAACAAAAGAAAAGATTTTGAGCTGCGGAATTAAGCTCAAAGATACGACCTTCGCCGTAAGAGAAGACTTTGCAGCAGCCACTCGCCTTGCACGCTCTAAATTACTCAAATTCATTCGGCCACAAAGTGTGCATTTAAGCTGAGGGTAGACAAACTTATGTTGGAAATAAATCATACTTCTATGACGCGAAAACTGATAAAGTCACAGAACTTCGGAACTCACCCGTCATTACATTTGAAAACAGCGCATCATCGGAAGCCACCTCTGTTGGCAGAACATGACGGGTTTGCAATCATTCCGCCTCGTGTAACACGTGTATCCGTCCTATGGCATTTCTAAACATAAACATTGCATTTACTAACATACGAAGCATAATTCCTAAACGCGACGAACTTTGCAGTTTCATAAATGATATCAGTGCTGACATGGTGATACTAACTGAAACATGGTTGCATGATGACGTCACAGATACGGAAGTGTTTCCATCCAATTTAAGAAGAAGAAGAATAACTTTATTTATGAAGTCCAGCGAAGTTGATTTGGGGCGGGCCTAGGCGTCGGCCACGAGCCCTTGGGCTCGGGCGGCTTCCTCGGCTCGCTGGACGGCCCACAGTTGTTGTTCGAATGAGGAGCTGAGCAGAGCCCCCTCCCAGCGTGTCCTGCGGTCCGAAACTGCCTCTTCGTGGTTTTCATCGTTGCTTTCATCTAAACTCGAGCATTCCCATAGTATATGTGAAAGTGTCGCCCTTTCATCGCAAACCTTGCATTTTTCTGTTAAATACAGATCAGGGTAACAGAGACTAAAGAGAACTGGATTCGGATAAGTATATGTTTGCAGTTGTCGCCACGCAACTGCCTGTTTTTTATTTAACCTGTTGTGTGGCGGAGGGTACTTTCGCCTTTCTAGCTTATAGTGCTGCGTTATTTCGTGGTAACTAGTCATGCGGTCCCCCCACTCCCACTCCCCCCCGCGTGGAACTTCGTCCGAGGCGGCGTCGGCGTTCGCAACGGCTCGGTTCGTGAGTGCTCGAGCCGCCGCGTGCGCCGCCTCGTTGCCGGCCAGCGGGTTTGTGTGTGTGCGGGGGTCCATATGACGAAAGTGTCATTTTTTTCCCGAATTTTGTCTTCGTTAGTCATTAGGATTCGCAGCGCCTCGCGGGAGACACGACCGTTCGCATAGTTGCGTATCGCTGCTTGCGAGTCACTAATTACTACTTCGGCCTCAGTGGTCGCCAACCGCGAGTGCTATGGCCACCTCCTCGGCCGTCTCGGTCATTGGCGTTTGCACCGTAACGCTCGTCATGCATGTCCCTTTACCGTCGACCACCGCGGCCACGTAACCACACCTTCGCGCGTATCTGGCCGCGTCCACGAATACCGCTTCCTTGCAATTTCCGATTTTCTCTGCAAGTCCTGCGCTCTTCTGGTTTCTTCGGCCGGTGTGATTTCCGGGTGCATATTTTTGGGCAACGGCGGAATCACTATCTTTTCCCTCACCATCACGGTTATGTCGGCTTTTTCGCCTTGCTGCGTGTGATAGTGGATTCCCAGTTTTTCGAGGATGTACCTGCCCGTTTTAGTCTTAGAAAGTCGTTCATACTGTGCTACGTTGTGCGCTTCTATTAATTCATCAAGCGTGTTGTGCAAGCCTAGTTCTAATAATTTCACTGTGCTTGTGTTCATGGGTAAGCATAAAGCTTGCTTATACACTTTCCTGATTAAGCAATCTAATTTTATCTTCTCGGCGACGTGCCAATTCAAGTAAGAGGCAACGTACGTGATTCTACTGAGGACAAAGGCTTGCACAAGTCTAATAGTGTTCCCTTCTTTCATACCACTATGTCGGTTCGTAATTCGTTTTAGAAGTCGGATTGTCTGATTTACCGCGTGTTCCAACCTGCGAACAGTTTCGCCATTGTGGCCATTGGCTGCAATATACAGCCTAATACGCGTATAACGTCTACTTTGGGAATGACGTGGCCTTCCGAGGTCGTTAGCTGTATCGCTTCCTCTGCGTGATTTGCGCTTTGTTCGCTGTATTTGGGTTTTCGACCTCTGCGCGTAGGTCTGTAAACCAGTAGCTCCGATTTCTCAGCCGAGCAGGTGAGGCCCGTGTCCTCTAGGAATCTTTGAACCGTATCGATGGCTCGCTGTAGCGTCTGTTCTATTTGGCCGTCACATCCCCGAGTTACCCACAGAGTAATGTCGTCTGCGTACAGACTGTGGGAGAGCCCGTCAATCTCTTCTAATTTAGCTGGTAACCCTATGAGTGCGAGGTTAAAGAGCAAGGGCGAAATCACCGAACCCTGAGGAGTGCCGGCGCTGCCCATCTCTATCTCTCCTGACTCTAATTCTCCCAATGTGATCCTCGCTGTCCTGTCCGTTAGAAAATCACGGACGTAGTCGTACGTCCTTTTACCGAGTCCTAGTTCTATTATTCGGTAAGTATAGTCGAGTGCTTGACATTATCAAACGCCTTCTTTAAATCTAGGCCTAAGATTGCTTTGGTAAAGTGGTCATGCTGTCTATTACCTGGTGCTTGAGTTGTAGCATGGCGTCCTGCGTGGAGAGGCTCTTCCTGAAGCCCAGCATGGTGTGAGGAATCAGATCGTGGTCCTCGAGAAAGTTTGTTAGTCTCGCGAGGACCACGTGCTCCATGACCTTACCAACGCAGGACGTCAGCGATATCGGCCTTAGATTTTCCAGCTGTATGCGCTTTCCTGGTTTGGGTATCATAACGATGCGGGCGGTTTTCCACTGTCGGGGAATACGTCCCTTTTCCCAGCATTCGTTAAGGAAAACCGTGAGGTGCTCTATCGATGTGTCATCTAGATTCCGAAGCGTTTTGTTCGTAACCCCGTCTGGTCCGGGCGATGATTTCGTGTTGAGCCTGTGCAGCACCGCGCGTACTTCAGCAATGCTGAAAGGTCTGTCCAAGCACTCGTTCGCAGTGCCTTTGTATTCAGAGTGGAGCACGGGTCTAGTCGGATTAGTGTATCTCATCCTGAGTTCATGCAAGAGTTCTGCGTGGGTGCCTTTGTAGACGTTGATTATCTTGTTGACATTTTGCCTATATGCTGTTTTAGTCTCCTCTGGATCCAGCAGGAACCTGAGGAGATTCCACGCCTTGGTGAACCCTACCCGGCTATCCATGCTATTACACGTCTCTTCCCACTGTGACTTGCAAAGCTGTAAAGCGTATTCCTCGATGTCTCTATTCAGTTTAGCTATTCGCCTACGTAAAGTCCTATTGTGTCGTTGTACTTTCCACCGGCTTGTAAGCTACGTTTAGCCTCCCACATATGCAGAAGCTTACTATCTAGGACCTGGAGGTTTGCTTCAGGAGGGACCTCATGCGTTGCTGCCGCGACATCTTGCCTCAGCATTGATGTCCACTTTTCTATATCTTCGATATTTTCCGAGGAGTCAATCCTATTTTCCCTGTTTTGCCTAAACTTGTCCCACTCTACAAGTTTTAGTAGCTTGCTTTTCTTTTTGCACGGCCCCGCATGGCACGAATTTCTACAATAGTGTGATCACTGCCCAAATCCTCCTGTGTATTCGTCCAGCATACGTTTGTTATTTTTTAACGAACGCGAGATCTGGTGACGTATCAGCACAAACACTATTTCCTTGTCGCGTAGGCGCGGAGGGGTCGGTAATGAGAGTGAGACCCTCCAGTAGAGCATCCTCCCATAGGTTTTTGCCTTTCAGGTTTTCGTATTTGTAGCCCCATGCGGAATGATGAGCGTTAAAGTCTCCCGCTACGAGGAGCGCTCGGGTCCCCGCGATGCCGGCCGCCTTCTTGAGTAGCGCGCGGAAGCGGTGCTTAAGTCGAGGGCTACTATACACATTAAGAATGAAAAGACTATTGTCTCGATTCTTTGGAGGTACTATCTCCACCAACAGGTGTGGTATCGCGTTTACCTTTATCTCATGCTGCGTTACGGTTAGGTTACGTTTGACTAGCGTCGCGACGGCCGGTTTGTCCCGAGGAGCGCTATCCTGAAATGACCTGTAACCGGATAACTTAGCTTTAACGTTAGTTTCCTGTAGAAGTATCACATCTGGCTTCTCCTTGTTAATCAGGTACTGTTGAAGATGTCCCCGCTTTCTAGCGTATCCTCTACAATTCCATTGCCAATTACGTAATTTTTAGTATTGTGAGTAGCCATGATGATAGTAAAATTTAATATTTGCCAGTGTTCTCCCTAGTCTCTGTGTCCACTGGTCTGTGGTACGGTTTCCCAGTCTGTTTGAGGGGCCCGCAGCTGCTAGCTGGTAACCTTCGCTCGTTGTTTTCAACCCTCATCTGCAGGGTGGCGAGTTGTTGCTGTATTTGCTGCATTGTAGTTGTTATCTGCTGCATCGCGCCTGTAAGCTGGCTAAGCATTCGTTCCATTTCTGCTTTACGCGTGATCTTTTCATCCTCTATTTTTTTCCTGACTATGCTTATGTCGTCTTCGACATCGTGCCGTTTCCTATCCCTTTCCTCTGTTTTATGTGTTTGAATTTCGGCTTGCGCCGGGTCCACTTCAACTGCCCTGCGTTTCGAGGGGGTCGGCACCGTTTCATCCTTAGATAGTACCTCCCCTGGATTGTCCTGCAATCGGATCGTTCCGCCCTTTTTAGCTACCTCATTTTTTAGACTAGCATTTTCCTCCCTGAGTTCCTCAATTACGTTTTTGTATCTAATGTTATCTCTCTCCAATTGCTCGAGTCGTTTTTGAATTTGCATGATCATGTCGTGTTGACCTTCACTGTTAGAAAAGCAGTGCCAGACCGCGCACGCTCGCCGGAGGCGGCTGCCGCCCAGCTCACCTTGGAGGCTTTGGGTAGACTGTCGTTACCACCGGGTCCGGCAGCTCGCGTCGCTGTAGTGTCGGTACTGGCGGGAGACGTGCCCTGGGACTTAGGTCTGTCCTTGGCTCGTTGGCGCTCGGCGTTCCTCGACCGAGAGCGGGAGTGAGACCGGGACCGGGAGCGGGAGCGAGAACGCGAGGCGGATCGGCCTCGTCTCTCCCCACGCAGCGCCGAACAGGCGTGTCCACTTTCGCCGTACACCCTATAGCTCTTGTCTGCGTCCTCCTCACGTTGCCTTCTTTCCCACTGGCGTTTCTTCACTATGTAAGGAGTTCTGTACTTGGCTTGGCATTTTCTGTCTCCGGTAGGGTGGTCCTTGCCGCAAAGTCGACATCTGGGCTCACAACAGTGGTCTTGCGGTGGATCATCACAGCCACAGCCTCTGCATCTTCTACTCTCTGGGTTGGGGCAAACGTCGGATCGATGTCCAAGTCGGCCGCAAGCGTAGCACGTCTCGTACTGTTTCTTGTAGAGCACGCAGCGGTGCTCCGTTCCGTTGTAGTATATGTAGCGCGGCACTACACTTCCTTCGAATACGACGATAGCGTGTGCCGTGCTTCCCATCCTCTTCGCGTGCAATAACGAAGGGTTGTGCTCGTTGACGAGGTGTCTCTCAATATCCTCAGGAGAATCTTCGTCGGGAATCCCACGGATGATGCCCTTGGTTGTATTTTCCGGCGCGGCTGCATATGCCCTCGCTGCGTAATCTTTGTCTCCCATGGTTAGCTTGAAATTTCACAATATCTTCTGGCTCTCTCTTCCGATGGAGTGCTCACTACTACAATATTCTGTCTTTCGTTTACGCGAAAGATATCGCCTCTGGTTTCCTCTTGGTTCAGTCCGGCAGCGGCACGTATGCTGTCGCCGATCCGAGCAGCACGATGTGTCCTGGTGCTGAAGCCATCTCTAGGCGTACGATGACCTTGATGTCGTCCACCGGCAGATTCGGTTTTTTGGTCGCCATGCTGAGTCGTCGCACGTTCTGGCTGCTCTTTTGACAAACGCTTCATCATCGTTGAGCGCGTCAGCGGTCTGCGCAGCAGGGTCAGTGCCCGCGACGCGCGCCTTGCGTTCCTTGTATTTGGCCCGAACCTCGAGCCAGCCATTCTCCTTGCGGACATCTGTCGGCGATATTTCTTCACCGTCTACGTGAACAACTTCCATTGCAGTCGAGGATAAAGCCGTTAAGCGAGTAGCAAAGGGGCGTCGCACTGCTCGCTAGGTTCGGCATAGACGCCGGCCGCGTCTGCAGCGCGAGCGACGGCGTCTACCGTGCTGCGTTAGGCTTAGTTCGTGTGCCAGTGTGGCACCGCAATAAATGAGCTACAGTGTCCAGAAAAGCGGCTCACCTCCGAAAAACTTGATATAGGCAGGATTCGCTGACCTTCCAGAAACTGCTGAGTAGATGCCGTTGATCGAAGATCTGAATTTCTGCCACAAACATAAAACATCCGCGGAACCGACGTGAAACGCGTCCGCACCCTCTGGCCCCCTGGCGGCATCCCCATCCAATTTAAATTTTACAATTTTTCGCCGGGATCGCAAAAGTAAGAAAGGAGTGGCGTGCTCATAGCTATTAAAAACACTCTAGCATCCTCACTTATTTTCCATGACGATAAAATAGAATTAATCTGGGTTCTTGTCTCCAACGGAGCCTCGAATTTGTTTTTTTTGGCGTCTGCTATAGGCCGCCAGACAGCCACCCCGACTTCTGCGACCTACTTCATCAATCCCTCCACACCATTACAAATAAACATTCTAATGCACCTATATTTTGTTTGGGGACTTCAATTATCCTTCAATCAGTTGGTCGTTGCTTTCAGCGTCGAATGGGACATCATCTAAAGAGCAACAATTTTTAACACTGCCCTTGATTTTAACCTTCACCAGGCTATTACGTGCCCTACCAGGCAACATAAAACTAGACCTCCTGCTAACTTCGCCCTGACCCACATAAAAACCATTAATACGCTCCCTGGTCTTAGTGACCACAACCTAATCCATATTTGCATCGCCTCCCCGCTTAAAAAGAAATCACCCACACGGAAAGTAATCACGGATTACAAGAGAGCAAATTTTGATGCGATTAATCACGAACTCGCCAACTTCTTAGAAAACTTTAGGAATACGCACCTAAAACGAAGTGTCAACTGTAACTGGGAACTTTTTAAGACTACAATGCTTAACCTCAAAAACAAATACATTCCTTCTACCCTCATTAAATCAGATTCAAACTGCCAATGGTTTAACAAACAGCTAAAATTACTCTGTAACCGAAAGAAACGCTTGTACAGAACGGCCCGCCTAAGCCAAAGTTCAACTGCGTGGGAGCGCTACCGCGCGTGCGCTAATCAGTACTTAACCGAACTAAAAGCTGCAAAAATCAAATCTTTTCCCATGACCTACTATCAATTCTTCAATCAAATCCCAGCAAATTTTGGCGCATGCTGTCCCCCAAGTCACAATCTAATCGAATAAGCCTCACTAACGCTGACGGAGACCAATACACGCTGACCAGTGCGCTTCTGCTTTAAATGACCACTTTACGTCTGTGTTTTCCTCTGCCAACACCACTGATACCGTAACACTGCCCGAATCTGCAGCTGTAGCGATGCCAGAAATTGAAATTACCCCAGAAGGAATATTCCTACTCATTAACAATCTTAAAGTTTCATCCTCGGCGGGCTGCGACAGTATTAACAGTAATTACTAAAAAATACCGTTTCTGTCTCAAGCCAAATACTTTGCCTAATCTTCACACAATCATTACAAACAGGAAACGTCCCAGACGATTGGAAGAAAGCTCAGGTTATTCCCATCTTTAAATCAGGCAACCGCGCAATCCCAGCTAACTACCGACCTATTTCCTTAACCAGCATCCCATCTAAAATGCTCGAACATATTATAGCTTCAAACCTAATGACATATCTGGAATCCATCAAATTTTTCTTCGATCACCAACATGGTTTCCGGAAACAACTATCATGCGAAACACAACTGGCCGAATTCACACATGATATTCTTCACTTCATGGATGAAAATCTTCAAACTGACGCCATATTTTTAGATTTCTCTAAAGCATTCGACCGTGTTCCTCATAACCTCTTACTCTCTAAACTATGCAACCTTGGAATCCCTCCCAACATAATTTTCTGGATAGAAAATTTTCTAAAAAACCGTAAGCAGTTCACCAGCGCTAATGACCACGACTCACCTCTTTCCGACGTAACGTCCGGCGTCCCCCAAGGTGCCTGTCTCTCCCCGCTCCTTTTTCTAATATACATAAATGACTTACCCACCAATGTGCTAACCAAATAAGACTTTTTGCCGATGACTGCGTTTTATACTCTCCAATCTGTACACCAGACGACAGCATTAAACTTCAACATGATTTAAATTTAATTGTAACTTGGTGTGATAAGTCACTAATGCCGTTAAACCTAACTAAGTGTAAAATTATGTCATTCACCCGCAAAAAGAGCCCAGAAAATTTACCTATAGCATAAAGTCTGTTCCCATTAGCCCTACCCTATCATACAAATACCTCGGAGTGCATCTGTCATCGTTGCTATCCTGGTCAACCCATATTCAAATAATCTGTTCAGAAGCTTCACGCACTCTCGGATACCTGCGCCGCAACCTAAAATTAGCCTCACCAGACATTAAAAAATTAGCTTATGAAACGTACGTCCGACCGAAACTAGAATATGCTTGCTCAATTTGGCAACCCTCACAAACATATCTAACTAACGATTTAGAAAGGATTCAGAACCGCGCTGCCCGTTTTATTTACTCCCATACTCTAACGATATCAGCGTTACTGCACTAAAAGAATCATTGAAACTGCCGTCCCTCGAATCTCGTCGTATCATTTCTCGATGTGTCTGATGCATGCTTTCTATTATCACCCTCATCACGGCACGTCCTCCTTCAACCATCACACAGAACTTCATCCCGCATAAACCACAGTCACCCTATCGCACCAATAAATGGACACACTTCTGCAATGATTACTTCCTTCTTTCCCAATGGGATAACACTGTGGAATAAACTACCTGATAATATAGTCACGTGTAATAACCGCCAAATTTTCCGCAGTAAGCTAAAATGTCACATGTCGCAATCTAACTGAATGTGCTGTTTCCCCTGCCAATGTTTAAATACTTTTTTTTAACTAATGTATAAACTGTCGTCACTTTTCTCTGGAAGCTTACCTTTGTACCATTACTTTTTATTTGCATTTGGTAATATTGGCGTTTACTTTGCATATTGTACCTTTTTTTTTTCATTGTTCTTTGAATGTTACGTTTGGAACCCTTCGAGTGTTTGTTGAGTTGTTCGACATACCTTGTACGCCGCCCCCCTTATGTAAGCCTCCGGGCCTTTAAGGTGAATAAATGAAATGAAATGAAATGAAACCCACACGTTCCGGCAACTCGGTCACGCGAGACACATGCCCCGACCTTCCCTCACCGTCACATCCGCGAGTTACATGGGCAAATTTAGGCGAAACCCTAGGCAGCGATCACTTTTCACTCCGCATTTCGTTCACAACCAAGGCAGAAAATGCGCCACACTGGGGCCAAGCCGTCTCACCGATTGGACTCAGTTCAGAATGCAACCATTCTCCGCCGTCCTCTCCTCGACCGAATATGCAGCGTGGGCATCATACGCTCTTCATATGAAACAAGCGAACACTCGCACCCTTGCAACCTATAATTTGACTCCTGCAATTGATCCACACGTCCTACATCTTTGGCACGCTCGCCGCGGCTCATAAGGCGCTGGAAACGCAACAAACTTAATCGGAACTTTGCACTCGCATTGAGGCGCTCATTGCAGAGGCGGCCGCATACTCCGTACAACAACTTTCCGAGCTACAACGGCAGACACCTGTTCGAAGGCTGCAAACCAGATGAGCTCTAAGAGTGCGTGGCGACTCTTTAGAAGCCTTCTCGATCCGTCCACCACCAGGGGAGAAACGCAACGCCAGCTCCACTGTGTTCTGCATGCCTTTCAGGGCACCACGGATGAACTCGCGCGAGAACATTGTGACCGCTACATCTGCCGCACAATTGATCCCGCAGGCCCAGCATATATGTATTCCGGCGCCCCTAACACCGACCTC